>CM061348.1:254161384-254618884 GCA_030867105.1 Liasis olivaceus | reverse complement strand
CCTTTCAACTGCCAGGCGGTGGCCGGAATGAAATGAAGTAACCTGAAGCCTCCCACGCACCCCCCTTGCACCTCTAGAAAGGGTGACTGGTGTCCTCCTCGCTTGGTAGACCCGGATCTCAGCCCCACTTCACTGAAACAAGCCATGTTGCTGTTGCTGTTATTATTATTTGTGTTTAATTTCTGCACTTCTACAGCAGAAGTGTATGACGGGGGGATATACTGTCCTTTGCTCTGGAACTTCACAGCTCAGGGAGAGATTTAAACTCCTTTTCTCAGTCCCTGCGCCCTGCTGCAGTGGCCCAGCAAAGCCGCTGAAAAGCACACACGCGCAAACCGAGAGTATTGAATTAGGACTATGCCTGATCATCAGAAAGTTTAGGACTCCAGAATTTGCTGTCAGTTCTTCCAAAATTCTGTTCCGATAGCAGATACTACATCCGTGATGCAGCCCTGCTCCCCGGGAGGCTAGCTCTCTTCCTGGAGGGTTTCCTTGTGTGCTTGGTTTTTTTAACAGACTGTTCAGTCCTGCTTGTCTTGTACAAACCTGCTTGTCCAACGTCATTCAAAACCACTGATTTTGCAGAGTTTCGCCTTCAGAAGATATCTTTATTTTGCTCTGGGAATATCTTGTTCAAAGCTTGTTTTTCGTCCACTTAGAGGCAGCTTGGAGGGGAAAAGAGAACAGAAGAGCTACAGAGCGGTTTTGGAAAACCCCATGCTCAGATTCTCGGGGTTGTACCAAGAGACTTGTTCTGACCTGTATGTCACCTGCCAGGTCTTTGCAGAAGGGAAGCCTCTCGCTCTTCCTGTCCGGACGTCCTACAAAGCTTTCAGCACCAGGTGGAAGTAAGTCCTCTGGGTTGGGAGTCAGTAGTGCAGGTCCTAAAGCTCTCATCTGGGCCTCTCCTTCTACTCTTCAAGCACTTTGTGTCCTGGGACTTCCTTGCCACAAACTTTCTGATCCCAGGAAGGGGAAGGTTCTGTGTGGTGATATCTGTATATGGTTGGTTGTGTCTGTGGGGTTTTGCATGTGCTTTATGAATGTTTTAAAAATGATCATGTGTCATCAAGTTGCTGTCAGCTCTTAGCAACCACAGAGGTGGACCTTCTCCAGGAGGGTCTGTCTACAAGCTGGTCTTTCAGGTCTTCGTAACCATCGCTGCTGTAATTGAATCCATAAACATTATAATAGTAATAGGTAAAAGGCGACATCTCCTTCAAGTTAAGCTCAACCTGGATGCATTCATGTTGTTTTCCATTGGCTTCTTACAGAATATTTTTTACTTCCCTGAATAGTTTATAGCTCTCAGATCTGATGGCTAAATGCACGGTTGCTTAGCTTCTGAGATGAAATAATAGCACAGACCTGTATGCGTATACACATACACACTTGACTTGTACACATATGCGTTTCATTAACATACAAATATTGATAAGCCATACCAATATTCATAAACCATATTGTCTAAATTAACTTTGTAAACAGCCCAGACTGGGTTGAATATTAAAACAGGGGGGAAAAGAATCAGGAAACTTGTATCATAGACAAAAACAGTTGCAGGAAATTTGACCTGACTGCTTAAAAAATCCTTTTTGTTGTTACTCTAAGAAAAGAAGACAAATTTAAATATTTATTTACTTTATTACAATGATGATTGTAGTCTTCAGTGCAGGTATGAGCGTGTAGAATTGGATGTTGATTTTTCCTTCAGTATACATTTTCAAGCAGGGAGGAATGACTTAAGAAATTCCAAAGGGTACATTTATAGCCAAGAAAAATATATATCTTGACCAACGGTGATTACTTCCAAGCAGCCTTGCCTACAACTGGCCACCTGTTACATATGTGAACTTCAGTTCCCAGAATTGTGGTTGAGGAATTCTGGGACTTCAGCATTAAACCTCAGGGAACAGGCCAGTTGGGGAAAAGGTTGTTCTAAAGCCATGCTTGTGTATTTGTGATGGATTTAGGAGTGTTTCCTAAGGCTGGGTCTAACTTTTCATGTGCTGTTTTCTATCCTTGCTCTGGGTTTAGCTTACTACACAGCAGACCACTTGGAAGGTTGATTGGGAGAGGGAGAAAGTGTCATTTGGAGGTCCTCAGGAACCTCCCTTTCTTTATCTCCCTTGATTGCTGAGCCATAGGATGTAAGAACTCTTGCCTAGTTGGATCCCAATTCCAACTAGTCCACTTCCTATCACAGCCAACCGGTTGCTGCAACTCTTCCCCAGTTGTGGCTTGTATTTCTGTGAGTTTCTATGGGGAGAAGGTATCTTTGAGCTTCTTGGAGAAGGAGCCTACCGTATTCCCATCAGCAGTGGTCAGGTTGACTAATGGTGAAATATGATGGTTGTTGTAGACCAAAACAGCTGGAGCACCCTTCTCCAAGTTTAGCATCATCCAGAGATGTGGACTTCAAGCCCCAGAAATCTTCTAGTGATTGAGGCATTCTGGGAGTTGAAATTTTGAGGAAGTCTGATCTGAAGAAATGGAAGTTGCGAAAGACTAAAAGAAACAAGAGAAAACAAGTTTGACATCCAGGGAAAACTGGAAGATACAAGATGGGGAGTACGTTTTTTTCAACTCGCCTGTGAGGATTTGCTTTGTTTGCTGTTATTCATTTATCTGTCACCTAGTGAAGTCTCAGGACTGCATCCTGAAGTCTTAGATGTGCCCTTCAGAGCACATCCAGAAGTTGCCACCAGGTGGTTATTCATTACTGTGGCAGTAAAGAAAACAAGTAGATTGATCATGTTAACAGTGCTTGGCACTCAGTAATTGAGAGGTTTTTGGACTCTGGTCTGTGGATGGCTAGAACAGTGTAAATCTGAACTAAAACTAAACTTCTCCCTTCAGCTGGAATGAATGGTTAAAACTGCCGGTTAAATACCCCGATTTGCCCCGGAATGCTCAGGTGGCCTTGACAATATGGGATGTCTATGGACCTGGCAAAGCAGTGCCTGTTGGTGGAACAACAGTCTCCCTTTTTGGGAAATACGGGTGAGTTGTTTTTCTTCTCTTCCTACCATCCTTTGGAGATCTAAACACAGAAACATAGCATTTGGGGAGCAGCACAGCAAATGAGAGTGGCCTTGCTGTGTTTGGCCACAAGGCCAGCCATTTGATTGCCATGCGCACAGGACAGCATGCAGAAGTCCATGGATTTCATGAGCTGGAAATAAGTCCTGCTTTGAGGCTAGAAGATGCTATGGAGAAACTACAGGAGTTGTCTGTTGCCTTTGTCACCAGATTGTCTTCTGTACTGTATATGAGTTGCAGTTGTGGGCCTCAGTAGTCCATCTGCTTGAGATCCTGTGCTGTGTTCCTGCCAAGTTGGGGGACTGACTTCGTTTTGGCCATGCTAGGATGACTGCTTCTCTAAATTTGCACTCCTTTCATAGGATGTTCCGGCAAGGGATGCATGATCTGAAAGTATGGCCCAACGTGGAAGCAGATGGTTCTGAGCCTACTAAGACTCCTGGGAAAACAAGCAGTACATTTTCAGAAGACCAGATGAGTCGATTAGCTAAGGTAAGAGGAAACCCTCCTTGCTTGTTGTTCTAATAGTGTTTGTCTCAGTATCCCATTATGATTCTCCATGATTGTTTGAGAAGGATCTCAATCAGATTGAAACCATGAACTGAACAAGTAAGGCAAGGAGTTAAGTCTGAAAGTTAAAATATGTTTAATCTTCAACATGGAAAAAGAGGCATCATTGACTTCCGGCTAATGGGGCATTCATTTAGAATGAAATTATTATTTTAAACTGATCCCCTTTCCCCAGCTCAAAGGTCCTCCAGAGGTGGGGAAGGTGGTCTAGGTGGGATAATGGAAGTTGTAGCCCAATGCCTCTAGAGGTCTCCTGGCTGGAGAAAACAGATGAAGATAATTTTCTACAAGCTTTCTTTGACTTCATGCTCTGACTTGGACAACTGGAAAACAAGGGCTATTGAGTAAACCTACAAAATCCTAGATTTTATTATAGCAAAATATTTGGAAACTAAAGTGTGTCTTTGAATCAATAGTATTTAATAGGTTTATAGAAAACATACCGTTCCAAGAACTAATTGTTCCAGAGAACACAGAGATGTGGTTTTTCTCCTGGGCCACACCAGTCTGGACGTTCTGAAGATGGTCTGAAGGCTTTCCAGAAGTAAATGTTCTGAAACAAGTAGCAATGCAAAAAGCAATAATTTTGCTCCAACTAGTGTTGGACCATCTTTAAGTGGAACCCCACTGAGAATGTATTGTACCAGTGCAAGTTGCATTTCTAAATAATGAGCCACATTTAAGTATTTCTTTTAGGGATGCGTAGTACAGGTAGTCCTTGTTTAACAACTACAATTGAGATCAGCAACTCGGTTGATAAGCAAAGCGGTTGCTAAGTGAAACCACGACTGCTTATGATCTTACTTCAGCTTTCCATTCTTTATAGACCTGTGAAGGTCATAAATGCGAGTACTGGTTGCAAAGTTACTTTTCCGTCACCGTTGTAACTGCGAATGATCACTAAATGAGGCATTTGCTAAACAAGGACTATCTGTATTATATTCGGATAGGCTGGTGATGTAAGTTACAAAGTCCCATTTTAACAATATGCAGTGTATATGTCTGCTTGTAAGTAGAAAGTATATATGTCTGTTTGGAAATTCAGGAAGACTCACTTCTATTTATAGGAGGACAGCCTTCCAAATTGAAGCCTTTCTGTCCTATAAAAAATGCTTTGAACATTTTTCAGTGAGATCATAGTTTTAAGAAATTAAATAGCCAGAGAGAGGCAACTGAAAAAGAATTCTGTTTGTTTTGCCCATCCATTAATGTTTGACAAGTCTGGGAATCATCCAGAGAGATAGGAGGAAGCAGATAATATATATAAGGACTAAGGATGTGCAAAATTTACTAATTTGGGAATGGATTGTTCTAGAGAACTCTAGAACTTTCTGTTTTTCCTGCAGACCATGCTAAATCTTCTCTGAACCACACTGTTCTCAGGAACAGTTCAACAATTCCCAGAAGTAAATCTTCTGAACTAGAAGCATACTGAAGTGTTCCAGAGATGGGCCATTTCATCTACAACACTATGTCTGGGGCACCTTGAACAATTTTTGTTCAGTGGGTTTATTTCCAGAAACCACTGAACTTCCCCCAGGAACGGCATGGTCCTGAGGTGGTTAGATGTGGTGGTCCAGATGAGAAAACAGTTCTCTGGAACACTGCATTCCTGAAACTGCCCCAAGTAATCCCACAAAAGCATAGCTCTTTTATCTGAATATCATATAAAATACATCACATATATTACCATCATGTAGGGGCAGGAACAATGTCTGATGGATACAGAATTGTGATCTCATCAGACTTCGGCTGCACTTCTGTGACTCTTATGGTGCTTTTGAACCTGAAGACATATCTCCTTTAGATCTTCCTGTTTAAGTAAGTTACATTTTTATAGATCACGTTTGGCCAGCCTAGGACCTTCAAGTATGTTGGGAATTGTAACCCATTGCATCTGAAGGAAACCAGGTTGCAGAAGGCCGGCATAGATGTGGAGCATATGTTAGCCTTCCTGCCCATTTCTTGGCATTCTGATTATCTGTTGGAAAAGTAGAGCTAAATATATTTATGATTGCTCACTTTTCAGGACAGCTGAGTGTTAGCATTGCTTGTCTGTGTCTGAAGCAGCTAAGAGTAAGCTGCTTGTTAACTCCTTCTAAGAGTAAGCTGCTTCTTAGTTTTTTTTTTTGTCTGCACTCAGTCATTACTGACCCTGCAGTGCCTGCCTGGACGAGTCCTTGCCTGGACGAATCCTTGCCTGGACAAATCCTGTGCAGTTTTCAAGGCAATTGTTTCAGAAGTGGTTTGCCAGAGCCTCCTTCCTAGAGCAGAGCCCAGCTGGTGAGCGCAGGAGGTGGGGTTTCCGTTGCTTAGCTAAGAGTTCTTGCAAGAGTAAAAGACAGGAAAGTGAGTTTTGCCTGTCTCCACTTAAACTCAGATCAAGTTGTAATTAATAGTGTCTTTGGACCAGTTAATTTCAGATGCCCATACAAATTCAGTGGTACCTCAAGATACGAATGCCCCACCTTACGAAAATTTCGAGATACGACCAGCTCCGGCCGCAAAAATTTACCTCGACATGCGAACTCCGCCTCAAGCTACGAACCGGATCCGCGGCCATTTGCCCTGCTGCCACGTGGTCGCGGCTTCCTGTGGGCGAGATCGTGGTAGCAAGGAGGCTTGCTCCACGAGGCAAATTTCCCCATAAGGTTTAATGTGTCAGCCGGCGTTGCACGGCTAGGAAATTCCCCAGGCGCGCTTTAGTCAGTTTCACCGCTCGAGCGCTAGCGCAGAAAGAAGAAGTGCTAATGAAAGGGCCACCTGGCGCCTCTTCACTAATCTGAGCACGCGGGGGAAAGGCTTTCCTCGCGCGCAGCACGCCAAGGGCTATGGACAAAAGAAAGAGCGCGGAGTTGAGGAAGAGGAATCAGTGCGGGGGGGGGGAAGCTCCCTGTGTGCGCCACAAAAGCCTTTCCCCGCGCGCTGATATTGCTTTCCCTGTGCTTTTGTCGCTATGGAGAAAGGAAAGAGCGCGGAGGAATCAGTGGGGGGGGGGAAGCTCCCGCTCCCGGCTGTGCGTGCGCGCACAAAAGCTCAGATTTCATTAGCACTTCCTCTTTCTGCGCTAGGGCTGACTAAAGCGTGCCTGGGGAATTTCCTAGCCGTGCAATGCCGGCTGACACATTGAACCTTATGGGGAAATGTGCCTCGCGGAGCGACCAAATTCGGAGGGCGGATTAGCCGTATTTACATTGAACCTTATGGGGAAATGTGCCTCGCGGCGCGACCAAATTCGGAGGGCGGAACGGATTAACCGTATTTACATTGAACCCTATGGGAAAACGTGCTTCACGTTGCGACCAATTCGAGTTGCGATCAGAGTCACGGAACGGATTAAATTCGTAACTAGAGGTTCCACTGTATAGGTATCTTGCAGACCCTCTATGCTATCTTTTGCAGTGTTAGGAACATGCTATTTCCATGGTCAGTTTCCATGTTCAGAGGTCACTCTGAAGACCAGTTTCTGGGAGGGGAGATTTTGTTCTGTGCTTCTCAAAGGAGGTCTGTCTGCCATCTCACCGCTTATTTCTTCACCCTATCTCATTTTTGGATTCGTTTGTTGTTTCTCATGTGTCACTGCTCTTCTTTGGATAACTCTTGCAGAGGCCAGTAAAAGTGGACCAAATTTCTGCTTTCCACTCCCTCTCTGGCTAATGTTTAACTGCATTGCTAAAACTTTGGCCCATTAGATCAAGGTAACATTTCCAAGAAGACAAGAGGATTCATGGCTGGGTAATGATCTCGGTTGCATCTTTGAGATGTACAGCTAACGGATAGGTCTTTTTAATGTAGGCCTCTGGCGAGGAACATTTGGAGGAAGTAAGTATCAAGGAACCATGGCCTGCTGGCACCAGTCTTTGGAAAAGCACATGGTTGCAACTTCCTGAGGACTAACATTCTAATCTTTAAAAAGCTTTCCTTTGAAAAGCATATGCCAACTTGTTCATATGTCAGTTTGCTCATCTTGCACCTGTTAACCCTCCTGAGCTTGTAGGATTGCAATGTAGGATTTCAACATTGGGCTAAGCTGTGGTTTAGCTGCATAGATTACAGAACACCTTAAGCTTTAAACCATGACTTACAAACCACCGTGACTGAGATCACTTATTGTGCTAAACCAAAGAAGGCATATTATGGTTTAGGTTGGGGTCTGAACCCTGTGTCAGACAGACCAGAATTTAGTCATAGAGTTTTTTCTTCCCACATTGGAGAGTGTTTGACAATAGGTAGGATCCATGCTTAGAGTAGACTTATTGATATAAATGATATGTAAAAGGTAAAGACACACTTGACTACAGCTTGACTCTTGGTAGCTGTACCCATGCATTTTTCTTAACAGTTTTATGGAAGTTCTAGACTACAGCCCTGGTATTTCCTAGTGATTGCCCATCCAATTAGTAGCCAGGGATGACTCTGCTTAGTTTCTAAGAGCAGTCATAGTTGGCTAGGTAGAGCTGGAACAAATAAGATTTAGTCATGAATAAAGTCTCATTTATTACATCAAATCTTCCTCTAAGCTTGACTCAGATTTTAATCTTCTGCAATAAATCAGAGAGAGATTATGGTTTACTCATTTACAAGGACAGTATTTGTCTCCAATGATCGTAAATATTATTTTCATACTAATATAGACTCAGATATAATACTTGCGTTCTTGTTCATTCATCTCCAGTTCAGTGGAAGTATTTAATGAAACGCAACAAAAGGTAACAATGGTTAGATGTTTCTCTTCTTCGCTGTTATTAACAGTGGCTGGGTTTACACATAATTACAAACCTTTATGATAATGTCATCATAGTACAAAAGTTAAGGTGCAGAATGGGGGGGAGGTCCCATAACATACTTAATCAGGTCAGATGAAGACAGAGCAGTTCTAGTTACACGGCACACTAAGTTTGATTAGCATTAACCATTGTTAATTTTTTAATGGGCTAGCATGATGGATGAGCCAGCCTTGGTTGTTAATTGACATTCAGGATGCTATGTGAATCAGTCTGAGTCTGTTGAGTTGGAGGCAATAGACATTGCATAATCAACAAACAGACAAATGGGTAAATTCAGGGATCAAGTTAAACCCATTGTGTGAACCCAACAGTAAAGTAATAATTGGCTTAAATGATAACTTTCTCCGCATTGGGGTCACATAAACCCTTAATACCTTAGAGGTATAGAAATTTACCTTATCTGATTGGTTAGAGGGGCATAAAACACAACAGCCACATATTTATGGGAAATGCATGGATTATAGGGTGGTTTGGGTAGAGCGAAAAATGGATTTTTAATGACCACACCAGGATCCGTTATGTCCCCTCGAAGCGTAGGAGGGTTAATTTAATGGATAACTGCTTAAGATTGCTGCTGTTTTTGTTTTGTTTTTTTTAGTGTTATTTTAACTTCCTGACTAAAACTGTACATCGGAAGTGTGTAGTAAAGTTTAACTCTTCTATCCTGCTTTTTTGGGTTTTTTTTAAGTGTCTTTTTGGAATGGATTTTTTTGTTTTTCTGTTTTGCACTTCGGTATGGACCATTTTTCCCAATTAGTCTGCTCACAAATATGTGAGTTTTACTCTCTGTACTAATTTTAAAGCTTTCCGTTTAATCCCATAAGGAACTTTGCATGCTCGATACCCTGCTGGTGCTTGTCCAAACTCCTGGTTTTCTGACTTTTGATCCGTTATCAAAAGGAAAAAAAAAAAAAAAGCTGTTTAAGAAGCAGTCATGTTGAGATGTAGTGATGGCAAGGAACAATTTTGAAGGCTTTACACATTGGTAGGCCCAGTCTATTGCCAGAGTAATCCCAATGCAACATTGGCTGCCATTTTCAGCCCTTCAGGTTGCTCCCTTTCACAAAAAATACTGGGTGTATTGTCACAAGTCAATGGGCCCACGTGGGGAAGTTGACTTTGTCTGTTTCCCTCTGTTCTAGTCCGATTCTGATTTATCTTTCCTACTTCCTTTTCTTCCACCTTTGAACCCCAACAGAATTGGTTGACAACCTTTGTTAACTAAGCTAGTTTTAAAACTGCATTGAGTGAGGTTAAACCTATTGGGAAATACCTCCACCCCCATACACACTCATAGCCATCATTGCTAAATGGTTTCTTGGTGGCAATCACACACTCATTTATTTGTGCTTAAAGTAGATTAAGCATGGTTTTACTCAACACAATTTGCTGGGTTTGCAGACACCGAACTATAAAGAAAGCACATAGGCTGGATTCCTACAAGATGCTAGGCAAAAAATGTGGTTGGCTGGATTGTGATTTTGTATGTCACACAAACACAACCGCATTGTCTGAAGATGAAGAGAAGCATTGCCCTTATTTCAGTTTCTTAGAACTCTGTGACTCTTTAATCTACCTCAGTGAGGTCCAAGTGAGAGTCTCATGTGGTGTAATGGTGCAAATGTTGGACTAGGAGCAGAGAGACCCATGTTCTAGTCCATGCTCAACCATGGAAATTCCCTGGATGACTCAGGGCTGGTCATCATCATCTCTCAGTTCCACAGGGATTGTTGTTGTTGTGGGGATAAAATGAAGAGAGATCCTCATGCAAGCTTCTTGAGTTCCTAGAAGGAGCTGAAGCCAGAAAGAAGAGGGGCTAGAGCTAGAAGGGGTGGGACTGCACAGGGTGTCCCTGACCAGCGTCCTTTGCTTTGTTTTCACTTTCACTTTCCAACTCTCACCTCTGTTTCCAATCCAGCTGGAAGGAGATAAATAACTCTTATCAGAAATCTAGACTGATTTGGTGGTGGGGTGGCTGTGGAGGTGTCAAAAATCACAATGGTGACTGTGGCTACCCAATCAAAACCCTGACCCTTTTTACATATATTGCAACACATGTAAAAGAGGGTGGAGCTTCAATTGTGGCTCCCACCTTGACTTTTTTGATCCTCCCTCCCCCTCCCCCTCCCCCCCCATTGGGCACCTCTACAAGGGCTTCCTGTTAGCCACCCCTTCTCTAGATGCTACCCTTTGCAAAGGGTCCAAGGGATGGGGTCAAGTGGTTTTTCTCAACTGTCTTGTTTCCAGTGGAAGATGAAACAGGTATTTAGATCAAGTGTGCCCTTGGGAGTGAAAAGATACTTAGTTTGAGATATGAATCTGAATTGCTTAATTGCCTTGATGAAGGTGCACTGAAACGTGGCAAGAGGTGGTAATAGGACGTGCGTCTAATCTGCATCCAGTTGGGCGCAATGTTGATATTGCAATGGTAGGTAGGTAGGTAGGTAGATAGATAGATTCAATACCCACACACACACATTAATGTGTGTGTGTAATTCTTTATTCTCTTCAAAATGGCAACTTCTTCTTTCTTTCCAGCTAAAATAACAACATCATACCTTTTCCTTCCAGCTCACCAAATCTCACAGGCAGGGGCACATGGTCAAAGTCGATTGGCTGGACAGATTGACCTTTCGAGAAATTGAAATGATCAATGAGGTATGTCATGGGCTTAAATGAGCTTTGGGGCATGGCTCATTTGGAAACGGTGGTGCACAGCAGGTGCTGGATCTTCAGGGAACGTAGTCAGTTCTTCTTCAGCTTTCTTCCCACCCGACCCCATTTGTGGTTCTTTTCTGCCGATGAGATGGACGTGGTTTTCCATTCACAACTTTTAAGATTTCTTCCCCCCCCTTTTTTTTTTTACTTCCCCATCTAAGGAATCTCAGATTAGAATTCCCATCCAAGTATTCCCCAGATCAGCAGCATCCACGGGGGTTGGGGTGGGGCGTGGGGATTTCTTTCATGCTGTTCCAACACAAGTCTGCCACTTTTGTGTATACACCATGAGATCGCCTGGATGTACAAAAGGGGAGAGTTTATAGCACAATGGCATGACGCTGCAAGACTTTCTTGTGCATAAGAACAAGGAGATCCTGTAGATCAGTGTTTCTCAACCTCGGCCCCTTGAAGATGTGTGGACTTCAACTCCCAGAATTCCCCAGCCAGCATGCTGGCTGGGGAATTCTGGGAGTTGAAGTCCACACATCTTCAAGGGGCCGAGGTTGAGAAACACTGCTGTAGATCTTCATGAGCAAGTCCAACCTTTCTGGGCCTTTTTGACCCTGTTGAACCTACACAATGAAAAGTCCTTTGTCTGCAAAAATGCAAAGAACTCAAACGTCATGATCCATCCGATAAAACAGTTCACTTTTAATGATGAAACTGTCTTCTGTTACACACGCGGCTCCCAGGTTCAGCTTATGGTCATTCACTCACACACTCACAGCCTGTTGAGGCACGCGGATCTTGTCAGCCCCCCTTGCTTTCTACCTGGGTTTTCCAGACAGGTGTGGCTGGAGCAGACAGACACACAGCCCTGGTCAACAGCTGGGAAATAATTAGGGATACACACAAATCACTTCCAACCGAACACTGAGGCACAAGAGGTTCTTTGTAATACACGGAGATCCAGTGAATTTAAAGTAACAGCAAAACTTTACTGGTTGCAAGGTACATTTGCTCTTTCTCATACACACACACGCGCGCTTATCCACACTTACCCAGGTCCTTCCCAACTAGGCTGCCAGGCACTAGCTAGAGGGACGGAAGCCGCCAAGTCTGGATCCAAAGGTGACTCAGATGACTCAGCTCAGACAACTCAGAGGACTTAGACGACTTAGAGTGGGCGGGCCCTGGGACCCCTTTTATCCCCCAAAGTCCTTGCTTTGTTGATTCACAAGTCTGGCAGTTGTTGATAGGATTGGGGTTTCCATGTGCTCAGGCCCAACTTTTGTCTGGTTCAGATCCTTTGTTTCCTTAACGACTGGCTTCCTTCTTATCTACCTTTCCTGGCTTTTTGTCCTCTCTGCTTACGTGCCTGCTTCATCTTTAGGTTATGGCAGCTTCAGCCTAGTCTCACACTTCAATCCCATATTTTCTTGAGTTTTGGGAGGCTGAAGCGAGGAGGCACTGCTTTTTAGTGGCAGCGCCAACACTGTGGAACAGTCTCCTGGTAGAGATCAGGATAATCCCTTCCTTGTTGATGAGGAGCCACTAAAGACGGGGTTGTTCCACAAAGCCTTCTCCTAATTTTATCGTGCTGTCTTTAATGCTATGTTTATTGTCTTCATTCTGATGTTTGGTAGGTGTTGCTTTTATTGTTCCTGTTGTGAAGTTTGTACCATGGATGTTTTAATGGGTTTTTATATTCTACGTAAGTCTTTTGGATTGTGTTGGGATGGAAATGTGAAAATAAATTAAAAAATAAAAATATATACTCTAAGTACCTTCTGCTCTCCTTAGGGAGAAAGGAAACTCTGGAAGTTCCTTAAAAGGAGAAGCAGGGAGTCTATGCATTATTATTTTTCAAATATTTACTGTTGATGCAATGTTTCCCACATTGTGTTCTTTTGAATGTCTGAAAAGAATAGCCCTTAGAGTTCTGAGCACCAAAAATAGGCAGATCCATACTTTATTTTGCAAATTAAAATTCCAAATTAAAGCTTCTTCACACAGCTTTTCTGTCTCTTCTTCCTTCTTATTCTCAGAGCGAGAAGCGGAGTTCTAATTTTATGTATTTGATGATTGAATTCCGTTGTGCCAAATGTGATGACAAAGAATACGGGATAGTGTATTACGAGAAGGTACGCAATGCTTCCCAGTTATCGATTTTCATTTATTGGATTTTCAGCATCAAAAAAACGACTTGCTTTTCCCTCCTGATCTGATACGGGTGAAATATTATCTCCCAGAAAAGGAGGCAACATTTGCTCTATAACAGATGCTAGTATCTACACGCAGAGCAAATAGGAAAGTTCTAGCTTCCAATCATTTATTTAAGGTCCTTCAGGTTTTATAACTTTTAATCGGTCTGAGGAAGTTTCACAAATCTTGCACTCAGAGCTTCTCCTCTCGTTTCCTTCTGTGTAACAATAGACCATTTACTGAATTGGAGAATAAGGCCTGGTGGATCTGCATATCCTCTGCACAGTGCCATCACCCAAATGACATAATTTATAACATTTGCATAATGATGTCATTATGCAAATGATGGGAATCACAGCAGACCTTTGATCTGCTGCAGGAAACGGTGTGCTGCACCAAGCAAAGTTGCAGGCTGAAGGTACCCATTTGCAACAGTGATGGATGACGTTTAGCGTAGTGTTTCTCAACCTGGGCCACTTTAAGATGTGTGGACTTCAACTCCCTATAATTCCCCAGCCAGCATGGGGAATTAAAAGGCCTGGACTGAAAAAACAATGAAAACCATGCCTGGTATTTCTTACTGGTCAGGGCATTCCCAAATCGGAGTTACTACTTAGAAGTCCCACTCCTAGAGAGTCATTAGCTGTTCCTTAGCCTGGCAGGTCAACTAGAGTAGGCTTCCAAAGCTGATTTGGAGTAAGAACGTACAGTAAGGAATGTTCCTTCAGAGTCTGTGTTTTATCATGTATAGCAGGAAACTATAAACCATGGTTAATAGATCACAAAGGTTGGGTTTGCCCAACATATTCAACACACCCCAGCAAACTGTATTATAGTTCACCATGATATGCGGCCCCAGATTTTCTGTGTTTGTGTGGCTAATACCATGAGACATATCAGTGGCTGTTCTTGCAGATGTTCTGGTGGTGGATGAATCTACCCAAGTCCAAGAATCTGCTAATTTTATTTTTTTAAAGAGAACCTGGATGCAGAATATCATTAGAACTCCTTTTGGTTGGTTCAAAATACAGTTTTCTCAGGCACTGAAAGCATTTTGTGTTGCAATCTTGCAATAAACTTTAAAGAAGGTCAGTGGATCTTGTTCATGCAATAAGCTCAATTGTATATTTTTATGGTAGTTTGTTGAATAAACCATAATAGCTGAGTTCACACAACTGTCGAAGCTGAAGCCAAACAAATCATGGTATGGCTTAATATACCATGTGAATCCAGGTGATATTCCCAAAATACCTCTATGGGGGCTGAGGGGGACAAGGAAGGGCTTGCCGAAGCCTGGAGAAGTGAGAATTAAACCATGATTTCCTGATCCACAGCTCAATCTGGCTGTGTATTTTCCCACAAAGCTGAACTGTTATCTTAGAAAGACAGCACAACTTAACAACTGAGTTTGTAGTCTTCTTTCTGGAACCTGTTAAATAGCATTGACTACTTTATATGATGATTTAATGCACTTTTCTATGGCTTTTTAACCTAGGATGGTGATGAGGCATCTCCGATTTTCACAAGCTCAGAGATTGTTAAGGTTCCAGATCCCCAGATGTCTATGGTAAGTATGTTTGAGTACACAAGTTAATTGCATGCCCAGGAAGAAATACCTGTTTGTGAGTCTCTGGGCATGCAAATTTATAAACAGGACTCCCAAAGCTGAAGATGGCTTACATTTCAAACAGTCTTGGGGCCAACATTTGCCAAAATCATCAGCAACAAAAGTGACAGATAATGGAAGCTGGGTGGTGGTGAGAAGATTATGGTTTCATCAAAAATTATAAAGTGCTATCTCCTTCTTCCATATCCACAGCACTCTTTCCTTTTCCAAATGTCATTCCTTTTGGCTAACCATCATCATAATTAGACATCTTTATTTATTGTTATAGTTAGACATTATTCCGATATTGTTATTTTCAAGAGTATTCTATGGGTTAAAAAAAGTACACAGAAACAATGTGGAGGGCACAGGGGGATATAGGATAGGGGAAGATAGATCTCTGTCCTGCCCATCCTTTAATTCAATATTTCTTGGCCGCTATGGGCTGGCCGGCCAGCCTGCCTGCCTGCCTGCCTGCCTTCCTTCCCATATGTTAGCTTTTTAAGGTGTAGTTACCAATCCTGGTTGGTGTTAGGTTGGATCGGAGTATAAACTCCAGAATATCAGACCATATCAAGCATACCCAGAGAAGTTTGGGAGAACATGGACATCTTGCAAATGACAGGTTGTTCTCTAGGATGGAAGAACAAGGAGGGGGTTTTATTTCATTGTTAGAAAACATACTGGCTGGGTTCATCCATTGGATTAAGCCGTTGTTTTTTTATCCATGTTTTTTAGAATAAAAGTCAACTGGCTAAATTCACTTAGTGTGCTAAGCTGCAAAACAAAAGGAGTAAGTGGTAGGCAGTGAAAAAGGTCTTCGCTCAGTTTGGGTACTTGTGTACAGTCCAAATAAGTGGATGCTGAGCTCAAAACCATTTGTATTGGGGGGGGGATGGGAATGGGGCAGAAAAGTCAAGATGGCAGCTATTCTCATATGATCAAACTCTGCTCCTTTATATGCAGAGCCACCATCTTGACTTTTTGTCCCCAGGCCCCGGAAGTGCACATGCCTGAACTGTTGACACATCACAGTTAAGTTTGGTCAAGGCGTTGCCTAAAATTCTGCATCTGCTCAAATTGTATCAGTTCAGAGCAGAGGATATTGTACATATGTAATTACAATTGATTTAAAACATGTTTTGCTTTTCATTGTTATTTTGAAAGGAAAACTTGGTGGAAAGTAAACATCACAAGCTGGCAAGGAGCTTGAGAAGTGGCCCTTCCGATCGTGATCTTAAACCCAACGCTGCCACCCGTGATCAGCTTAATGTAAGTTGCACCTTGAAAAAACCACTTTGAATTATTCTTTCTTTGATTTATTTTTCTTTTTGTGCTTATACTACAGCTGGACCATCTGGCAACAAAGTCAGTTAGAACTTAGGTATGTCCTACATTTATTCTACTCTCTCAGATGGACGAGGGCCAGATTCAAACATCACACCATTTTCTGCCTTGTGCTGTCCATAGTTTCCATAGAATCTAAACTAAGGTTTGACCTTCCAAAAGACACAGATGAGCCAGGGTTGGAAATTATTTGCCTGTTTCTATTTTCCACTCTTTAGAACCTGTCCCCAGATTCAATGACAAAAACAAGGACTATAATCAAGGTGTCTTAGTTCATTATAGAAATCCAGAGCGGGCAAAAACATAACATCCCAGTTTGCTAGTTACACATCAGCTATGGATGTATTTCTACATCAGTCTAAACCAGGTTTTTGTTTTAACCATGGCTTGTCAGGTTTAAATGTATTCATTGTTTGTTTAAACAGTTCCTGGCTTCTTTCTTTGTTTTCATCTTCTTTGCAAGAAGTAGGCAGAGCACAATAAACAAATCAGGAATAATGCAAGATTGTGGCTTGAGACATAATGCTAAGTTATGATTTGAACAATTTGAGACTTGAAAACAAAAAAAACATGGTTTCAGATGTTGGCTTGTTGGCAAACATAAATCACGGTTCCTTTCTTGGATTGGGCTTGCACATCAGACAAAGCCAAAAGTTAACAAGCTGCATAATGGGTTTGCATATTGTGTAAACTAGGACACAGACTACATATGATGTGTAATTCTGTTAGAGGGTTGTGATTTCAGCTTATCCAAATGAGATCTGGTTCATAGATGCCATTAAGCCATGGTTCACTTAATTATAGTTTGTTAAGTAAATCACAATTGGTTATGTTTACATAACATGTTAAGGGACAGGCCCTACACATTCTGCCCTAAATTGCATCGCAAAACTTCATTTCCATGGCCAAAGGTTTCCCCCTCTCTCTCTCCCTCCCTCTCTCTCTCCCTGTGTTTAAATAAAGGCCAAATATATATGCTTTAATTAAGTCAGTGTTGTCCAAACTTTGCCACTTTAAGATGAGTGGACTTCAACTCCCAGAATCCCCCAGCCATTCTGGGAGTTGAAGTCCACTCTTCTTAAAGTGGCCAAGTTTGGACAACACTGAATTAGGTGTTCCACATCTGATTTGCAAAAATCTGGATGATCACTAGGCAGAGAGCTAGGCTGCCATCTAGAGGTTGTTAGGAGTTTTGCAACCCAAATGTTGTGTGCCAACTTCAGCCTGCCCCACACACCCTAGAATAGGATCAAAAAATTGGGTCTTCCTACCTCAATACCCCCGTTGAATAGAAAAGTGGCTATGGCTGCAAGCTGTTGCCTTCAGCCAGTTTACAAACTTAGTTTTGATCATATAATAAATCGAAATCCACCCAATCACATAATGGCTTAATTCATGTGAATTCACAATTCTGGTTGGTATCTCAGATATTGAGATGGGAGAGCAGGGGACGTGTTTGTAACTATGTGGGAGATGTTTTCATGTATCTTCTGGGTGTGGAAAGGAAGCAATCCATGCACACTTGTTTTTGTTTTGTTTTGTTTTAGATTATTGTGAGTTACCCGCCTACAAAGCAATTAACGTATGAAGAACAGGATCTGGTGTGGAAGTTTCGATACTACCTTACCCATCAGGAAAAGGTATGCATGCCCGCTTAAACTGTTGCCATGCTTTGTCTTTTTTCATGACTTAGAACTGCAGTAATTCCTAACCTGACATTTCCAGGTGATTCCCAACATTTTCAGAGCCATCAAAAGCCAGATGGCAGGGAATTCAGCATTAGAGTGGATGTAGGATGGGCGGTTTGAGAAGGCTGATTGACATGTTTGAAAATTTTTTAAGCTCATAAATGGACAACATTCGTTCTTTTTTGCTTTTCTTTGTGTTTGAATTTTAATTTTGTGAAAAGGTCTGCTATTCTGTCGCTCCAGGAAATGTGAGAGTCATAATTTGCTTTTATTTTATTGACTGACTAAGAGTATGACATTCTAGCATGATGGTACCGGATCTGGACTGCAGAAATTTTGGCCACCTCTAGAAGGCAGGAAGAGATTTTTGTAATCTTACTCTGCAGTTACCTTCCCCTGCTAAAGACCCCCTCCCCTCCCCTCCCTCCCTCCCTCCCTCCCATTTTGCCTTTTCTGACCTCCCTGGCTGCTTCTGTTTCGCATTCTGAAGAAGTCCAACGGGAGGAGTTCCTCCTTCCCTTGGAATTTATTGAAGGCTGGAAGCCAGGGAAGCTGTAATCACCCAAGGAAAGCAGAGGACATTTGCACATCTATCCCTTGTCCATCTTGTCACTAAATCAACACAAGAACATAGCATTTCCCCCCCTAAGAAATGTCACTGAAATTCTCTTTTCTTTTGAAAGAAATTTCAACAGCAGCTCCTCTTTCGTCAGTCAGAGTAAAAATGGAAGAGCAAACTCAGCTCCTTTTTCCTTGAGAGATAACCAGGCTTTAGATTTCAAGGCAACTTTGCAGAAAATAGAGGCTCACCAGGCATGACACAACATTTAAACAATGCTTTCCCCCAAGCAGAGTTGAAGTATGTCTGCTTTAGAAGCAGAGGACCAAGATTTGATGTTATTCAGTCAATCCATCGCCCTATTATTAATGTTAGGGTTATTCAGTAGCCATGACACCGAGGACAGGGAGTTGCTTCATGAGAAAAAGAAGAACTTAAACCCTTTGTTACTATTGTAGTTTTAAACCAAGTCAGAGTTCCTTGAGATTTAAAAAAACTTCAAGACTTAAAAAAAAATTACTCATTCGGTGAAATACTAATGAATATGTATTTATTTAAAATATTTGTCTGCCCTTCATCATGCATTGCAT
The DNA here is from genome assembly GCA_030867105.1 of Liasis olivaceus. Taxonomy (NCBI): domain Eukaryota; kingdom Metazoa; phylum Chordata; class Lepidosauria; order Squamata; family Pythonidae; genus Liasis; species Liasis olivaceus. The sequence continues at coordinate 254,599,829 of CM061348.1, read as the reverse complement.
CCCCTGAGAATGGGCAAAATTAAAAATGCATTTGAATGCAACAAACAACACCCATAAAATGCAGCAAAATATGATCCAAACAACCATTATTCTCATAGCATCCTTAATGAGTTGGACTGCACCATAGTTGAACTCTCAACTATTCCTAGGTGAATGAGAATGCATATACAGGTGATCCTCGCTTAACAACCACTCGTTCAGCAACCATTCAAAATTACAATGGCGTTGAATGAGTGGTACTTATGACCGGTCCTCATACTTGTGTCAGTCGCAGAGTCCCTGCGATCACATGATCGCCATTTGCAACCTTCTTTGCTGGCTTCCTACAAGCAAAGTCAGTGGGAAAGCTGGCAAGAGGTCACATATGGCAACCAAGTGATGTCCTCTCTTAATGATGGAGTGATTTGCTTAACGTCGGCAACAGAAGTGCCGGAATTTGCATCACAAAGCATGGTCACATGATGTCATGCTTTATGACTGTGTCACTTAGCAGTGGAAATTCTGGTCCCAATGACTATCATTATGTGAGGACTACCTGTAACTTGTGGCAAGATCAGCCCATGGTTTCTTCTGAGAGAGAGAGTACTCCCAAGAAGAGACTCTGTTGGGAAAAAAAAACAAAACTGTTCTTGTTTAATGCCACCTCTAAGTTGGGGAAAGAGATGTCATAGGTTTCTGGTTTTGATCCCAGGCATTGACCAAATTCTTGAAATGTGTCAACTGGCATCTTCCTCAAGAAGCAAAGCAAGCTCTGGAGCTATTGGGCAAATGGAAGCCAATGGATGTAGAGGACTCCCTGGAGCTTCTGTCCTCACAGTTCACCAATCCAACGGTGCGCCGCTATGCTGTGGCCAGGTTGCAGCAGGCTGATGATGAGGTAGAAAAACTCACATGCTTTTTCTATGCTTGAGAGGGATTTAATGAATCCCTTTCTCATGTTTTAAAGTACGGGCGTGCAGCTCTATTCAATTGAGAAGGGGGATGATGATGACGACGACGACAATGATGATGATGATGATGATTGCTATTAATATTGTTATTATGAGATAGTTCCCCTACCATTCTGCTTTCTCCTTTTTGCCTTCCCCTTCCTTGCCCCCGACCCTTTCTGTCCCCTTCCTCATTGAAAAATGCCACCTCCTTTGCCTGCTTCCCATTTTTCCTTCCCAGGATCTACTGATGTACCTCCTGCAGCTTGTCCAGGCTCTGAAATATGAAAATTTTGATGACATCAAGAGTGGGTTAGAGCCCACAAAGAAGGAAAGTCAAGGACCAATGTCAGAAAATATGGCCACATCTGGAACGAACACTTCTGAAATAGACAGGTAGGTGAAAGATTTGCTGAACACTAAGCGTGATACCAGGTTTAGCCAGTTATCCTCAGGTCTATCTAACCTTGTTAAAAAGCTTGCTTCTAAAAGAAACATTTGAGTCCGTGGTGTTTAATAAAAAACTGATCTACCGCAATTTGAAATTATTAAGCAATTACACACCTCTACCATTTTGGTATTCATATTTGGAGTTACAGTTTTAAACCTACTTAGTAGGAAGTGACATCCATTAAACCCAGCGGGACACTGGCATGCATGTTTACTTCTGAATAAATGTGCTTACAGCTGCCTAGTTTTCTACTGGGGAAAAGCACTCCTCAGGATGCAAATGAATGAAAGGTTAACTGCAAAATAATAAGAGGCCTCACATTGCAGAAAATAATTCTTGCCAGCAAAGGAGATTATCCTTTTCTGCCTGATGGTGGCTGTTGGTTTCACATTTTTAAAAACAATTCATTATTGAAGATGTGTGTGTTTGCATAAGGAAGTGGAGATAATTGTTGTGAATATACCTGCAAGATCACAAAGAAGGGGAGGGGAGGAGGAGAAGAAAATTTATGAATATGTTAGCATTTTTAAGCATTATACACATAGGCAGAAAAAAGGGCTTCCTTTGGTTGCCATGGGAATTTATAAATAAATAATCAATCAATCCCTCTGACCAATATTTTTATAGACTTTTTTTTTTTTTTGGTCTGCGCTCAGTCATTACTGACCCCGCAGTGACTGCCTGGACGAATCCTTGCAGTTTTCAAGGCAATTGTTTTTCGGAAGTGGTTTGCCGGAGCCTCCTTCCTAGAGCAGAGCCCAGCTGGCGAGCGCAGGAGGCGGGGTTTCCGTTGCGTCGCGCCCTTTTCGGGCGAGCGCGGTTTCGCGCTTACCGGCAACTGGTCCCGTCTCTCTGTGTAAGGCGCTGCCAGCATTTTTCCTCCCACCGGAGTGAGAGTACCCGTTTATCTACTCACGTAAGTTTTCGAGCTGTTGGGTTGACAGGAGCTGGGGAGGAAACAAGAGCTCACCTTGTTAACGCGAAGGCTGGACTCGAACCGCCGAAGCGTCAGCCATTTCTGGCCGGCAACTTTCAGCATCATTAAGCCGCTGCACCACCACGTCCCCTTTTATAGACTAGGTGATAGGTAATATTCAGCATGGGCTACGACTCCACCTACTTTTATGGCAAGACACAAAGAAAGAGTTCTTTTTTTGAGTTCCGAATTTTCTTTCAAGTGGAAAATCTCCCATTTTACCCTGAACTCAAAACAGAAATTAGTGCATTTTGTTTTGAGCACAAAACACTCAAAGCAGTTATTCTGATTTGGGGATGTTTTGCTCACTCCCAAAAGCTGTGCCAGAAGAACCAAGGTTTCGACTGAAGATTGAGTGACCCTGTCAGAATTTCATGTATCTTTTTTTTTTAATTTTTAATTTATTACTGAACTATAGCAAACAGAAGAATAATACATCCGTGATAATACAGCAAGAAACCATAGACATTAGAATGATTAAAATAAACTAAACATAAGGAGAGAAAAAGAAGGAACTTCGGAAAAAGAAAGGTCCATATAATATCAATATAAAATTAATTCAGTCCTTAAACTTATTGTTAGACCTAGACTATATAGAAACATATTGCTCTATCTTCTCACTTTTAGAATATAGGGGCATTTAAAAAATTGATAAAGATCACATATCTTGAATCCGTTCCTTAACAACAAGAGTAGAAGTTTCTTTCCAACTATGTAAAATAATTGGCTTTGTTGAACCTCAGACTCAATAGAGCCAATGTTCTTCATAAAATGTCAAATTTCCATATTTTACATTTATATCTTAAACTAGTTTGTTTTTCTCCCCAATACTATGATAATGTGAGTTATAACTTGAAAACAAAATGGAGCCACAAACAGACGTGACCAAATCATATGAGTCATGGCCCTCAATGTCCTTGCAACACCAACGCAAGAAATACATTTTAAAATTTTCTTTGAAGACTCCAGTAAAAATGAAATAATATTTTCTGATGAATTAAATTCATTTCGTAAAGCATGGACCCACTGATTTTCCAGAATATCATGCATCAAATACTTCTCCCTGCTATATTCTTTTCTCAGCTCACAGATCATCACGAGTCCTCTGCCCCTCATTTCTTCCCCACTGCCAACAGCAAAAGCGAAAGAATCGGTTGACAATGAAAATCTTGAGGTGAGCTGATGGAGCATTTCAGGGGGTGAGCTTTTGAGGTGGGAAAAGTCTCTGTGTTCTTGCTTCCCATATGATTGCCTACAATTGTCCCTATAATTAAGAGGGGCATAATAATATTGTGCCCCTCCTGAGAGGGTCCTTGCAAGGCCTGCTCATCTATGGTGGGTCAACCTCCAATGGTTGCCAATTCTTGTCTTCTCTTCCCACAAGCACATGCACGAAAGGTATTTCTTCTCCTGTTCTGTTTCTTCTTACTCTCGTCATGGTCTCTCCTCCAAAACTTTAAGGAATGGATGCCCCTACAAAGAACGTTGGGGGCATAAAGCAACCAGGGGACAAAGCGAAAGCCCTTATTCACTGTGGGCCCATTCAGACAGCAAACTAAGCCACAGGTTTATGCATTTAGCTTCTCTTCCTTTCTTAGCATGGTTTACTCCAGCATTGCCTTCATTGTATTTCAATTCTGACATTGCTGATGTTCAGTGCTTTGTACCTTGCAAAGAACGAGAGGACAGTTCCTGGCCCAGTGGAATCGTTTTCTGTTTTAAGTGCCTGGATTATAAGTTTTCTGTTAACTTTCCTGTGCCACTTCTTCATCTGTGTTGTTGTTTTATTAGAGTTTCCCCCAGGGGCATCCTCAGGTGGGGGTCAGAGGAGTCAAGATGGCAGCCGTGATGCTTGATCAAAGCGCCACTCTTTTTTTAAGGTTAGTAAGTGGTGGGTCTTTGAACACATGGTGATGGCCATCATCTTGGTTTTCTGACACCCCCTGTGGATGTCCCTTCCCCCTTTAAAAGTACTTTTAAAGTAAAAGTAACCATGCTTTAAAGTAACCATGGAATCCATATAGAAAACTTTGATTATAGAAGTTGTAAGTATAGTTACATTACTCTTATATTATAGCTGTTCAGGGTATTATAAATTGTTGTTATTGTTATGATTTTATTCTAGAAGAGCTCAGTCAGTGGGTAAACTAAAGCAGGAGTTAGCAGGAAATAAATCTGAAGTAAATTCAGTTTTAAATGCTTAGGTTTACTTTGATAGTAGGCCATGGAGTAAAAGGGAGATATGTTCTTCCAAGGAAAAAGTGGGTTCTGAGGGAATTTTGGAGGGACAAGTCAAGGCATAAAGATGCAGAAGGTGTTAGCTGATGGTTGGGATCAGCCAGTTTTTCAGTGCCAGACAAAACACCTCAGTGGTGTTTGAAATGTTAAAATTGTTCGGTTTTGGAGGAAAGGGAACGAGACAAGATTCAGGAGGGTGGTGGATATCCTGGTGCTCCATTTCAGGGGCATCTGTATGTGTCAAAAAAAGTCAACATGATGACCAGAATCATGCAATTGAAACCTGCCCCCCTTTTTAACCAGCATTGCATGTGTGATTGATTTGATTGCGAGACGGTGGCCACCATCTTAACTTCTTTTGTTTCCCTGCCCCACTGCTTGGTTTATGGAAGAAAGGAAAAATCTTAGTTTCCTGGTTGCATGTTTGGGGGGGGGGGGTTGGAATTCTTGCCATGGGGAAACAAGTCAGTGGCGTCCTCTGGGGGACAGTGAATACAGAGGCACGTGTTGCGGACCTGTGTCACTAAGCCATCATTTGGACCACTCATGTCTGCAGTTTCTACCCCCTCCAATTTCTTTCACCTACTGGAGGGTTGGGAAGTAATGAGAAAGCATGGAGCAGCTATCCCACATGCATCCAAGGAAAATCTTAATCTTTTGAATTCCTGACTTCATTTCAAACCTCTTTTATTTTTCAGCAAGACCTTTGCACATTCTTAATATCACGAGCATGCAAGAATTCCACACTGGCAAACTATCTGTACTGGTAAGTGTGGTCTTCTGAGCTTCTGAATTTCTTAGTGCTCAAAATTGGCCCAGGTACAATTTTAATACACTCAGAAATACAGATTTCATGGATATTAATCTGTCGCAAGTTCTGGTGGACAGAAGTAGGGAAGAATTATGAACTATGACAAACCATGACACCTGAGGATTTCATTTTGTAATCCAAGCTATTGTTTCCTCTGAGATGGGAAGAAAATGATGTTGAAAAATCGTACCTTCAGCCCAGCTGGGGGAGATGTTGACTTGGTTTATAGATTGAACAAAATCAAATGATTTGTTGGTTGGTTTTGAATGTTGTATCAACCAGGCAAATGCTGGTTTATTGAACTGGAAAAAAAAAAGAATGAACTAAGTATGGGTTAATGCAATGTATGAATCTAGCTACAAGCTTGGTTGATGTGCAGAGTGTGAATGTAAGTCTGTCTGGAGATGGGGCCAAGCATGTTCACCTCCCTGCATAATTATTAGCATCAGTATCCACATTCATTTCTTTTATTTATGTACTGCTGAATCAGTTCACACTCATAGCAGTTTACAAAACAATTGATAAAAACATTTGTGACAGTGAAAATATCCACACTAGAGCAAACCATAAATAATAAAAGTGGCCACATTATAAGAATAAATAATAATAATGGTATATTCAAAGATGAATGAAACAAAACCATAACAAAGCCAACTAAAATAATATCAACAAAATAATAATAATTTCTTAAATTTATTAAATCAATGTAAGTAATACAGTGGGTAAAAACAAACTATTCAACCAAATGTTCTTTGGAAAGCCTCCATGTTCAGGAGCTTTCAGAATGTTAGAAGCAATGGAGTAAGTCTTGGTTCTAAGTGGAGGCTATTTCATCATAATTCTCCCCATGTTCAGCTGGGAAATCTGAAGGAAAGTTCTTCTCCTGTTTTCTTGAAGATGAGTCGAACTTTCATCATGAGGGAGCTTAATATATCACTCTTCAATTTCACAAAGAGTTGTAATTTCATCCACACATTCATAGCTTCCTGTTCAAGTCAGAAGTCTTGAGATTGAAGAACATGGAAAAGAAGAAGCTGCTCGCAGACATATTTCTCTCCCTCTTCTCTATGTTTGTTACCACAGGTTCTCTGGGCAATGTGAAGAGGGCCAGTGTGACAAAGAGGATCAAATATTTGGCACAATTTTCTGCTCAGGTCTTGTGGCTTACACAGGACTTTATTTCCACTTAGCAATATCTGCTAAGAGATCTCATAGAGTACAGCAAATCTCAACTTCTTGTGCAGGTAGCATGAAGAAGCTTTTATTTTAACAGAAGCACCTGAAGGAATCCTTGTTAAAAAAAGAAAAAAAGTAATACAGTAATAAGCATTCTGTATAGATTGCAAGATGATAATGTTTTATTAAATTTGTCAGTTATACATGCACATAGGCACAAAACATGACTCATATTTACCAAAAAAGACAATGGGACAGATCAGCTCTAATTCAAATCATTGGTGTGATTCAGATCTTCAAGTCAGTGCTAGTGAACAATCTGAATCAACTTTCAAAATCGATTTTAGGTATTGAATTGAGTCAGTTTAATATTCTTAACCAATCTGAGAAAAAGAAGGTGTTTTATCTGACTTTGTTTCAGAAAGTTGATTCCAAGCCAATCAAATTTCTGAACAGAAGCTTTGCCCAGCTTATTCTAAGTAAATACATCAATTTTACTCTAATACTACAACATGCAGAAAGACAAGCTCTAGTTTTGTGCATGTTACCTTCTCTCCCAAAACTGTGGTCCTTTGCAGCTCATTGTTCACCAGACATCTCAGTTTAAGCTTCTTCTTGTCCTCCATGAAAGGTACGTGATTGTCGAGTGCGAAGACCGAGACACACAGCAGAGGGACCCCAGGACTCATGAAATGTACCTGAATGTCATGCGTAGGTTTAGTCAAGCCCTCTTAAAGGTGAGAATTCGTTTTTTTCTGTTGTGAAACAGGGACATTAGAAGAACTGCAGGCAAGGGTCAATGTGGGAGCAGAAAAATGCCAGCCAGTCTGAAATCTGAGTGTCGTCTGATCATAGAGCTCATTGGAAGTGTGTTAGGTTTTAACTCAATATAAATATTGTATATTTTAGTGTTCGTGTGCGGGACAAGATGCATGCATACATAGACACACATACAAATACAGAAGAAAGCAAAGACTAATTACCATCATGAAGACAAGTAGCTACTTTTGATTCACCTACATCTGAATGACTAGTCCAGTAATATCTTCAGACTTGGTCTCTTGAATCCAGATATGATTTTTCACCTTGTTTAAATTATTTAAAACATCTATGGTATATCTTGACTTTTAGCCAACCTAGAGGGTAGCTGTTTATGTTAGGTGGGCTCAAGCCTTGTAGTTCTGAACCACAAAATGTGAAATGTTTGCAACATTATTAATAATGGAGGTTTGCCCCCATCTTTTTATTTTCGTGTATTCTACCCCTCAAAAGAACATGGGGGTCTATGCAGAGATGAAGTCACCCCTGCTAATGGAAGGAAGGTCTGCCTGTTTCGCTCACTTCTAAGATTTGAAATGGTTAAGCCATGACAACTGAAAGTCTCTTTGCAAAGTATGAGGAGCAGAGTCTTAGATTTAAATTTTCAAAAACGTGTCTCAGTTCAGCATCTTCTCTTCCATGTTGATGGAAACAACGTTACATTTGTTTGGAATTCTTCAGAGGCGAGCAGTCTTTCATTTATCACGGCTCTGCATTTCTTTGCCGTCCACCCCCCACCCCACCCCCAGTGCAAAGTGGCTTATGTCACAGAAGTGTTCACTTTTAGAATGATTGTTGTTGACAAAGCTGTAAAAAAGCCAAAAGGTCAGTCAACCATCTCCTGCTACAGGCAGCTTTGATTGCATTTTATATTGGGGGAAAGTGAAGGTGGGGGGGAAGGAACAGAAAAGAAACATTTCTGTGGAGTGCATGTCACAGTTTATTATCTACTCAGAGAGGAGATTGCTAAAAGCCAAGAGAAAGAAATAATTTTGGGTGTGTTTTTTGTCTCCTGATTTACCCAGGGCGATAAGTCTGTCCGGGTGATGCGTTCCTTGTTGGCCGCCCAACAGACCTTTGTAGATCGGTTGGTCCACCTAATGAAAGCAGTGCAGCGTGAAAGTGGGAATCGGAAAAAAAAAGTAAGGATGTTCAGCACGGACACTTCCAAATGCAAGCCGATTCCTGTTTGGGATGGGTTTGAGTTTGCTCGGTGGGATTCAACTTTGCAACTTGATCTGTGTCAGCTTTACTAGGTAGACCAGACAGGAAACACGACCAGATCAGCTGATTCTATTTTATTGTAAGGCTACGTTAACAGAATCTTGCAAGTCTGAAAGCACTTCTCTCCCCTCGTCCCCTTTACGGCCCCAAAACTAGGGAGGGTCTCTTCAGCATATTCCTGCCGTGGGCTCAGCTGCCTTTTATCTGGCCGTTCCCTTGGCTGCATCTCTTTGCCCCGTTTCCCAGGGTCATTCCCACATACCATTACAATATGTGAAGGAAGGGGTTGGACGGCTCATTTGCGTGCCCAAGGCGCAAACATTGCAGCCATTGTAACAGAGGCCATAGCTAGCAGTTTCATTAATTTTAATGGCGTGAACGAGCAGTCTGTGCTCTGGGGATTATTTTAGAAACAAAATTCTTCTTTTTGTCTGCTGAACTGTGCTTCTGTTGTTTGCTATAGGAGTTAATTTGGAAGAAAAAATTGCATGCTTGGCTAATTAATTTGGAGGTTGAGTGGTAATCAGTATTTAACATGGACTACCACCTTGTCTTCTTTTGTAGTCCTATTATGACAAATAGGAGAAAAGGTGTACTTCAATTTCCCATTGCTCCTGGTGGCAGAATACTCAATATGTTTCAAATTTGTTATACTGAAACTTTGTTTTGAGCTCAGATTTTTAAAAAATTACTTCATTGTACATTTTGTATACAAAAATACAAAAAATAAAGCCAACTACAAAGAAAAAAGACTGATAGCAAACAGAACGAAAAAGCAAAGAAAAAGAAAGAAACCAGAGTTATAAACAATCTAAGCATAGCACGTGTACAGGTAGTCCTTGCTTAACAACCACAATAGGACTGGAAAATTGGCCGTTAAGCAGGGTGGTGGTTAACTGAGTCACCACGTGACCATACCCAATTTCACGGCCATTTTTATGAAGGTCGTAAAGCGAGTCACCATGGTCGTTAAGCAAATCGAGTGGTTGTTAAGTGAATCACATGGTCGTTAAGCAAATTCAGATTCCCCGAAGGATATTTTTTTTGCCGGAATTCACTTAATGGCCACTTGATTTGCTTAATGACCATGGTGATTTGCTTAACAACCATCATAAAAAAGGTCACAAATTGCAATCACATGACTGCAGGAGGTGGTGTGACCGTTTGCAAAGTCGTAAGTGTAAGAACAGGTTGCAAAGCACTTTTTCCGAGGCCATCGTAACCTCGAAACATCGTTAAACAAACAGTCGTTAAGCAAGGGCTACCTGTATATCAAATACTGAACACTGTAGAAACATTTCCAATTTAAAAATGAATGAGACTATTGTAAAATATTGCAAAATCTGTGCCAAAGGGAGGCACGTTGCATCATTTTTAGACTGGTAGAAAACATTGCCTTTTCAAAAATGGATAAATTGCACATCTCCTGAATCCAATCTTTAATATGTGGAAGAATACTACTAAATCTCCTGAATTGCACATTTCTATAGATAATGCTCTTCAGCATTAAACATTTTTTTTTTAAAAATGTAATTCTTATTTGCATGTAACGTATTGCCCCTTTTGCTTCCTCTTCTAGAATGAGAGATTACAGGCTCTTCTGGCAGACAACGAGAAGATGAACTTATCGGATATTGAGCCTATTCCTCTGCCTCTCGAACCCCAAGTGAAAATTAGAGGAATAATCCCCGAGAAAGCAACTCTGTTCAAGGTAACAGCACGAACCTGTCTTGCAAGCAGTGTGACCCGTGGGATGTAAACATATCAAACAGCCTAGGGCATTTCTGGAAACTTTTCTGCCATCTCTTTTCAAACAAATCGGTCAACAAAGCAGAGTAGCAGATTAACACGGTAAGGAATGAAATTCATTTCTCACTGTGATGTCACCCTCTGGATTTTTGAAAAGTCTTTCAAGCAGGCAAATGCATGTATATGCATCAGTCTAGTCATAGTATGTGTGTGTGTGCGCGCGCCTTCAAGTCATTGATGACTCCTGGCGACCACCTGGACAAGTCCCTGCAATTTTCTTGGCAAGGTTTTTCGGAAGTGGTTTGTCCTGGCCTTCTTCTTCCTGGGGCTGAGAAAGAGGGACTGGCCCAAGGTCACCCAGCCGACTTCGTGCCCAAGGCAGGACTAGAACTCACAGTCTTCCGGTTTCTAGCCTGGTACCTTCACCACTGCACCAAACTGGCTCTCTCGAGTTATAGTACATAGTACTACAGTCATATCTCTTATTCAAACATGGTTCATTAAGCGAGCCACAGTGGTCTGATTGTCTATTTGATTTGTTTATATTTACAATTTCTTTATTTGAATCCCACCTTTCTTCTTCGTTTGAGCACATAAGCAATCAAAGGAACGGCACAGAAAAGCATTCTAGGACAGGAATTAAAAGGAAGGCAAAAACCTAGTTAGCAATTAAAAGTCTGGCTTACTTTCTAAAAGAAGGGTTCACACACAACTCCCAAAGGAGTATATCCCACAACCTGGAAGCATATCAGAAGGGCCTTTCTTGCAAACTATAATATGCAACAAGGTTTGTAAGAGGAGCCTTTCCTAGAATGGTTAAGTCTAAGACATTTAGCATTTTAAAGGTCAATGCCAGAACTTTAAATTGGGCCCAGTAAGAATCTAGCAACCACTGTAAAACTTTTGCCGTAAGCTTCTTACAATCAGCAGCCCAGTTGTGGCATTTTACAACAGTGGTAACTTCTGGACAGTCTTTAAGAGTACCTCCAAGTAGAGTGTGTTTCAGTAGCCAAGACAGAATGTATTCCCTGTCTCCAGATCTCCCTTGTTTCCAAAAGACAGTGCCTGAGTTCACCCAATACACTTAACCACAACCAAGCAGACCACATTTCTGTGTAAATAAATAAATAAATAAATAAATAATTACAGGTAGTCCTCGCTTAGCAACCACAACTGGGTCCAGCAGCTCCATCGCTAAGCAAAACATCATGTGACTGCAATGGACTTATGACATCACTTTCCATTTGGTCATTAAGCGAGACATCACGTGACCACGACTTGCGATTTTACTGCTGGCTTCTCCATTGATTTGCTTGTTGGAAGCTGGTTGTGAAGCATGCAAATGGCGATCACGTGACCGCAGGGATGCTGCGCCAGTCATAAATGCAAGGACAAGTTGTAAATTTACTTTTTCAGCCCTGTCGTGACTTTGAATGGTCACAAAACGGGGCAGTCGGTAAGTGAGGACTACCTGTAAAACCTCTCTGAAAACTCCCTTTCACCTTGTATTTAGATCGCCACCCATCTTTGCAGTTGTGTTTACCTCACACAGGTCTAGATTGTTGCCCCTTTCCTGCTGTGCAACCCAATAATGCTATCTTCTGGTCCTAATCCAAGCCACTGGGCAGAGAGAAACACCACTGCCTCCCTCCCATAGTTGCCAAGAGGTCCCTCTGGGTCCCTCACACCTTCACCTAGGAAGGGACAGATTGTAATTAGTTGAAAACTCAACCAAGTTTCATTTCAATTCTTTTTCTGCTGAAATATAGCTTGGTAGCTTTAGCAGATGTTCATGTTAATTTGTCCTTGTGCCTTGTTTGTGCCCTATTTTTTTTTTTTTTAATGCCTGATGCTTGACCACATTTCCCTTGTCCAACCTGGTGTCCTCTAAATGTTTTTGGAATGCTTGTTGGAGGAGGAGTCCCAAGGAGAGTAGGAGGCTGAGAAAACTGGAACAGCTTGGGGATCTGGTCAGCATAGAAAAAGGGTTTTCTGTTTCTATATTCTTTGCTTGAAAGGAAGAGAGATCGAGGACTGGGTCATGTTAAACTGATAAATACATTTATTTGTAGAGGCTAATTGATTTTTTTTCCCTCTTCCTGTTCTTTTTATGAGAGACAAATTGCCAGCTAAACAAATTAGGCCTTTTCAGAAAGGGCATTTTAAATAGAATTGCCATCTAAGTTAATTACGGAGGAGAGCTAATTGCTTTAAAGTTATCCTCCCCTTAGTGTGTGTGTGTGTGTTTTTCCCCCCAGTTTAGAAAAATGGCCCTGGCCTCCCCCTTGCTCCCTTTTCCGTTCAATTCCAATTACATTATTGTGCCCTTTTAAGTAGCATTGAAATGTTTGAAGGCAGATGCAGAAGACAAAATGACTGGATTTTTTTCCCCATTATAGAAGATACAGATAATGATATTCCCCATAACAGGACTGAGGTTTTGCCTGCCAATTTTATTGGCTTAGATTTCCAACTGAAGGCTTCTTCCCACAACTCTCCTTCTGTTATGAGAGTTGAGCATTCCTTGGACTTGGGGGGGAAAAATCATGTATGTTTTCCTGTCTCTTTCCTTCAGAAATGGCTCTGAGAAATGAACACGGTGTTTCGCACTCTCTCTTGAAATGGTGTTCTCCACCAGGACTCAACAAAGGCATTCTACATTTGTAGTGGCCCAAGAAGCAACTGAAAGTTTTTGCATGGCTGGCAAGGAGTTTGACCTTGTGAAGCCTCTAGCACATGTGAATTTATTTGATTCCTTTTAATAATTTCTGTTCTGCCTACTCAGCAGGCTGTGTGATGCACCCTCCTTCTCAAAGTTCATCTATTTTTCTGAGCCTCCTACTGGTTGAAAAGATATAGAGATTAACTCAAAGATCAATAACTTTTTGCAGAGCCAAGCATCATTCATTCATTCATTCATTCATTCATTCATTCATTCACTCACTCACTCACTCACTCACTCACTCACTCACACACACACACACTGACATCTTACAAGATCACCAATTTCACAGAACACCAATGTTCCCTCTTTAAATCTTGTGAGATTTTGACCTTCTTGTCTGGAACCCATCGTGAGATCTCTGATGGGATCCCAGTGCCTTGAGATTCAGAGATCTTAGGAGGTTTCCTGAGGCCTCTGTGAGAAATAAAGTTTCAGACCAAGATGGGCCGTGGCCTGACCCAACAGGGCTGTTCTTTTGTTCTCATGCTTTGCAACATTTTAGTTTATTTATTTTTTAAGTGTGCATTTTTATGTGCAGACTCCTATATCATGGGAAAGGAATCATCCTGCATTCCTCCCAACAGAACGTACTTCTTAGACAATTGGGCGTTCTGATTTCTCTTTTCTTGTTCCCTGATCAGAGCGCCCTCATGCCAGCTCAGCTGTTCTTCAGGACCGAAGATGGAGATAAATACCCTGTAATATTCAAGCATGGGGATGACTTACGTCAAGATCAACTCATCCTCCAGATCATTTCGCTGATGGACAAGGTGACATTTTGCGATGTAGTCATTCAGCCCTGCCCGTGTCTGGAAACCCAAGTGGTTCCAGAGCAGACCAAAGGAAAAAGTCTGTTGAATGTTTGATTTGAAAGGACCGAGTCCCATCCAGAACAAGTATTAAAGCCCGTGGCAAAGGTTAAAGAAGTTAATTAAATGGAATCAGCTAAATATAAACATTAGAGAAGGAGACAGAGTGGTAATGGAAGGTGGTCCACTTGGAAATTGAGGACTTGGAAGGTAATTAGTGGCCAAGGGAAAAGAAAAATGAGGAATTACAGAAAATTGAAGAGGAATTTCTTTACAAACTGGAGCTTCAGCTGGCTAAAGTTAAAGCTTTCCTGAATCCAGCTCAACTTCTAGTGATTGCAGAGGCAAGTTCATGTTGTTTTCTGTGCAATCATATGGAAGTGGCCTTCCTTCAGGATGCTTTTAGGATGTCTCAGTTTCAGCCTACAACCCTGGGATTATCTGGTGGTTAATCCAAGGACGAACCAGCCCTGTTTAACATTTGGGGAAGTGTGGTTTTAGGCAGCTTAGGGAAAAGCTCCCTTGAATCCAGTTCATCTTCTGGTGACTACATGGTCATGTCCATGTTGTTTCTTGACAACAGCATGAATATATCTTGCATCTCAGTCTAGTTTAGAGCCCTGGGATTCCTGATGGTTTGCTGTGCACATACTAATCAGGTCTAATCTTGTTTAACTTCAGTCTGATAGGTTCTGCCACCAGGGTGGGCCTTTTAATTAATTAGCAATTTTTAAAGAAATATGTCTGTTGTAAGACAGTAGGAGACATTGTATGCTACAGATTCCTTGAAAGGGAAGGAGTTCAGAAATACATAGAGTGGAGACTGGACAACTGTCTGTCTGTCTGGGAGGCTTCATTTGGATCCCTCCACCAACCAGTGAGTTGGTCAAGAGCAGTGTTTCTCAACCTTGACAATTTTAAGACCTGTGCACTTCAACTCCCAGAATTCCCCAGCCAGCATGCTGGCTGGGGAATTCTGGGAGTTGAAGTTCACTGATTTTAAAGTTGCCAACTTCGAGAAACCCTACTCTAGAGAGTCTCCATCATCCTTTCCACTTCTAGAATTCCATGTGAACAGTAAAGGCGGGACAATATTTTGTTTTGAAATTACATCTCCTCATCTTTTCATGGTGGCCATCACATTATTCAGGAGCAAAACCAGACTTTTTCTTGCAAATTTCTCATCCTGCTCACCACTTTTACCTATAGCTCTTACGCAAGGAGAACCTGGATTTGAAGCTGACTCCCTACAAAGTCTTGGCTACAAGTACAAAACACGGTAAGACTGTTCCCCCTTCCACCTCCCTTTCTCCCCACCACCACCACCACCAATTTGCAGGAGTAAAAAAAAGTATTCACAGAGTTCTTATTCTCAAAGAGTCCATGCACCCAACATAGAAAAAGACCTGATCCTGTTTCAAACACATATGTACTCTCTGCTTTATCTATAAAGCATATTCCCATTAAGTTTTTCAGTTCCCTTCAAATTCCACTTCTCAGAATACCAACAAGTCTTTTTATCTATAATATTGTCTCCTTCCTACTTTGCAAAAATACGTTTCTATGTCTCTCCTCCCCATATGAGTCTTAAATGCAACAAGGTTGGGGGACAGGAGAACTTGAGGTGCTTCTGAGCTGTGAGTCTTATGTTTTTATTTCTGTTTCCCCCCAGGTTTCATGCAGTTCATCCAGTCGGTACCAGTGGCAGAGGTTCTCGCTACGGAAGAAAGCATCCAGGTTTGTGTCCTGACTTGGCCAGGGTTGCTGATGGAAAAGGAGGTTGGTCTCTCAGCCTCCCCTGACCCTGGCATGAATCCAGGTGAACATGTCAAAAGCTTTTAAAGAAGATGGGAATATATCAAAAAGAAGAGAAATTTGGAAATGAAAGAACATGTAAAGAGCCTTTTCTGGACCATGAATGCAAAACAAACTACACATTACTCTCTTTTTCCTCACCTCCCCAGATTGATCTTAGAGAGTACGATGCACTTAAACATTCTATTTATAGACTTGTCCTTTTTTTCTCCACTAGGTAGCAGCAATAAACTAACCTTGATTACTCTCAGAAAGCTAAGCAGGGTCAGACTAGGTTATTACTTGGATGGTGGACCACCAGGTGATGTCTGGGATGTAGGGTAGACTGGAAAGCTGAAAAACATCTCGAAGGTGGTAGCAAACCAATTCCTTATTATCAAGCTACCCTTGGAAGAGGCCTCATTTTTTCAACTTTTAAAATCTTTTCTATTGCTTTTACTGAATTCACATCACCAGAAAACTCATGGTTTGGGTTAACCTCACCCCCATTCAAAACAGTAACAGACAGTGATTTCCATATGGATGGGAGTGATGGAAGTATAATCCTCTACACCCAGACATCACCAAGATGGGTGAGAAAGGGGTGATCCAATTGGTTACCGACCCTGAAGTTCTTAATTTTTGTTCCCCAACACTAAGTCATAGAGGGCATGACTTTTCCCAACCAATATTTTTTGTATTAATGAAGCAGAATTTGCCAGTTAGGAGACCAACATTGTGGGAGCTACTATTTAAAACCAAATGCTTATCCAGAGAGGCTGTAATTCAGACGTCTTGTCTACTGTATCATATTTTGGGCCGACTCACGGCTGGAATTGCAGCTGTGATCCTGAAGGCTCTTTCCCCTTCTCGTCAATAAAAAACATTAATGTGCGTTTTGCAATTCACTTCTTGTATCTTTATTCAACATTGCTTTGAATTGCTAATGCTATTTAAATTTTGCAACCCAGACACAAAAGAGAATATATCTGCGTTAGGAAGCATTTAACATTCCCTGTAATTATGCAGTAACTCCGAACCTGAAATCCGAGAGGATGGGGTTCATGGCCCCCGGTGTGTCAGTAAAAAAAGTGATTTTAAATCTTTCTTTTGGATTATTTTGGATATAAACTAAGCATTGCAATGTAACACTAAAGGGAATAAATGTAATTGGCTTGAGTGTTCCTTGCTTAAGTTGATCCACTTATATATATCTATGGCCAGTTCACTGCTGAGTCTTGAACCTTTTTTATATATTCATATATGCATATGAACGAAGGGAAAGAGATCTGCAGCATTAGCACAGGGTGATGGATTTTCTCCAAGATCCTGTTTTCAGCCCATCTTGGGGATTCAGTTTGTGCTGGGCAAAGAAATAAAACTTCCATCTTGCTTTTGCAGAACTTCTTCCGGAAACACGCACCGAGCGAAACCGGGCCCCATGGAATAAGTGCAGAAGTTATGGACACGTATGTGAAAAGCTGCGGTAAGCAGCGGTGCATCATTTCATGTGTCTGCCTGCAGTTCAGAAGACATGAAAGTAACCACTTGTGATTTGTGCATGGGGTTCCTAAAAAGTTTGCTCTGCAACATTTGTGGGCTAGATGGGGCCATTGAGAATTCTAAGAATCGGTGGGCCATGCAGCACACTTGCAAAGCAGTAATTTACCCCAAAGCTATCTTAATTGATTGTCCTCATCCTGAACCTTTCCAATCTTGGCCAGCTTCAGAGTTTGTGCACCATTGGGCTGAAGATTTTGAATTTGGACTGGGGAGCCCCACAGTCAAGTCCCACTCAACTGCAGAGTTCACCGGGTTGACTTTAGACCAGTCATTCTCACAGTGTTATTCAGGGAGTGAAATTAGGAGACATTTCCATATGTCTTTCCTTGAAATAAAGAAAATAATCATAATGAAACAGGTTTCTGACTATAAGAACCTACCTTGTGCCAGTTTGATTTTGATCTTCGGTAGAAAGAACGATTATGGAGAGTGATCTAATTTTGTTTTTTTTATTTTCAGCTGGATATTGTGTGATCACATATATACTTGGAGTTGGGGACAGACATCTAGATAATCTTTTGCTCACCAAGACAGGTAAAGAATTTGCTTTTTTTCTATTGCGGCATCTTCACTGTGCAATAAAATCATGTCCTTCTTGTAACTGTGTGCCTTTGTGTGTGAGTGTAAGGCTTGTTAAAGCAATTTTGACACTGTTATCAAATACCATGAAACATTGGAGCCCCACAGTATAAAAAGTAGCTAAGGACTGTGCATAGAAAGCAGAATTAAGAAGGCATAACTTGTGGATTTAACAGTCTTAGTAATTTAATAAGATGGGATGATCGTAGCATTCAGCAAGCAACTATTTGCAGTGCCTTTACCTTTTGTTAAATGCTTTATTATGCCATTATTTACTAGTCATTTTACACAATTTCCTTGCCACCCCCGTTGTGTATCTCAGGGCATGGTTAAAACACACAAAAGACATCATTGCAATCAAAGGATGAAATTAATAAATAAACCCAGCTGATCCAATGCAATAAAAACAGTGGGTTACAATCCTGAAAAAGGTGGTTGTGGGGGGAGGTATCCTGATCTTGGAGGTAAGCAGATGATATTTCATGGGGCTGTGGCAGCAACAGAGAAGATGCATATCCTGGTCCTGACCTTTTTAGTTTTATGCGAGGTGGGAATGCACAGCATTTCTTGCCAACTTAGATGTGCAGGACAGCCATGTTCCACCTGCACCAGATGGTCCTGTGGTCACCAGGACCCAAGCCCATTCTACTGAAGATGAAAACTGAGGCTGAGAGTTAGTGCATTGATGAATATAATAAAAAAATCACTGCCAACCCTCATTAGCTTAAACTGAACAACTGGCTGGCCTACCAGGAATTGGATCACCTACGTGCTTGTTCTGGACCAGGTATGAAAATAGTGTTGAACTTTCAGCTGGGGTCTCCGTATCTCAGATCTTCCTGATTATGTTCACACAGCATGCAAAACTGGATCAGTTACGAACTGAGAGGCTGCATTTGAAGAGCGTGTCAAAACTCGGTTAGTTTTAACACTGTTTTCTTTTGGTGGGTCTAACCTGTTGGGATAATGAATGGTCCGGCGTGTTCTTCTAACCCAGCAAATGGGTTAATTAAGGAACCAGATTAAGTGCATTATGCAAGCAGAATCATTGTGCAAAGACGATAAACACATGTTCCATGCGACTGGTGCCAGCAGTTCGAAAAAACATTTGCAGTGACAATTTGATCACTGCCGTTAAGTCATCCAAGCCAACTTTTTCAAGACGTTGGCAGATGGGCAAAAAAAAATAAAGCTCCTAAAAGGATTTATAATAAAACTGGCATCATTTCCAATCTGCCTAATTTGTTCTTTATAAAATAACACAGCTAATTGGCACTTGACAGACTCTTCTACACACACACACACACACACACACACACCCATACTATTTCAAGATCCGTTAATTATATGCTTGGGTTGTAGATTTTTAAAGACTTTCAACAAATGTAGGAGCTGTTATACACTCTACTGCATTCAAAATACAGTGCATGTTTAATAAGCATTTATTAGTAGTAGTTAATTAGATTGATATTGACCATAATTTTATTCAGACTGAATAAAGAGGTTCTTTCCTTTCCATTGGATCTTCAGTTACAATATTAATCAGACCTTTCTCTTAGCTGAGTTCCTTTCCTATAAGTTCTTTTTGTACAGTTCCTTCCAGTAACATGTATAAGTCTGGTTTATTGAGGGGGAGGCAGAAAAAGGAGGTTGGTTTGTAGTCCTAGATTGCTCCCCCCCAAAAAAACCTCCTGTATCCAGATGCGTAGCAAAATACAAATGTGGCAAAATGATCTGTATTTTATATCTTTTTATACTGTATGCCCTGTAGAGTTGTCGCAGAGTTGGGCGGCCTTACAGATGTCTAAATAAATAAACACATGCTTAAAAATACCTCTCTGGATGGCACATGGTGGCTGAGTTTGCACAGTGTGTAACTAGGCTCAGAAGGGAATGGATTGCTTGTGCTTCAGTGCGTTGTGGAAAACTCAGCATGTTAATCTTTAATGTGGTTTCTTCCATTGGGCATAGCGTGCTGTGTGAGCACCGCAATCGAATTCGTTAACGGGGGCAATTTGTGAACCTAGGCTAAATTTATCTTGGAGGAGCACAGGTTGCTAGTGTTTAATAGTCTCACAGGTTCATTTGCTCAACGTTTCTCCTTTTGGATTAAACCATGCTACTGTGTTCTGAATTATGGAGCTGGGTCCAAGTGAACTGGGGCAAGAGTTCCAAGATCCTTAGCTTGCAGTCCAGAATTGTGTGCTCCCCCTGTTTCCCCAAGCCTGGTGGAATTGGAATGTGTAACATGACAGAATGGAAAAATGATGGAATACATGGAGAGTTATCACATGAACTAGGCTGAGTTTGAGTTCAAGTTTGGATAAAAACAATTCAGAGGTAGATTTTGTCCTACTCTGTCCAGGTTGCTCAGACCATATTGTAAGTCCTGTGTCCAGCTCTGAGCATCACACTTGAAGAAAGATTTAGAGAAGGTTGAACCTTGACGAGGCAGGGCACTAGAAACTTAAGAGAGATCAAAGGGGCAGGCAGGGTTTGGCCCTGAGAAGAGAAGACTAAGGAATAACACTTCAGATAGGTGAAAGGGTATTACATAGAAGAAGGTCAAGACCTGTTCTTTCTCTCTCCAAAGAACAAGAAAAATGGATTTAAGTTACAGGAAGGCAAATTCTGAATAAATGAGAAGAGCAATTTGACACTGGTACCAATTGACAGAGTGGGGCTGGGCTCCTCTTACTGAATGTGCTCAAATACAGATTTTTATTTTATTTTACTTTACTTTACTTTACTTTACTTTACTTTACTTTACTTTACTCTACTCTACTCTACTCTACTCTACTCTACTCTACTCTACTCCACTCCACTCCACTCCACTCCACTCCACTCCACTCCACTCCACTCCACTCCACTCCACTCTGTTTCTATTCTGTTCTGTTCTGTTCTGTTCTATACAGGTAGTCCTTGCTATCCAGCCACAATAGGGACCAGAATTTAGGTCACTAAGCGATTTGGCCGTTAAGCGAATAGTCACATGACCGAAGCTGATTTTATTCCCTTTTTTACGACAGTGGTTAAGTGAATCACATGGTCATTAAGTGAATCATGTGATCATTAAGTGAATCCAGCTTCCCCAATGGGCTTTTTTGCCGGAATGTGCTTAATGACCATGTGATTTGCTTAATGACTGCAGTGATTCGCTTAACCACTGTTGTAAAAAAGGTAGCAAATCACAATCCCATCACTGCAGGTGGTGGGGTGACAGTTTGCGGCGGTCATAAGTGCGAGTACAGGTCATAAAGCACTCTTCCCAATGCCATTGTAACTCCAAACCATCATTAAATAAATAAATGGTCGTTAAGCGAGGACTACCTGTATTCTCTATTCTATTCTGTTCTAGCATTTATATGGCCTCTCAACTCAAAGAATGCAACTTTGGATGATGTATGATAAACCAAAAGACAAAAATGCAAAACCAAGAAAAACAATGCCAGCTGAAAGCAAGGAACAACCATTAATCAGGAGCTCAATTTTGCTGCACTCCTCTGGACAGGTACTCCAATTATCCTGCCCCAAACACCCAAGGAAAGATCCAGGTTTTGACTGCTTTTTGAAAACCAGCAGTATCAGAGGGGAGCACAGCACTGTGGTTTCCTGGGTCCTATAAGGTTGCATTATTTCAAGGGAGTGACCTGAAGCATGCCTATTAAAGGCTGTGGGACAGGCAGAATTATTGGAGAAAAGCAGTCTTTCTAATGCCCAACCCTGTGCCATGTAGGGCTTATAGGTGATAGCCAGCACTTGAATTGCACCTAGATGTCTATATGCAGCCAGTGAAGTAGTGACATTACATGTGTACACTGAAGTATGCCCATAAATACCCACCCTGCTGCATTCTGGATACTTCCAGATGGTCTTCAAAGGTAAACCCGTGTAAAAAATGTTGAAGTAGTCCAACCAGAAGGTGACTAAGGCATGAGTGACTGAGCAGAGCCTCACAATCCAGGAACAGGCACAGTTGGTACACAGGACAAAGTTGGGCAGCGATCCTCTTAGCCACAGCTGCCACCTGTTCTTCAACCCCACTAGAGTCAGGGGTGGAACATCTCCAGTCTCAGGATCCAGGGGGCCCCAAACCCACAACTACTCAGCCTTGGTAGGGTTGAAGTGAAGCCTGTCCTTTACCATCCAGAGATCCGTTTGCCTTGGCACATTTTAATTTGGATTCTTGCCCTGAGTAAGGAGTTCGACTAAATGGCCTCAGTGACCCCATCCAAATTCAGGATTCTGTTTCTATGACCCTATGACTGTAACCTCTAGCAATGCAAGCTCTGGTGATTCCTTTAAAATCATCAGCATATCCACAACTAACCTACCTGTAGGAGGGTCAGTCTGCAACAAATCCTTGAATGAGGACAACCCCCCTCCACTTGAGGTTAAATAGCAAAGAAGGAGTTTGTTGGGGGCTTTTGCCCTTTTGAATTTTTCCCTAGGAGCAGAAGCTGGCTGAAGAGAAGGAAAAAGCAAAATCAAAGACCACCCCAGAATGTGGGATAAACCCTTCCATGACCCAGGAAACCTAGACTTCTAGGGGCACTGAGCAGACAGAGGGACACTTTCATTTGTTTAATTTGGTGTTTGCCTGGTGTATGCCTTGCCCAATCTCTTTCAAAGCTAGATTTTCTTTGAAGTTTAATTTCTATTTGGGATGGACCTACCCATTGTACTTTTTTTTTTTTTTAATACACCCAATTTTAGACCCTAGTGCTTTTCTGTAAGCCTAACCCTCATTAGCTGGTGTTTCTCCTTGCTGGCATCTTTATTTATTTTTTAAAAAATATTTTTGTGCCAAAAGTGACATTTGGTGTGCAGTGTTGTAACCAGATAACATGCCTCAAAGGACTAGGCTTCTTCAGATTGATTACCAGTGATTGGTTTTGAAGGGCACTTGTGTCCTGAGGCTGTAGAATGGAGAAGACCTTTTCCTTATCTTGGATTTGCCCCTATAATCATGGACAGAAAAGATAGAAATAACTGCTGTCACCCCACCCCATGCTGTCCTAGCTGGGGACAGATCTAGTGATGAGGGAAAGCCACCACCAACTGTGGTCTTCACCCTCTAAAAAAATGTCAAACACTTTACCCTTGACTTTGAGAAATGGGGCCAGATTGTTTGATATGTTTATGTTTTGAAAATCTCTTCTCTTTTCCTGAAATATGTTCCCCTTAAACTTGTACAGGTAGAACCATAGTACAGTGGTAAACACATCTGTGTATGCAGCTGTTCCCACTTTCAGCTCTTTGTATCTCAATTTCAAAGGATTAGGATGAGGAAAACCCAGCTTTGCCTGTGAAAACTATTGTCAGTCAGAATAAACAATGAATGCTGGATTTGATGAATGTACAGTCTGGTATGTTATCTAGTGTAATACTGATCACAACAGCTCCTGAGAATGATTATTCCTGCTTTCTCTCCCCTCCTTTTCCTTGGGAAGCATAAAGAGTACTGCAGGGGGCAGTGTGTGAACATGATAAATTTGGCTGAATTGCTGTGTGTCAATTTCTATAGGGAAACTGGGTTTGTTTGCAGCAACTGAAAGAGAGATTGGAACACCAGGGCAGGTCAGCTACAGTAGTTTGTATCAAGATCCTCCAAGAAGAACATGCATGGCCAGCTGCTTCTGTTAAGCCCTTGCTTGCGCATTTCATGTAATTTTAGTTCTCCACTCCCATCGGATTAAGCTTGGTGTGCAACCTGCAGAAATGTATACTGAACATGGAATAGTAAGGTTTGCTTGTCAGATCTAGAAGTGGAATCTAGGTATTTTGGGTTAACTAAGGGAGGTGAACATGTGGTGTTAGAATAGACATCGATCTGGGATGATTTAATTTGGATTTCTACACTGAACAGCAGTTGGACAGGAGGCTTCCGGCACCCCTTCCCACTTTAGGATTCTAGAATTCTATCCATCTTTTAATTGTATCGCTAACCGTTTAATATTACAGATGACCATAGAGAGGTCACCAAGTGACTATTGTGAGCTGAGAAGATAAGTATCACTACCCCAGTATAGATTTTTCCATCCTCTGCCCTCTTTCCGGCCCAGCTTTTTTCTCAAAAGGCTATGTCTATACTATACAACCTAGACAGGTCTTAGCTCAAACATGTATTATATAGAAAAGAAACTTGTTTAGATCTCAGTGGTCCCATTTACAAGAATACTGCACAGCTTGAAACAATACTTGAAATAACGCTTTGAAGTTCCTACTATTGGAAAGATGGGTGTCATCTAAAGGTACTTCCTAGCATCATTTTCCTAGTCCATTTTCACAATTCAGCTAGTCAAAGATATCTTTAAATTTATTCATATCTAACCCATTGTTTGGCTTGCATACACATGCAAGGCAGTGGCTCTTAAGCATGTTTGTGGACCTGAAGTTAGCTTTGAGCTCCAGAAACAGAATTGGGAAACAACTGTAACTAAGAAAGTTCACTGAATATAAACAAGCCATAGGATAGTTTGTCATAGTCTGTGGATCCAGTCAC
This sequence comes from Liasis olivaceus, assembly GCA_030867105.1. Classification (NCBI taxonomy): domain Eukaryota; kingdom Metazoa; phylum Chordata; class Lepidosauria; order Squamata; family Pythonidae; genus Liasis; species Liasis olivaceus. Next base: position 254,575,481 of record CM061348.1, on the reverse strand, counting down.
CGTGTCTAGACAAGATCAGGAGAGCTCTTCCTCTTTCTGAATTTAAAATGAACTCAAGATGTCCTTCTTGGCACTGGAATTGTCCTGTACCATGGAGATGTAATGCACTGAACTTCAGGTGGTAGCCAGAATAAATACCAAGAAAATGTGTCTTGCCATGGGCAATACCAGAATATCAGAATAACCTGAACTACAGGGCAGCTGATGAGCACATTCAAACCATGGGTCACCTTGTTTCAGTAGACAGAAATGGTTCCCTTTCATCTGCAAAAGACAGGCTGGCTGGATCGGGTGCCCAGTGCATGTTTGAAGAAGGGTTGTGCATTACACAACTGGGTATGTGTCATTTGAGTTTGGAGCAAGAACAAAGCTCTCTCAAGGCTTTCATTAACAGGAAGGGGAATGACTGAGTTTGATCTACAGAATTTCAGCAGATAAGTGACAACATCTTCTATAAGATCTCATGAGATTTTGGCATGCTCATTCATGCATCCTTTGAATTAGACTTGACTCCTGGCAACTAAATGGATAAGTCCATACAGTTTTCTAGGCAACATTTTCAGAAGTGGCTTGTCATTGCTTTCTTCCTAGATGGAGTGACTGGCTGGAAGTCACCCAGCTGGCTTTATGCCTACGGTAGGACTAGAACTTGGCTTTTCTCATCCCTCGTCCAGCAACTTCAAGACGCAGATAAAAAAGGGGATGAAGCTTTGATTGCATGATCGTGGCCACCATGTTGACTTTTTTGATCCTCTAGCAAACAGCTCTGGATATGAGAGAGATAGTAAGGGAAGGAGGGAGAAGCAAGCCATTAAAAGGGGACTTGGAGAAGAGATGATACAATCCTGAGATAGAAAGAAACATGAGAAAGGCACTCAAATAACCTTCCCTTGATCCTGTTTGGTATAAAATGGGACAGAGAAACTTGGGCAGGCTTTCAAGATTCTAGTCTTATGCCCTCAGCAATAAGGTAGCATTGCTGGAATCCTTGAATTCTGTTTCTGCCCTGAAGGGCCGACAAGCCATAATGTTGTTTGGACCAGCCACATTATGTGGACCAAAACATAACATTCAGCATGTTGTGTGAACCCAGGCAGTCTCCCTCCCACGCCCACCTCAGGAGACTGACACCATTATGAGGGTTGGGCAAGGCTTCAGGTTCAAAAGGCATTTTGGAGCACATGGAGACGCACATATATCTCCTGTCAGTGAGTCATTAAAGCAGCTGCATCATTTCATGGTATTGCATGGCCATCTTTCACAGCTGTAGCTAAATCCCAGGATGAGTAGTAGCAGTAATAAATTTGTATATCATGTGCTTATAGAAAAGGCATGTTTGTCAGGCCTAGCCCAAGGAACTCCAGGAGACCATGCAAATTCTGTTCAGCAATGTTTATTAGCTACAACCTCTATCAAGAACCTTCCCAGACTGAAACTCTGTTCCCACAGTAGCTGTGAAAACAGAGTGAATTCCTCAGGGAGGTGCCAGCCTCATCCTCTTATCTCTTCCTCGCCCTTCAGGAGATGAAAGAGGATGTTTGCCTCCCTGAGTGTGGCCTTCATAATTCCATTCCATCACAATGTTTCATCAGAGTTAACAGAGATGCTATGTGAGTGTCTGAACAGCAGTACCTTTTCTAAGTCAAACTGGTGCTTGTGGTTAATAAGGTAGAGGTAGTCCTAACTTAGTGACCACAATTGGGACCAGCAATTCCATCGCTAAGCAACATGGTTGCTAAGTGAAACACCACATGGCTGAGACAGATTTACATCACTTCCTGTTCGGTCGTTAAGCAAGCCACTGTGACTTGTGATTTTACTGCTGGCTTCTCCATTGACTCTGCTTGTCAGAGGCCAGTTGTGAAGCACCTGAATGTCAATTACATGACCACAGGGAGGCTGCAATGGTCGTAAGTATGAGGACCAGTCGCAAAGTTACTTTTTCAGTGCTGTCATAACTTCAAACGGTCACTAAACAGGGCAGTTGTTAAACAAGGACTACCTGTAATTCAGGAGGAAAACATTCTGCATCAGAAATGGAATGACAGCATCAGAATGTAGCAGAGGTCCAGAAGAACAGCTTTTGGTATCACTGAATGCATAATGGATCAGATAGTAGGACCTTAATACCCACCACAGTGGTTCATATTTTCCAATGATAATCACAAATGAAGGTGTTCATGCAAAATAAAGAAATATATAAATGTTCTCAATTTGTTTAATCAAAGATATAAATTTTAGCATGGTGCATAATGCTTGTTTTGGTCATTCAAGGCATTTGGGATGTCAAAACGCGAAGGGCAATTTTTTTCTTTGCTCCAAGCACTGACTTTCCTTTGCAAGTTCCTCAGATGAACCACGTATTAAGAACAGAGACTCTGTTTAATTTTTCACTACTGTGACAGCCTTTCTTAGCTGATCTGATGGCTTTTGAAATGTGTTGGAGAACAAGATCTACCGTACCAGTTACATATGCAAATATGCCTAAGATTAATTAACGCCTCTTATTCCCTCCGTACTGAGCTGGATGAGAAGTGTAATTACAGTCGCAAGACTTATTCTGTTGTCTTCTTTTTCATATATAAAAAGCATGTATCTCTAGACTCATCATTATGACAGGCTCGAAATAAATTAGCAGTGAGAAGAATCTCTCTAAATGTTCGTAATTAAATAACTAGTGTGATTTTACAACATAGATCAAAGCCTGCTGGTTTAAAATGTTTTTTTACATGTTGTGTTTTATGTGAGTAATATCCTTTACAGTTCTTTTGAGAGATAGGGGAGGTAACCCAAGGCAGTGTTGGATCCATGTGGCCTAAACAGAGTTGATTTCTGCAGGACTATGCTTCTTAAATCTCCTCTTTAAATCAGCCCTGTGAAACTCATGCTGGGAGTTTCTGTTATGTAATGAATGCAGGATGAAAAATGGTTGCATAGGAAGTTGGGACAGACTGTATCTCTGATGCCTCTTAATAAAGTCCTCAACAGGAGATTCAAGGGTCAACTCGATAACTCATATAGTTTGGGCTTGTCTTACTATTCCTGTATGTGGGGCAAAAATCAATAGAACAATTGCTGCTTATCAAGGTCACCTGTCTTCTTTTTGTCTATAGCCCCACTGTTTGGAAGTCATCAAGACAAATGTTTGTGAAAAAAACTTCAGGATTTTTTTTCTTCTTTGTGATCCTTTTGCAACATAAACCGATTATTTTTATTGTTAATTTAAATTATATGGTTTGTCAACTGTCGTCTGACCTTTGAAAAATGGATTTAAATTCATTATGTTACTAACACTAGTCCACAAAGTCCCATGCCCAAAACAGAAATTTCACCTGAGCCCCTAGTAAACAGTTTTCCATGTTCCTGCTTTAAAAGCAATAGTGTGTCATTTCTAAAATATGGCACATTCCAGTTTCCCACATTCCTGGTTTAGTCCTGCCAATCGCTTCATGACTCAAGCAGCATACAAACTGATAGATGATAGATGATAGACAGTGACAGATAGATAGATAGACAGACACATAGATACATAGATATAGAATACAAGAATTTTGAATAATAGCACCATTAATCCTAGAACATCTTCATTTTCAGAAGAGCCCCACTTGATCAAAGTTATGTTCCCTATAATCCAGCATCTTACTTTTAAAAATGGCTAATCTCATGCTTCTAGGAAGCTCCAATGACAGTGTGAAGGCAGTGGTCCTCTCCCATTTTTTTTTTTTTTTAAATGGTAAGGATGCCCTTCTGTCAATGTTATTTTCTTGGTATTTCTTGTCAATTTTTGTTTTTGTTTTATTTTTACTGTAACCTATAACCTTGGAATTTCCTGAAGATGCCCCATCCATGTATGGATCAGGTCTGACTCTACTTAGTTTCCAGCTGGTAGTAAAGACTAGCTCTCCAGAGGTTGCTGGCCTGGGAGCTGTAGTTCAGCAACATCTAGGGAGTTTCAGGTCTTCCACTAAAGGAATAGCATCTTTGAATTCTCCCCCTTTCAGTTATCATAAAGGCATGTGCACAAAACCCATATGTGGTAAGGTTTCTTTTTGTGGCCATTACCCAAAGCAGTGAATGGGCAAATGTCTTGCAACAACACCACGTCCCATCAACATTTCCCCCTTGTTAAGAAGCCTAAGACTTTGCTTCCTGAAAAGGCTTTTGCACTGAATAGGCGGAACACAGCTGGGTTCCACATTGTTGATCCATTTGGGCATGGGAAAGCTGCCACTGCTCGCTCATCAGCAAAGAGAAGGTTGCCTTGGTGCTCCATGAAGTTGGTGTTGATATTCCGTGAAATGGTGCTCCATGAAGTTCTCCAACTAAGAACTAAAGAGAGAGCAATATCTTGTGGATTCCCTACCAGCCATAAATCTAACAGGTAGTGCTTTTTTCTGACACTCCCAATGCAGGCAAGCTTTTCCACATTGACTTTGGCTACATTTTGGGACGTGATCCGAAGCCTCTTCCTCCACCCATGAAGCTGAATAAGGAAATGGTGGAAGGGATGGGAGGGACGCAGAGTGAACAGTACCAGGAGTTCCGCAAGCAGTGCTACACCGCGTTTCTTCATCTCCGCAGGTTAGGATGATGATGATGATGATGATGATGATGATGATGATGATGATGATAAAAATAATAATTAGAAGGATGCATCTTTAAATTCAGATCTGTCATTTATTAGTTGTTGACTGAGACCTGCACCTTTTCCCAGCTGCCTCTCTCAGTCATGTCCATTCTCTGTTATGCTTAGCATGGTATTCTCCTGCTGATCCTCATTTTGGTTGGAGACTGGGACAAAATGATTACTGCCCTACCCTTCTAATTTTTTCTCTCCCTCCATTCTCCTGCTCTCCCCATCCTTCAACAGTCCAGATTAAGATTAAGGCAACCATTGCTGGGTTTCAAAGATTGAGACAACCACTAGATGGCTGTAAAGAGATGTTTGCAACCCAGACATAATACCCCTACTCTGGATACATATTCCATTGATGAGAGCAATGTTGTGTTAAAGTTTCCTTGCAATTTCACTGTCTTTTTGCAAAAGAGACCTGTTTTAAAGGCTTTGGTTTCTGGTTGCTGCCATCTAAGGGTTCTCTCAACTTTTGCCACTTGGATTTGGTCACCCTAATCAAGATCCCAGTTTCCCTTCTGCTTATTCCAGTAAGGGAATACAGAGTAAAAGACCTTGAGGGAGGGAGCAGAATTAGCCAGTGCACAAATGTGGAGAAAGCCATTTCATGCATACCTCTGGAGAGGAATGTGCAGTGTTTTAGAAGCATAATTTGGGGGATTTGGGGAATTTTGAGAGCACATGGTGGGTAGTCCCTGTGATTGTTGTAGATCAAGCAAGGCTGGAACAGGTTCCTGCATAAGACTTAATGAGCACAGGGGTTCCAAGGATAAAATGACATTCCTGCTGCATGCCATATTTACTAGTGCAGATTTACCATTGCTGCGACCTAGGTCTCTCCCTACTTTGTTAGCGATGTTGCCTGAAAGATGGCAGTAAGAGGATAAAGTGGAACAATATCTGAGTAATGAACAAGGCACCCTGTATTACTGAAAGCCAAGATGGGAGAAAATGAAATAATAGCTTCCCCCCCCCCCCCAAACTGTCATCGATCATGCATTAGCAGCAATTCAGCAGAACAAGAAAACAGAGTTGAGTTATTAATCGGAGATTGCAATAACTCCATTGATTGCAGAAAATCATTGCAAGGGGATTAAGTTGTGCTGCTGACGTTCAAACACTCAATTGTATGTGTTTCATAGTAGGAAATTTAAAAGACAAAATGTTTGCGCCCTGTACATAATCACACATTTCTTACACAGGGCCATAATATTTATTCATTTATCTTTATCTTTTCCGAATTGACGTTCTCTACTTTAAACTGAATAGATCGACCCATCTGAAGAAATTATGTTTTAAATTGGGAAACTGTTGTATAAAACAGTTACTCAACTGTTTGGAGCTAATTTTATTCATTTCTAGCGGCATCGCTGTATCAATCGAGCCCCAGTGACATTCCCAGAAACTTTCTAGAAAGTTGCTTGGGATTAGGCCAATCTGCATTTTGCAGGTGGCATCAACTAGCCAAATTCAGCTACTTGGAGAAAAGCTAAGCATGATTAAACCTGCTTAGTACTTGAAGGGAAGGCTACCAGAAAAGCTCAGAGTAGATGGGAAGTTGGAAATACATCCCAGAAGAAGGGGGTGGAAAACCGATTCTATATTATTGCCAAAAAAAGAATATGGACCTGTCCTATGACCTCCAGGAGCTAAGCTCAACTCAAAGGAAATTTTACCTTTTATAACCTGAGGAAATAACATTCTTGAAGTCACTCTGTGTCTATTTCTTCTTCTTTCATTAGTATCAGGCACACAGCCATCTTCTGTATACAATTTTGGGGTGAGAAATTGTCTAGGTTCCTTTTCACAGATATCACAAGTTGGCCAGCTCAACTAGCTTTGGGCTATGAGTGATTTAAACACAGGGAGAAATACCTGCATAAATTAACAAAGACATGTAATAACTCCCTGTTCCAGAAAGGGACATTTTGATAGATTAATCTGTACTTGGGATAAAGTCTGAATCTTCCAGGTGATTCCCACAAGTAACTGTTTATGGGAAGACTCTACATAGTCTTGGAAGTATCTAGGTCAGGTCTTACGCTAAAGTTTTCTATGTGTTTTCCACTTCATAATGCTAGAAATCAACACCACCAATTCTCAGCAAATGTGTGACAGAAACAGTGGTGTAGCTGGAGGAAACTGAGATTTAAAATGTATTTAAGGAGATTTCATGTCCTTCACATTCTTCCCAGCTGACTGCTCAGCCCAGGGTTAAAATGAGGAGTAATGTGGTGATAGTGTTCAAAGAAAGATGTGAGATTTTAGGAGAAGTGTTGTGAATGGGCTAAAGAAGAGCTGTGTCATTACATCATCAGTGAGGACAGTATAGCTAGGAGAAGCTAGGTGGAAGCAAAGCATATTTTCTTATGAATTGGCCTCAAGCATCTAATGAACCACATTACTTCAGTGTACTGGTTGCTGAGGAAAAAAAAGTCTAAGAGATAATAAGTTTAACAGGTGAAAAGCATTTTGGATCTAACATTTACAGCCTGATTGCCTTTGAAATATTACTACTAATGTAAGAAATGTTACCAACCTAGTCTTTGTCTCCTGCTTGCCTGAACTGAGAGAAATCTAAAGGGCTAGACATCTTTATTGGTGCTTTATGATGTATGTGGAATAAAATGCATGAAAGTGGGGAATATTAAAGATAATCGGTGGAAGGAAATATGCTTGAAATGCATGCCCACTGAATTAACTGAACCAGTGGAGGAAGCTGGCTTAGGTTGGGAGGAAAGTGGAGCAAAAGAAATTGAGCAAACATTGAAAATACAGGTTAGCCCCTAGTTTAAGAATGAGTTCCATTCCCAAGGTCCATCCTTAAGTCGAATTTGTATGAAAGCTGGAACAGCATTATTGTATAATACTGCATAAGTAGTGTGGTGTAATTAACTCAAACCATTGCATATTTAACTTGAATCATTGTGTATTTAACTCAAATTTTTGCTACAGTAGACTCCATTCTTAATTATAGGTCATCTGTAAACCAGGCATTCTTAACCCGAGGACTACCTAATACAGGCAGGAAGAAGCAAATATCTGACCTCAGATCCAGAATGGTTTGGATGGTTATTGAAACTATAGTAGAGAGATGTGGACAAGGTAGAGATGAGTGGGAAAATGAGTCTACTGAGAACACTTTGTATAGCAAGGAAGTGGAGGAGGATGTGATGGTGGGGGAAGTTTATCATCAATACTTACATCAGTCAGACTCTTCCCAAGGATCCCCACCTTCACACCCTCTTACCTATCTTCCCCCAGGTGAAAGAATTCTACTCAGGCAGGTAATTACTTTGAGAGCAACTTTTCTTAAATAAGAGATCTCCCACCCCACCTTTAACACCTAGAATCTAGAATGGGAAAGTCCTCTTTCCCAGGAATAAGCATTTACAAAGCAGTCACTTTGCGTGAGATGGCTATATAAATATGATAGATAGATGGATGGATGGGCGGACGGACAGACAAGGTCTCCAGTTTTCTATTTTTAATCAGGTTACTAGACCTGAGTGGTTTTAGAATGTGCAGTGCTGAATTAGAAACCCCAAATTGGAGTTGTAATGGAACTGTCGAGCCTGTAGAGTGGAAGGCTGGAGGTCTCAAACCTCCTCTCCCAGAAGCCCTCTGGATCTTTACAGTCTAACTCTGCCTCCAGCTTCAGAGTAACAGCTTAGTAATTTCTGCTGCAACCACTTATTTTCCATGGGGGCACCTCACCTGGTATCCTCCCACCAACCCCATTGTGTATGAGAGATGAGGGTCTCACAACCAGTGCTGCTTTTCTGGCAATTAAAATGTCAAAAAGACAAAAAGTTGAAATAATTCCTCTTTTTCAGCCTCCTGGACATGTTGCTTAATGGTGTGTAACTAGAAATTTCTGCCCTTCTTCTCCCCTTTGGAAGATAGCCCAATCTCACTAGAGATGAACAAAATCAAATTGTATTTTAAAAAGGAAGAGAAAGTATTTTCTTAATTTTTAAATATCCAAAAAATATTCAAACTATTCAGTAGTGAAGGAGAAAAATTACATATCTGCCCAGAACATGGTTGTGGTAGAATATGACTTTGATTCAGAGAAAGAGGAGGGGAATGCTGAGCTGTTACAAAAAATGTATCTGTGTCCTAGGAAAGTAGACTGTGTGAGAAAGAAGCTCAAAACAACCCAGGCTTGATTGTGTTAGGTATAAATTAAAGTAGAGAGGGCCTTTGACAGGCTTTCAAGGTTCTTTTATATTACCCTAACCACATTAAAGTGCATTGCAAGACTCCTAGCAACTCCTATTTCCTGGCTTTTCTTACTTTGAAGGGCTAACATCAATCTTGAAAGCCCGTCAAAGTCTCTCTCCACTTCAACTTATACCTAACACAATCAAGGTAGAGTTGTTTTCAGTTTCTTTCTCACACATTCTACATTCCCGGGACTCAGATATTTTTTACTCCAAATTTTCTTGATATCGTCCTCCCCATTTTTCTGAATCAAACCCATATTCCATCACAATGGGAAAACAGCAGCTGGACCAAAAAGGAAAAGTTAGAAAACAAGATGAAATGCCATCCACAAGATGGCACATGGCTGCTATGAATGAGCTTTCTGCCAGGGTACCAAGATACTGGAGAAAGCTTCAAATAAATTATTGCAGACCGGAAAAGATTCTAAATGGTTATTTCCTCAAACACAACCTGAGGATATACATAAAAGGTTTAATAGGCATACTTACTGAGTGTGTACAGAGAAATTAAAGAGAGAGACTTTAGCATAGCATAGTAAAACAAATTAATCCTGGAGTAGACTCCTAGTGGAGATGACAGTATTCCAGCTGAGTTATTTAAAATACTAAAAGACGATGCTGTTAAAGTGCTGCACTCAATATGCCAGCAAGTTTGGAAAACGCAACAGTGGCCACGGGATTGGAAAAGGTCAGTTTACGTTCCAATTCCAAAGAAGGGGCAATGCCAAAGAATGCTCAAACTATCGCACAATTGCACTCATTTCACATGCTAGCAAGGTTATGCTCAAAATCCTACAAGCTAGGCTTCAGCAGTACGTGAACCGAGAACTACCGGATGTACAAGCTGGGTTTCGAAGAGGCAGAGGAACTAGAGATCAAATTGCCAACATTTGCTGGATCATGGAGAAAGCACGAGAGTTCCAGAAAAGCATCTACTTCTGCTTCATTGACTATGCAAAAGCCTTTGATTGTGTGGATCACAACAAACTGTGACAAATTCTTAAAGAGATGGGGATACCAGACCACCTTACCTGTCTCCTGAGAAATCTGTATGCGGGCCAAGAAGCACCAGTTAGAACCTGTCATGGAACAACCGATTGGTTCAAAATAGGGAAAGGAGTATGACAAGGCTGTATACTGTCACCCTGCTTATTTAACCTATATGCAGAGTACATCATGAGAAATGCCAGGCTGGAAGAATCACAAGCCGGAATTAAGATTGCAGGGAGAAACATCAATAACCTCAGATATGCAGACGATACCACCCTAATGGCAGAAAGTGAAGAAGAACTAAAGAGCCTCTTGATGAGGGTGAAAGAGGAGAGTGCAAAAGCTGGCTTGAAACTCAACATTAAAAAAACTAAGATCATGGCATCTGGACCCATCAATCCCTGGCAAATAGAAGGGGTAGAAATGGAAGCAGTAACAGACTTCATTTATTTGGGCTCCAAGATCACCGCAGACGGAGACTGCAGCCATGAAATTAAAAGACGCTTGCTCCTTGGGAGGAAAGCTATGGCAAACCTAGATAGCATATTAAAAAGCAGAGACGTCACCTTGCCGACAAAGATCCGCATAGTCAAAGCTGTGGTTTTTCCAGTAATAATGTATGGCTGTGAGAGCTGCACCATAAAGAAGGCTGAGCACTGAAGAATTGATGCCTTTGAACTGTGGTGCTGGAGAAGACTCTTAAGAGTCCCCTAGACTGCTAGGAGGTCAAACCAGTCAATCTTAAAGGAAATCAACCCTGATTGCTCATTGGAAGGATTGATAATGAAGCTCAAGCTCAGATACTTTGGTCACCTAATGCGAAGAGTGGACTCTTTGGAAAAGACCCTGATCCTGGGAAAGATGGAAGGCAAAAGGAGAAGAGGACGGCAGAGGATGAGATGGCTAGATAGCATCACTGAAGCAATGAGCATGAAATTGAGCAAACTCAGGGAGGCAGTGAAAGATAGGAAGGCCTGGCGCAATATGGTTCATGGGGTCACGAAGAGTCGGACACAACTTAACGACTGAACAACAACAACAACAAGACTCCTGTCTAAGCTTGTTACCTACTTCTTCACAACTAGAATTCCCTTGAAACATCTGTTCCCGCTGTCTTTATTACCTGCACATTAGTCAGATTTATAGAAAATCCAAACTTTAATAAGAGGTTGTAACTTTTCCCCACCTTGGTTCACAACTTTGTCCTGTGCCTCCCCCTCTAGTTCTGACTCTATCTTTTTAAAAGGGCTTCAATTGATTTTTTATCCAGAATAGAGGGAGGGCTGAGATGTCTCTTTCCAGAAGTGACAATCAAGCACGACTCCTTGTGGAAAAGCAGCTTCTAAATCTGTGGTCTGCACAAGGAGAACTTTAATGGGAATATCTTTTAGCCCTGCAAGGTAGCCCAGACAAGAAGCACAACCAGAAGTACTCACTTTATCTTTATTGTAAGGTTACATTAACTGAATCATGCAAGACTGAAAGTATTTCTCCCCTCCTTTTCGTTTACTCTCTGGAAAACTAGGGAGGGTCCCTTCTGAAACATTTCCCATGTCCTCCCTCCTTTACAAGCTGATTGTCCAGTCTGTATCTCTCCCTCCTGTCTCCCAAGGTCATTCCCACATACCATTACAATATCTGAGATTTGCCTGTTAGCAAGGGAACTACTTTCCCAACAGGAGTTATCAAGTCAGGAAGCTTTTTGTTTTGGTTTGAATAAAAACAACCAAGTAGAAACTGGAGAACATAGTTTACCTACCACTTACACCAAGCTGAGATCTGCATTCCAAAACCAGCTTTCAGACATCTGTAAACAGTCTGAGCAAACAAGCTGAAAGAGGGAAGAACATTGGAACAGACTCAGAATCACCCCAAACTGAGCTTTCAACATGGAACGAAAAAGAAAACAGTCCCTCCCACAGCACTCAGACAGAGTTGCATGAAATCTCTGCTGTTTAGGTCACTGCTTCCCCCAAGGTCCCACAATGAAAACCCACAAGGATTAAAGAAAGTCCTAACTTCCTCAAAATCCACTATCACTGTCTCCATGCTAATGGTGATTGTAGAATATTAGAAGGCCCCCATCTGACCAGCTGGCCTCTCAAAATGAAGAGTCCTCATAATCCATTACATCTTCAATAAGAGGGGAAATGTGTTAAAACAACACTGTTTTTGCTGTTCTTACTTCCTGTTCATTTTTCTCTCCTGCCTTTAGAAGATAATTATTTCACAGCACACCAAACTCAGGGGAGCTATCAGTAGAAATTGTAGGAAGAGGGCTGTGTTAGTCTATGGTAGCCAAAAATCAGCAGTCTGGTAGCATCATTTCAAATTGTATTAAATAAAAGGCAGAAGCTTTCATGAGCTATAGCTCACTTCATTGTGCATCTCATGAAGTGAGCTAAAGCTTATGAAGGCTTCTGCCTTTTAATACAATTTGCCCCCATGTCTGTTTTTCTGGGAAAGGAATTTGCATTCAGAAGAGCAGCTGACATCTGCTCTGAAACAAGTGTTTAGCCGACATCTAACTTGGAGGTACCCCTCCTTGAAGTCTTGTAGAACCCCACATAGCGCTCCATAGCCTTATGTGTGGACTCCCAAAAGTCTCCTAAAGTTGATGCAGATTTGCACTTCAAAGTAACAGAAGGGGGAAAAAATGAGGGAAGGTGAAAATTGAATAAGGGGACAATCTATGAACCTCTTTAACCTACACCAGTATAATCTATAAACCCCTTTCACATGGTGAAAGTGGTGAAGCACTTTCAGTGTAATCTATGAAACCCTTTCACATTGATTAAAGGACACTAGGTTTTTGTCCAATCCCAACCCACTTGCAATGCACCCCCAACTTGCTGATTTGAGGTGGGATGGGACCCTCCCCTTGAAGGAAGTTACACATCTTTGCTTTAATGAATATTTTTTTTATTCCTCTTGTTCCAACATGCCAAGAAAACATTGCAACACTCACACCTCAGAACAGAATCTCCTACTTTTCTCTTTTCTTCATTTCTCTCTCTCTCTGTTTCATACTCCAAATGCTCCCTCCATTTCCATGTAGGGTCACTAAAGGATTGGCTGGCCAAAAAGGGCCTAGGCACACCGTGGTGGGTAGGGCATTAACCACCCCCCAACCAGATCCTTCAAGCTCTGCCTTTCTTCCATGCTTGACCTACTGTGGTTATGGGTTATGAAATAGTGTTATCACCCATCTTCTCAAAGGAAGGAAATGCCCTGAACTTACTGTTCCCCCTTTATGTGGGGAAAAAGATGGGGCTCTCATAGCATGAGCACTTACTTGCCAGTGAAGGTGAACTCTGTCGGACCTCCTTGTTCTAGTAACTTTGAGACATGTGGCCAGAGCACAGCAATCCCATCCCCTTTTAATAAGATAAAAACAAAACCATGGACCTTATGAATTAAAAATTAAGTTTATGAAAACATAAGTACTGTACAGGAGAAATAGAAGTGGCAGATGCCCAAAGCAGTTGCTGTTGAGTGGAATAAGGCATTTGGTGCTGATGAAATTGCAAATCTTGCTCTTGCTTAAGTATGCAAAACATACACGAAGGGAGTTTGCACATGAGCAATGAACGTCTGGTGCAAAAATCAGAGGCATGGTCCTTGTTAGCGGACACGTTCAAAATATCAGAATCCATTAAGCAGACTAGCATATCTGTAAACAAAAGAATCTGAATGAAGAACCTGTTAATCCATAAAAAATAGCCAAGATTAACAATGATTAAAGTTGTTAATGACAATGATTAAAGTTGTGCAAATGCATTGTCTGACTTGGTTAATGTCTCTTTAGTTTTGTGTAAAGTGTCTCTGTTGGCCTCATTATTATTCCCCCCCCCCCCCCCCCCATCACACCAAGCTTGCTCATTGTCTTCTGGAGAAATGATAGCCCTGATTCTGGGAAAGGTGATGAATTTGACCTTTATGTTCTGTATTCCACAGTTTGTACCCATTTCTTAGCTGGCCTTTTCTTCTCCACAGATATTCCAATTTGATTTTGAACTTATTCTCTCTTATGGTTGATGCCAACATTCCAGACATCGCTCTTGAACCTGACAAGACAGTCAAAAAAGTAAGGATCCAGTTTCTTATACACCAAAATATATACAGATATGTGTATTATGGGATGTTGTAATGTTGACAATCATCTAGACTTGCAAGAACATAGATTTAGTTGGACATGAAGAAGAATTTTCTTATGGTAAGGGCTATTTGACAATGGAACAGATTGACTTAGGAAGTGGTGAACAATCCTTCACTAGAAATGTTAAACAGAAACTGGGTGGCCCTTTCAGGGAGGCTGGAGTGATAAATTCCTGTGCTGTGATATCGAAGATTTCTTCCATTCTTCTCATTCCATCTCAGTAACTTAGCCACTTTTAGTCAATGGATGGGGAAAATATCTCTGAATCATTATTGTGGCAAGAACAATCAGGAGCATAGAAAACTGCTGAATACCAAGTCAAATCATTGGTTCATATTGGCTGGTTTCAATGTACAGCATTGCTCTGGCACATTATGTCAATTCTTTTTGGTCTACTATGAATTATAGTTTGAATTGCCAGGCTTATACATTTAGTACAAGTCTGGAAAACCATCTTTAGCCTCAGGATCACACTTAGTCTATCCTACAGAGTTGCCAGACGCACGGCTGATGATGTCATGGCAGATGACATCACCAGTGTGCAGAGAGCAATTTTTTCATCCCCTCCCTTTTCCCCCCCTATATTGAAGTTGGAAAAGATTTATTGGATAAAATTGGTGCCTTAAAATCTTGCAGAAGTTTAAGACACACATTTTGTATCTTAATTCCAGGTTTACTTGTTTTTTTGTTGTTTGGTTTGGTTTGGTTTGTGTTTTTGCTATCCTTTAAAAAAAAAAGAGAGAGAGATACAGAAGATTGTGCCTTGCGTACTCTAGGGTGCTGGGTGGGTCGGCGGGAGCAGCACACAAAAGCAATGAGGAGGCCACTCACTCTGTACTTAGGAAGTTGCATCAAGATAAACTGATTTGGAATATTGAACAAACCATGGTTAACCAAATGTAGTCTTACAGGTTCAGAAGTCAGAGAATTTGTCACAATACAACACAAGGAAGGAATCTTTGCAGGAATAATGATCCCGTCTCTATTTTATCATTTGGAAGTTTCCCTTAGACGGTTATTTATGTTTAGTTGGAATAGTGGTGTGTGTCTGTAGTGGAGATAATTATGTTTAGGGGCATTCTGGAATTATTTTCTTTTTTTTCCTCTTTGTTTTCAATGGTTCATGTTTCATGCAGTTGTCAAGGATATATAATTGGTAGAAACGTGGTGATCAAAGAGCAGAATCGGCAGTCATTCTGGATTTCAGGAGCCTTCCTTCTCTCCCCGCTTCTCCCCCAACTTGCTTTCATCTGTAGCTTTCAACTTGTGATTTACCATTTAATCCCATCCTTCTTTGTCAGAGATGCACTGTTGCTTGACGTGATGGTATTTGTGTTCCTCTCGGACATTGTTTGCAAGCTAGCTTTTCTATTTAAAAAAAAAGGTAAATCAAAAGGAGCCTCTGTGGTTGCGTTTCCTCCCAATTAAGCCACACTTACTGGATTTATTATTAATATCTGGTCTGTAGTTTACATGTTTCATTTTGGTTGAACTTCATGCCTGTCTATTGGGGAGTTCAAAAGCATGCAATCAGTGCTATTTTCTTTTTTTTCTCTCTCTCTCTCTCCCGCTCTCTCCGTGCATTCATATTACCTTTAAATATGTCAACCACCAAAGCTTATTTTTCAAGGTTTCATGGGGTTTTATAATCTTTCTGAAAACCGATTTCATTATCCAATTGTCATACCTACGCATCTGAATTTTATTTATTATGCTGACTCTTTAAATTGCATTTTGCCAATTTGGCATCTTTTTTTTCTCTATTTTTGCTGTTGATTTTAATAACCGAGTAGCTGTAAGTGGTCCCGTTGCCTTTGTATGTTCTATGTCTTCACTTTAATGGCAAGTCTAAAAGAGTAAAAGCCACAGCTTTGAGAAATTGCTTTGTCTGATAACTTATGATCCCTGTGTAAGCTTCATAATCAATATCTCTATGGACAGGAAGTTGGTCTTGTACAATAGTATGCTATCCTGAGAGCATAAGGCAAAAAGTGTAATGAAAATGCTGACCTTATGTCATTGCTATTTAATTTATATAGAACTTTTCTCCCACTTTTATCTACTTGGGGCACAAACCTCGCTTGGAATCCCCCCCCCTTTTTTTTTTTGCCATGTCCCCATGATAACTTGTCCCCAGCTCCTGAAGGAGATAGGTATCATCCATAATACTGTCCCCACGAAACACTGTCCAAGAACAGCCTCAAAGTGTTCAAAATCAGTAGGCTTTGTCCTCATTGCCACGGAGGCAGGTTAGGTGTGATGGAATGGAATTATGAAGGCCAGGCTCAGGGAGATAAGTGTTTTCTTAGTTCACCGAAAGAGCGTGGGAACTACAAGAGGATGAGGCTGGCACCTCCCTGAGGAATTCACGGTGTTGTGGCTGGCTGGCTTGGGAGCTGGGGTTTCAGTCTGGGAAGATTCTTTCTAGAGGTTGTAGCTAATAAACACAGCAGAACTGAATTTGCATTGTCTTTTGGAGTTCTTTGGGCTAAACCTGACATTAGGGGACTGTTAATGACTGGAAACAGAGGTCATAGAGACAGGATAGGGATTGTTGATGAGGATAGCAAATTTCATGGCACCGTTTTCCGCAATCCTAAAGGTGGGTGGGAACAGTTTAGCACAGCAATGGAGAAAGGCCATCAAGCACTTTGAAGAATAAAAATTGAAAAGTCCATATGACATTTGCATAGGGTTGTCTCAGCATTGTGCACGCATATACAAGAGTCTGTAGTCTTCAATATAATATATGCTAATACACTGTTGCTACTTGGTTTCATCATTTTCTTAGGTCTCTCCCCTAAATCATTTTTCTGTCCAGTATCGCAGTTTCAATGACTACGTAGAGCAGTAATGTTGATGAAAGATATTTTGGCCTAGGAAAAGAATGGAAGCATTGGAAGAAGAGCAGAAATATGCAGGAAAAGAACAGAGATGTTTGGAAAAGTTGGAACCAATTTTTTAAAATTAAATAATTCCAGCCCCCCCCCCCCTAGTTTTTTCACGCTGTTTTTAATTCCCTTCCCACCTCTAGAACTGATTTCCTATCTCTACCTGACTAGTGTTTGGATGGCTTAGAAATATATTGTCACGGCCCAGGACTTGGATTCTGATTCTGACTCTGAAGAAGCTGTTCCAGCTGAACCAGTGGAATGTCAGCCTCAGGAGTAAAAGTAAAATCCCTTTTTGGATTTAACTTGGTCTAGGTTGCTCACAGTTTCCCAGTTGAAACTATGATTGGGTTTGTCCATGTGTTGGGAGATTAAGGAGTTTTTATCTTGTCTTCTGACTGCTACTTGGTATTCATGGATGCACTCTGCTGGTCTTCTGCCTGTCTGTCCTATATAGTGGTTGTTACAGTCCTTACGCTGTATGTTGTAGATGATTCCTGTTTTTTCTTCTTGGGCTACTGGGTCTACTCCATTTTCCTTCTCAAGCACAGCTGTTTTGATAATTAATCTCTTTTCAGATCTGTGCTCTTTATTGCATCATGCAATGTATCTAACATTTCCTGCAAGCCCTTTGGATTCTCAGCTTCTTAACACACACTCATGTCCATCACAAGCATTACTTACACAATTTCCCACGAATGTGTTAAACAGTCAAGGAGTTATCACACATCCTTGTCTTACTGCCTAATACTGAACTATTTCCCAAGCATTCTTTTTCCTGTACTGTGTTCTTTTTTCCTATTCTTTATTCTAACACAACACACCCCTAGGCATGTTGGCTGTTTTCCTTCCACCATATTCATTTATCCATATTCTGGCAGGCAATCTAAAAGTTATGCTTATGGCCTAACATTCATTGTATCTAGGCACTGGGAAATTCCAGGGCTGCTAGACTGGGAAGTAAATAATAAGAATAATAATTCCAGGAAATGATCCATCACTTCTGTATTGTTGGTAGAGAAAACTACATGGATGTGGCCATGGAATTACCAGACTCGACTCCAAAGAGAAGTCGTTTTGTTATACCTTTTACTTCATTGGTTGTGCTTAAACTGAATGGAAACATCATGAGGAGTGAGACCCCAAAGCTTGTTTGTAGTAGGTCTAACTGGGCTAAGAGAACAGAAACACTCAGACCTTGACTGCAATGGCCAGCTTGCTAAAACTCATTTAAATGAGACGATTCTGTTGCGAAGAATCAAAAGAGATGTTTTTGGTGCTTGGATTGATTTTCCTATCCACACCCCACCCTCCTCAAAGCTTTAACGAGAAATCCATATATATTTTGAGGAACTCAAACAAGATAAAGATCCACTTTGCCTTGACCTGTAAAATTAAATTACCTGCTGGTGGCAGATGAAGTCCACAGCCCGCTTTCAGCCATAATATTGTTTTCATAGAAGAAAGTCTTGAAGGGTGAAGTTGTATAAAATGTGTTATGTTTGTAGGGACAGCAAAGAAATATCAGGCTTGGTTTTATGCAGAAGGTTGTTCTAAGCCAGCTTCCCCATTTGTAGCAGCAGAGGTTAAAGGGTATAAAATGGCTCATTCTGGCGAAATTATATTTTCACTCAAAACACTTTGAAGCAAGCCATAAGGATGGATCAGGCCAGTAGCTAATCAAACATTTTGGGTGCACGGGGACCAAGCAACTACAAATGGGAATTTTGCAAGGAGGAAGATGGAGGAGCTTGCTCTCCTTCACTGTTGCACCATCATAGCTGATGTTTAACATTTACCATCTGTGATTCCAGAGGTGGAAGACTCCTGTCAAGCTCAGGAGTCATTAGCCTTATTCTCTACAATCTGTCCAGTTGCCCTTTAAACATCTAAATTGGTGGTCATCGTTGTATTCAATGTCAGCAATGCTACATGAATGTTCATAACCTTTGACTGGTGCATTTTCCCCATATACCAGTGACTATGTATTAATATTCAAGAACATTGGCCCATTGTTCACATGATGCCCCTTCAGTATTTTGCCATCACCTTTAGCTTCCAAGTTTGTTTCTGAACTCAGAACGTGAAGTTGTTGGCTAAGGTCTTCAAAGTCTTCAATTGTTCCAGGTCAGAAGATCTAAAGATCTTGAGCATGGAGATCTTCAAAGTTCTATTTTGGTTTTTGCATCACAACTGTCATTTCATCATTTGCTCCTGCCCCTTGGACTGCTCCTGGAGATGCCTTGGGCCTGCAGCCAAATATGATGCTTAACCAGATCAGTTATGGGAGTTAATGTGGTGTAATAGTTTAAGGGGCTGTACTAGCATTGGGAAGATATAGCCTGAAATCCATCCTCAGCCTCAGAAGTTCACAGGGTCTCTTTGGGCTATTCTTTCTCTCATTTCAGCCTAACTCGCAGGGTGGTTGTGGTAGGAAAAATAGGAGCAGGAAATGCTATGCACATTATCTTGAGCTCCTGTATGAAGGTCAGGTTATAAATCTAACAAATAAAGAAAGGAATATCTTTCTGATCTTGTCTAATATCAGTGGAGGTGTTCCATGAACAGTCAGTGGTAGACTGGCTCTGAAAGTTGTTTTTCAGTCTCACTGTTGCAGTAAAATTAGGCTAATAGTCAGTCGAAGTGACCCTTTAAATGGCTTTTCTTTCAGGAGGGAGGGAGGGAGGGAGGAAGGGAGGTTAGTTATTTAGACGTGGGGAGGAGGGCACATATAAAACCTAACATTAATACCACTTTCTGTGAAGACAGTTTTCTGTATGCACTTTGATCACTTTTAATGAAGAATACAGTTGCTATAGTGATCCAAGACAGAGAAATATTTTGGTCGACAAACTCCTTTGTCATGCTTAAATATCAGTGGGTGCAAATTGGTCTATTTAAATGACAAAAGGATTAGAAGAAGGAAATGAATGCTTTTGTATTTCAGACATTTGATATTATACCTAAGCTTTAAACACCCACAGAGGGAAGAGCGTGCATAAATTAACACTCTCGGTTTCCGTGTTTGTTCTGAATAAGTGCAACTACAGAGTGAAGGCTTTCTATCCCTGGAGGTGCCAAGGTCACAGGGTGGGATCTGGAAAACAACGAGATCTAAATTTAGTTGATTTCACAGTTAGGGCATATTTAAATGAGGCAATGTTTTTATTGGCTGTGTTTCTTTTTCCCCTCCAAAACATTTCTGTAAGTGAGGGAGGTCATCCTCCTCCCTTTTTGCACATTTGCGGTTCATCCTGCGCTAAAAACACATTTTTCGTCTGTGCTCAACCCAGTTGTCTGCTCCTCTTCCAGCATCTCTGAACATCTGTGTACATATCTCAAGAATAACACAGTGGGTTAACCTGGCACAGTTAATTCACTGAATTTTATCTGACCAGATAAATTTTTACATGATTTTTTATATGACCAGAAGGAAAGGTCCTATTTTAAAATTCCCCAATATTTTGCCAGCAGAACTTGTGATTAATCTTCTTTTATACTGTACCCTTGTCTGAGTAGAGCAGTTCTGCTCGGCCTTCTGTAGATTTTCATTTTTTATTTCCTACCAGCTGACAATATTCTTTAATCATCCTGATTTGAGCAGAAGCCTTTTTGTTTCTGTTTTTGCACTTCTACAAACCTAAGGGCATCTTCAAGCATGTTGATATTGCCTTCTACTTTCACAATTTCCCCCGCTTTGGCTGCAGTTCTGTTGGTATCTCCTACTTTGTTTCCACTATTTGAGAAAGTAATGTAAGGCACCCTAGAGAAGGACAGGATAATATTTCAGAAGGAGGACAAATAAAGCTGTGACAGGCTGTCAGAAGCCACACTGTGGGGAACAGAAGAAAATTGCGGGTGAAAATAAATAAGGAATTGACAATATCCCTAACATACAGAATGTCTAATGTACTAGGCCTGTATGATGAGATGCTAAGTAGCTTCAGTGAAGCAGTTTAAGTCATAGAGAGGCCTTATTTGCAAACTGGCCACCATATTTGCCCTTATGAAGCAATCTGGCAAGTCAGGAGAAAGTTCCTTCAGCCTTCTTCCGCAGTGCTGGCCAAAGAAATTCCAGGCTGTGGGGCTTTGGGATCACCACCACCTTTTCCAAAGGTACCCAGCCTGGAAGTGTTTCATCAAAGTCTGAGGGGGTCCCAGGTTTCTCCCTGCATTCTCCCATCAGGGTTGCCAAAGAGCACTCCACTTAACCTTCTTTCCAAGTTCTGTAGAAGAAGGCTAATAGGAGCTCCAGCCAGATTCTTTACTTAAGAATCATGGTTGCTCCCCTCCAGTATTAGAAGTGAGGACAATGGTTGCTTCTCAGAATGGCATCAAGGAGGAGCTTTGTTCAAAACTGAAGCACTCCTTTGACATTTTACAGACCTCTGCAATGGACTTAGTCTATGTAACTTCCCCAATAAATGTTTATTGTAGTGCAGATTTCCCTGAAATCATTCTTTGTTAGGTCTTTTCCAAGAAGCTGCCTCACTGCTGGTTTTCTTCAATGCTCAGGAAGACAGGAAGGCTTCAAGACACTCCTCCTGGTTACTGAATTTTGTTCTATATTGGGTGCTACAACAGGTCTTCTTTACCTCTCTCAAGAAAGCAGATACCTTCTTGTAGTTTGCTTCAGTTTCAAGAGAGCCCAAGCATGTTAGCCATCATTCTGAGCTCCCTGTTCCTAATGTATGAAATTAACATAAATACTCCAAGGAACCATTTTTAGCTGCAAATTTCTTTAGTATCATTCTTCATTACAATTTATGTAACAGAGACTTTCTAATGGGCATTTCCACATAGATATTTTTCACAGGGAAATATGTACATAGTTGATTCTATTCACTGTCACTTGGCCACACCATGAGAGATTCTTTCTTTCTTTCTTTCTTTCTTTCTTTCTTTCTTTCTTTCTTTCTTTCTTTCTTTCTTTCTTTCTTTCTTTCTTTCTTTCTTTCTTTCTTTCTCTCTCTCTCTCTCTCTCTCTCTCTCTCTCTCTCTCTCTCTCTCTCTCTCTCCCCCCCTCCCTCCCTCCCTCCCTCCCCTTCTCCTTCTCCTTCTCCTTCTCCTTCTCCTTCTCCTTCTCCTTCTCCTTCTCCTTCTCCTTCTCCTTCTCCTTCTCCTCCTTCTTCTTTCTGATGTCATAACATTGCTCTATAAAAATGTAGAAGAGATTTTATTTTCCCTCCCTATTTGCTGTCAGGAAACTCTGTGAGTTTCACTTTAACATGTCAGAAGACCTCAAGCTGGGAAAGGCTGATATATCAATTATATTTACCCATCACTCAACATGTAAATACAGCTGTCAAATGATTAAGCAAAACTAGCTGCCTTCATTTCATTTAATTATGTCTGGTTTAATGTTCAGAAGAAAGAGAGAGAAAGATCTACCAAAGAGAGTGGTCGTAGGCTCCTGGTCCAAGCCATGGTGATGTCACGAGCCCCATGACATCACACCAATGACACTAAGTAATTGGCCACATTTGCACGATGACATCATGGTACCTGTGAAGTCACTTGCCCTCCTTTATAAACAGGTCATAGGAACTGAACGAATTAAATCTCAAAAAGGCAGGTTGCCAAGTAATGAAATGGAAAAGAAAAGCCATTTCCAATGGAGAAGAAACAACCTCTAGATAAGTTGGGATGGCCACTCCCAGAATTCCTTGGTTGAGCATTATGTCATGGGATGTGGCTTTCACACGTGTGGAAGGCATTACATCAAGAAAGGATGAGCGAGGAAATAGTGCTACTATTTGGGTTCTGCTGTTGAACAAAAGGTACCCAAATTTGCACCCAAGCTTATTAGAATCGTGGAGGGGAGAAGACCTCCACGAGGCATGATGCTCAGGGATAGCAGACTTGGTAGGAGTCTCTAGTAGGGTTGGGGAGATGGTTCGTGAGAAAATGGGCACCTTGCTTCACCTTGTAAAGGTTCTTTCTTGTGTCCGAGTCAGGACTCCTAGAGCAGGGTACTTCTAAACCACTATTAACATCAGCAGTGGCATTTTTCAGCCAGTACTGGGTTTGTCCTGGCCCTGCCTCTTTTCTGCTTCAAGGGTCGTCTCGCCACCCCCAAAGAGAATTCCATAATCTTTGAAACAATGGTAGTTATAGAGAATATATAGTGTAGTCTACACAAGAAAAGGATGGTTAAGATATTACCATATTGATCTCCAGGTAATACCTCGGTGCAGGGAATTTTGCCCAGCCTTGATCATCTTCTCCTTCTCTTCTCTTCTCTTCTCTTCTCTTCTCTTCTCTTCTCTTCTCTTCTCTTCTCTTCTCTTCTCTTCTCTTCTCTTCTCTTCTCTCCTCTCCTCTCCTCTCCTCTCCTCTCCTCTCCTCTCCTCTCCTCTCCTCTCCTCTCCTCTTTTCCTTTCTTCTCTTTTCCTTTCTTAATCTAGCTGGGCTGCCTCATAGTTCAGCATGTGTCTTCCATAACAAGCATGACCTTTTAATAAGAAAGCATCTGGAAATCAATGAGGCATGGACCAGACAAAAGAAACTCAGCCACTGCTCAGAGGTTCATTGCTTCAACAGATTCAGACTCTCGCTCCAAACATTCTTCTCTCTACAGCGAGAGGGCACTGCTGTACCATCTCAAAAGCCTAAGAGTGTAGATGATAATAAGGCTGCCTTTGCCTTCTCTTCCAACCCAATAATGTCATTGTTGCGTCTGTCTTCTTTTAACTATTGATAGTATCCATCTCCTTAGAAGAAAGGCAGCCACCCAAGTTCAGCAATCCAAAAGGAACTCCCAGAATATGATAATGTGTAGCTCTTGTAAAATACTTTTGTAGGCACTGTTGATTTATTTCTATTTTTTAATCATTATTGTTGAAAGCTGGGGAGGGGAAGGCAAAGAGATCATTGCAATTTGCATCCTGCCATTTCCTCTTCACCTCCTTCAGCATCTTTGAGGTGTGTGTGTGTATTTTTCCCCCCCAGAGGTAAAAGAAAAGAAACTTAACCATACTGTGAAACAGAAAGCAATTGAACAGGAAGGCCCAGTTTAGAGCCTCTTTCAGATTGAGAGTTTTATCTGGCCATTTGTCTGCCAAATGAGAAGTTCATAATTCTTCTTCCTTCCATCTTCACCTGGTTAACAATTTGGTTTCCATCACCCAGAGGTGCAGAAGATTGAGGACAAAAAGAGTCAACCCACTCCAGTGCTAATCTAAATCAATCAACCCAATTGGAATGTGAAAAAGGCTGCTGGACTGATCTTTGGGAGTGGATATCTTTATCCTCCAAAACAGATTTCATAATTGATCTTTGTAGATTTTCCAAGCTAATGAACCTAAATCTGGAAAGAGATTTGCATATTGCTTGTTTGTTCATTTTTGATGGAGCTGGTCTCCTAGAACTGCCTATCAGTGTTTATGTTTAAACAAAAGATAGCTATTTATGACCACATGATTTACATATGCATATCCCTAGAACGTTTTTTGTCCTTTTTTCCCCCCAAACATTTCATCTTCCCCATTTCACTCACTTAGGCAGTGTGTAATATTTTTAAGAAAAGTCCCTTGAATTTTTAATGTACAGGGCAAAGGGATACATTATACCCTTTTAATGTACAGGGCAAGTGTTTGAACCCAGAATGAGTAACCTGCAGATGTTCTGGACTTTAGTTCCAAACAGCTTCAGTCAGCAGATTGAATAATAAGGGATTGTGCGAATTGTAGTCCAGAACATTTGAAGTGTACGGTACTTGGTTGCCTCCATTGGAGACAGAAGACAGAGTGAGGTCATCTGATGCCAAAAAAATCTAATCTTCATACATGGACACTCTCTGGGTACAGTTCTGCATAAGTCCTGGGGGAGCAGAGATGATGGAGTCGTGGACTGGCTGTCATCTTCTGAAATGTTGTTTTGCTTACATTGCAACAAGCAAAGTCATGAAATTTCTATGAAGTGGTTCATTCAAGAATCACTGCAAGCATCTGTAATACCGCTAACATTGTGGCAACAGGTACTGTAGCTTTCAGAGTGATTGACTAATAATTAGCTGTGTGAATGAAGTATCTAGGTGGGGAGGCATTTATAGAAGGTTGTTGGACAAGCTGTGGACTGGATGTGAATACTCTGCTTTGGGTGTGTGTGTGTAACTCTGAATCTGCAACATATGGTCATTAAACATTGATACCAAATTGCCCTGAGGAGCTGAGGCAAGCATTGTTAGCCTTTGCCTGGAAAAAAAGAAAGCTAAATTTATTCTGTAGCTTCTTAATCCATTATTCCTCTGGGGAAGATTATTACGTTATGGGCAGTCTTATGTCTGAAACCACAAGAAGGGAGAATCATGTTCCTAGTTGGTTAGATGAACTGAGTTGGTTAGATAAATGTTAAATTTTCTGTGTTGCTTGCTTCATGAGATCAAAGACGACTGTATCTGAACTCTTCCTGTTTTTTTCTTCCTCCTGCTTTTGTTAGATGTGGTTAAAGGAGCTGTAGCTCAGATATAGCAATGTATGCAGAAGGATTCCACAAATCTCCTGTTAAAATGACAGTCAGGAAGCTGGGAAAACCCATTTCTGAGTCCTTAGAGAATCATTGCCATTTGTAGTACACCAGGGGATAGAAACTGACCTGTGGGCTAGATTGCTCTACTGGGACCTACATGAGGTCATATGACATCACTGAGCAAAGCCCCACCCCATTTCTAAAGCCCCCCCCTACTCCTGTTTTGCTAAGTGATGCTTCCCAAAACTTTGCTTCTAGGAACCCATGGCTTTACATATGCCATGTCCAACTTAACCAGGAAGAAATAGAGGAAAGGAAAGTAGTGGTCAGAAGCGCTAGAGACTTGAGTCCTGGTGCAGAGCCTAAACTAAATCCCATTCTATTCAAGTCTTCATATTCTGAACAAATTCTACTTATTCATTGGCAGAATGCAAGGTTGCAAGGAGGGGCTCCTTGAGAATAAATGAGTGGGAGTGGGGGGAGTGGGAGGTTAGACTTAATTACCTGAAATACAAGGCACAGAGAGCAAGCCAGAGATCCCATTAGGAACATTCACAACTGCCCACCTTGAAGTCCTACACCCAGAAACCTCAACTTTGATTCACCACATAGTTGATTTTTCCACTATTGCTTGCACTGCAATCACGCTTTTTCCCCACCCTCTTTGGTACTTAAGGAACACACTTGAAACACCCTTCTGTCCAAATGTCTTTTCACATAGGTGTTTTTGAACTTATTCCTTCCTCCTGCAGAGTCTGCAGGAGAGAAGACATTTCCAGACCCATGACACCATTGTTTCTCTGTGAGGAGATACAGGGAGCAAGGCTTTGGGAGGGAGAAAGAACTTGTCAGCCCTTTAAGGTAGATCAGACTAGGAAGCCAATGGCATGTAGGTCAGTACGACTTTTATTGTAAGGTTATAGTAGAAGAATCTTGCAAGTCTGAATGGGCTTCCCCCCTCGCTCCTTTTATCTGCATGAGAACTAGGGAGGGGCTTGTCTGAGACATTTTCTCAGGTTACATTTGTGCCCTGGACTCAGGCCTGTTTTATTTGGCCGTTGTCTTCTTAGCAACTCTTCCTCCTGCCCCTCAAGGCCAGTTCCTCTACTCTTTACCTTCATAATGGGCTAGACCTCCCATGAGGTCCTGGACCAGGTAGTGAGAACTGTTCGGTTGAGTTGGTCCATATCTCTGGAGTAGAAATTGCTTACCTGGTAATGTCTATATATAAAGACCTCTTACATGCTAACTTGATTCAGTATGACTATGTCTTTCATCAATAATGAGGAGATACAAAAATCAAGACAGTGGGTGCTATGCTTACACAGAACAAATCCTTCCCTAAAAGCTGAACAACAAATGATTAATCAAAATATCTATCCAGTGAGGTCACTGAATGGATGAAGCGTAAACTATCCTTGCTTTGTGGAGCTAACCTTTATCGAACCTGATTCACTGGTGTTTACCAACCTGGCATCTTTAATGGTAGGTAAAAAGAGTCTTGGGGTCAGTAATTCCAGTAGCTCTGGATTGATGTTCACATATGAACAAGGCAAATGCGGTAGAAAGATGGTCAAAGGCTCATTTTGTTTAAATGCACTGGAAGTCTTTCTTTGAGAAAGAAGCTGCATTATCTGTGATCTTCCAAGCTATTGAGCAGAATTTGCAGTTCAGACTGACACTGATGGAAAGCAACCTGGGGAGTTGTGATGTGTATCGGTATAAAAAGCTGTCTTCACAGTTACCGTATTTTCTAAGCCCTTTTAAAGCCTTGGAAAATCACTTTCTTACATTGTGTATTATCTGATGCTATATTACACGTGTTGAATCCTCTGTTGATAGTCTGAGCTTGCAGGTGAATGGGGCTGTAGTGAAAAATAGCCTCCCGCAAACTGGGGGCTTCTGGGGGTGTGGAGTTCAGCCCCCACAATTGTCTACAAGGATATTTGGTGTCTGGGAAATGTTGATAGTTGAAGCCCACACATCCAGAGGTGGCCCAGTTTGGATTGGGCTACTCTAAGTGATCCTTCCGCAAATTGTGACCATCCTACTATGTTGTAATTTGTAATGGCATGTGAGAAAGGCCATGAGAGGCAGGGCGAAGAGATTCTGCCTAGGGAACGGTCGAATAAGAAATGGCATAGCCTGCAGCTGGATAATGGGTGGAGCAAGAGGCTCAGAAGGGACCCTCCCTAGCTTCTCAGGCTGTAAAGGAGACGGCAGGAGATTTGTACTTTGAGACTTGCAAGACTGATGTCAGCCTTCCCAGGTAGACCAGGCAGGAAACACGACCAGATGAGCTAATTCTACTTTATGTAAGGCTACATTAACAGAATCTTTTTAGGGTGCTACATTATATTATGAAAGTTCTTCCTCCATTTCCTGGTCCACTTGTATTGGTAGAAAAGCCATGTAGAAAAGGTGACGTGTACTCCCATTTCCACACTAGCTTCACTTCATTGAGGCCAGATAGATTTCCATATGGGAAAGAGTCAGTAATTCAACAGGAGAAGTCATGGCTTGATCCATCTAGCATAAAATAATTAATATTGGCCACCCAAGGTTTTAGTTTTTGCTGACCTTATTTGCAGATGCCAAGGGCTGAATTTGGCACCTCTTTCAAGTTCTCGACCACCAACTGCAATCTTATCTTCTGGTTCTTTTGTCCAAACATAACTAGGAAAACATTGCGTCAAAATGCAAAGAAGGAATTAGCAAAGTGTGTTATAATGCTTTGCAAATGGACTGAAAGGAGAATTGCATGCAATCCTGAACCTCTTTTTTTTCACAGTCCTCAAAGCTTCCTCCCCAAATGCCACCAAATATCAGCAGTGTAACTATTGAAAATCACTGGTCCAATTTCCCAACATTTTGAGATGAGGAACGCTTAAGACTGTGTAGGACACCCAACCTAACTGGATTGGTGGAACCTTTTGGAGTTTCAAAAACATGCTATGAGCGCTCTCATAAAATGCCTGCCATGGTGACCATGATCAGTCACAAAATTCCTTTTTCCCAGAAGGCAAATGATCAGGTTGATTCCCACCAGCTTTCTGTTTCCATCAAAGCAAACAGACACATTTGCTGCTTGAATCTCTGTGACAACAATGCAAGGAAATGGAGTAAAGAAGCCTAAAGATTTACTGAAGAAATCTGCACAATATCAAGGAAAAAAGAGAATTCCAGATAGTTCAACTTTGTTCAGGGGTGTCTAATTGGGAAGAGGAAGAGTGGAAGACTGATTGTTAGCATGATCAAAAGTATCCAAGAACTATAAGAAGAATATCCCACCCTTTTTATGAAAGCTGATCACAGGCATATTTATTTCTCGGGTTTAAGAAAGAGCTATCGTTCACCTTTGGATCCTGAAAAAAGCTCAGTCTCAGGAACATTTTGATCATAAAAACTCTTCCTTTCCCTCACTCCACCCCTACCCCATTGTTCATCTCCATAGTGGAAGGAACATTTACCAGAAAAGCATGCTGCCTTTTTGAAAGTAAATTTGATGCAACAGAAAACATTGAATTATCATTTATTATGTCTTAGACCAATATGGGACCAATAACTTGTAATCTTCAGTTTTCTTCTGTCCTTCCACTTTAGTGTCAGGACTTACAAACGGTCTAAAATCCATACCTAATTAGATGCTATTGGAAAGATAATTGTGACATCCTCTGTAGAAGCAATGCAGAAATTATATCTCAATTTCTTTCTCTTCTTCTTCTTCTTCTAAGATACTGTTTACTAGGGAGGCATTTATAATTTTAACTGCTGAACAAACAAGGTCTAGTTTTAATAGAAAATCCCCCCCCCCCCAAAAAAAAACAAGCATGCAAAATGCCTATCTGTGAATTGTAGAATGGAAGGCAGAATCATTGTCCACTTGCAGTTATATTTTGGATTTTGCTAAAATGCTTTCACAAGTGCTCAGACTTAAGACAAAATCATGTTAATTCCCCTTCCCCCAACTTCTCCAGATTTTTACCTGCTTTGTGGGACATTTTCTAACTGGACTCTGTGCTCATTAATCTTGATCCTACAATGACCCTCAAAGAAATAGTTCGTTACGTTGCACTGATTTCTTCTATTCTGGGCTTAAGTGAATCCCACTTTAATTGCACATTCACTTGAAGGAACAGAGGTTGCAACCAATGTAGCAGTATGAATGCATAATTGAGTGCTTTTTCTTTTCTTTTCTTTTCTTTTCTTTTCTTTTCTTTTCTTTTCTTTTCTTTTCTTTTCTTTTCTTTTCTTTTCTTTTCTTTTCTTTTCTACAAAGCAATCAAAGCAGCATATAAAAATAAAAAAAAATATAAAGCAATCCACCAATAGTAAAGAACGGAACTACAGCAGAATTAAATCAATCAGGCCATCCAAAGACTCCTTAGGGTTAAAGTACAGCTAGTCCTCCTTTAGTGACCACAATTGCAACCAGCAACTAGGTTGTTAAGGGTAATGGTCACTAAATGAAACCATGACTGTGCTTATGATTTTACTTCAGTTTTTCTTTGCTTTACTTTATGGACCTGTGAAGGTCGTAAATGCAAGGATTGGTTCTAAAGTTACTTTTTCATGGCTGTCATAACTGCACATAGTCGCTAAACGAGGCAGTCACTAAACAAAGAGTACCTGTATAGTAAAAGGTCTTGACCTGCTCTCAGAATAATGCTGGGATAATAGTTTGAGTCTGGGCAGGTGCACCAAACATTTTATACAGTTCTCAGTATTCTAGATGTACCCATGAGCCCCAAAAGATTGCGCGTACCTCTTTCAGTTCCCCCTTGCAAAAAAAGGAAAGATAATGTAAACTACCATGCAGACAGATCCATTTCTGTTGTAGAAAAATTAAGGTGTGTGTGTGTGTGTATATGTGCACACCAGTGAGCCATTCAGAAAATAACCCTTTTCTCTTATAAAATTGAAAAACACTCACCCAGCCGCAGCACCTTCTATGTACAATATGGAAACACCATAAATGTGGCACCGAACATTCAGCCCATGATGGAATATTTATAGTTTCCTTGCTGGAATTATTCCATGCTTGCTCCTTATCAACAAATCCAAACTTAATGGGCTATGGCAATTGATTGTCATAATGCGCAAAATGTCTATTTTTTTCTGTATCTACCAGAAAATGCTTTGTTTACCCAATAGGGTAACAAGGGTTTTCTCCTAAATAATTGCTGGTGAAGCAGGGAAAAGCTGCTGAAAACAAAGGAATGAGCACAAAGGGCAAGCGGCTGCAGGTTCACAACTGCGAAGTGGGTGCTTTTGAAGATTACTCTGAATATTACCTGTTGCTTGCCTAGTGAATTTAACCCTTGAAGTGCTTAAGCAAAGCTTCCTCATTTTTTTCTTTCTTTCCTTCCTTTCCCACTTACCTCTTCCCCTCCCCCACTCCCCAGCCAGGTTTATTTCTCCCTTATCCTTCCCTCTCTCTTACATGATCTCCTCCCTCCCTCCCTCCCTCCCTCCCTCCCTCCCTTCCTTTTTTTTTTACTGTAGGAAGAACAGAGAGGAATGTGTTTTCTGTACATGTATGTTTTTTTGGGTGAGAATGGTTTGTGTCTGGAAGAGAATGGTTGATATATAGATATGGGAAAGAGCAAGTTGTATGAAGGAGGCATCTTATTTTACAGATAATTGAGTTCAAATTAAAAAGCATTTACTTTTTGTCCTGGTCTTAGCCTTTTTTGAAGTGTGGTTGCTGGCAGTTATATACACGTACATACATATATGCATGCATGCTTATACACATATAGCAATGTCTGACTTGCATAAATTTATTGGAGTGGTAGAATCACAAGGTTTCTGCTACAGTTGATGACCCTAGGTTGACACAGTGAGGAAAATGAGTACAATATGAGATTTTTGTCTGCATTTTTAAGACCAGACAGACAGACAGCTAGATAGATTTTTCTGCTTACTTTGTGGAGATTGTCTTAAATTCAGAGTCATCTTCTGGGTCCTCCATTCCTTTTCTTCTCAGGTTCAAGACAAGTTCCGTCTGGATCTCTCTGATGAGGAGGCAGTACACTACATGCAGAGCTTGATTGATGAAAGTGTCCATGCTCTCTTTGCAGCAATGGTGGAACAGATCCATAAGTTTGCTCAGGTAAGAACTTCATCAAGATTTTCCTAGAGCAGATCAAAAAACTTTGGGTTCCTCTTTCATCATCCAGCAGAACTAAGTAAGGATTGCCAGCTCATGAAAGCAACATTATTCTATCATTTTTCTCCTGGGAACAGTGATGGGTAATCCCAAGATCCCCCATGTGCAGTCTCAAAATAGCCCCCAGTACCCCATGTGCAGTCCCATAGCTTCCTGAGATAATGCTGCTGAAATTCAGTATCAGCATGGTTAATGATCATTGGGGCACTTTCCCCCCTCAAAATTAAGAGTGAGTATGCCTTTGAACTGTGGTGCTGGAGAAGACTCTTAAGAGTCCCCTGGACTGCTAGGAGGTCAAACCAGTCAATCTTAAAGGAAATCAACTCTGATTGCTCATTGGAAGGATTGATAATGAAGCTCAAGCTCAGATACTTTGGTCACCTAATGCAAAGAGAGGACTCTTTGGAAAAGACCCTGATGCTGGGAAAGATGGAAGGCCAAAGGAGAAGAGGACGGCAGAGGATGAGATGGCTAGATAGCATCACTGAAGCAATGAGCATGAAATTGAGCCAACTCAGGGAGGCAGTGAAAGATAGGAAGGCCTGGCGCAATGTGGTTCATGGGGTCACGAAGAGTCGGACATGACTTAACGACTGAACAACAAATAGGAATAAGAGACCTCTGGGAATTTCCCCATTTCTGTTTCTTCTTGTCATGCCCCAGACCACAGAGCACAATCAAGGAAACAAGCATCACATAGACTTCAATAAAGAACTTGAATGCAAAAATTAGAATACACAATCTTGGAAACTACAATAGTAAATTCCAGCTCTCTTTTATGTGTGAGTCATTAAGGCAGAGCCTACCTGGAGTTTTTGCAAGCTGAACTGGGGTAAACTGTTAAAATACTCCTCTCCCATTTTAATTGATTTTTTTATCACTGGAATTCCTTCTATTTCTTTTCCAGCCCCCCTCACTACTCCTAATTTTCTAATCCCCAAAATGGGATTTGGAAGTGCTGGGTTCTTTTAGAACAGGGTGATTATTTCCCACACTTCTATCCCACTACAGCACAGAGACTCTTGTAGGTTTAAATAGATGATAAAAAACTAAGGGAAACATCTACAGTAGAACAACCATAAAAACAACACCCCCCAAATATAAAACAACAAACCATAGAAGCAGGAAGTAAACATCGCTGTCTTTGAAAGCTTCTACACCATCAGCAAGGAAGGGCCTAGTCTAATCTCAACCAGGAGACTGTTCCACAGTGTCCACACAGTTGTCACAGAAAAGCAGCTCCCTGGAGCTCAAAAATATGGATCAATAACAGTTTTTCTCTGTTTGATCTAATTGTTTGGGCTGGTTCTAGTTGCAGTAAGCAGTTTTAGGATTCTCTTTGGCATGTTCATGGCATTTTAATGATAGGAACAGGAGCAGGAGACCTCTGTGAAGCAAACTATTTCCCTGCCCACCCTGGAATTGTCCCCTGAATGTCCCTCTGTGGCCCTCCTGAATGTCGGGAGGCTCAATTTAACTGGAGATCAATTGATTTCTCAATGTCCATTGCTGTATATCTCTTGATGGTATCTCCCACTAGAGGATGTGAGATGAGTTCAAATTGTTGCTTCAACAAACAGTATAGTTGAGCTGAGCTGATGCTCTAAGATGCTAAGTCTACCATTGATTCATTTATCATAATTTATTTATCATCATTTATTTAGTTAGTGCCTCCGTTTCCTTCCCCTACACTCTTCCTTTTGTCCACAGCCAACATTATCCAGTGGAGTGTGAAGGGACCCACAGTTTGTTGAATGAGGTAGCTGGAAAACCAAATCAGGTGGTTTTCAAAACCTAACCTTCCAATAAGCACTCAAGCAATATTGATCTTTGCAGCCTGTGGACCTAGGCATTAGGCAAGATGTAGCCTAAGAAAACTCTTGACTGATAACAGTGATGTCCACATTTTCTTGGAGACTACCAGGGAAGGCAGATCTTCTGGCCAGCTTTCTCAGCAGAGGGAGATTTTCAATGTTGTGAAGTATCTGTGAGACTTGGTATGTCTGCATGGAATTTTGCCTCCAGCAGACCTGGTTTATATCAGGAAGGAAGGAAGGCAGGCAGGCAGGCGGGAGGGAGGGAGGGAGGGAGGGAGAGATGGTTGAGAGAAAAAAAATCATTCCATACTGTTCCATAAAATAGCTTCAATTGAATTGGATGACTAAGGAAAGTATGAATGCTACAGACCTGCCCTTGCATTTGTTGATCAATTGCTATTGAGAAAATCTTTGATTCTATGTACACACTCACAGCAAAAGAATCCTTTCCAACAAGGAGATGTGTCATGGTTAGCTTGCCTCCTGTCCCCATAGTCTTAAGACTGGAGAATGTAGTGAAGGCAAACAATCCAGATCTTCAGCCACTGCACCCTGGGATTGGTTCCTCCTACTCATGAGCAGAAAAAAAGGCTGGTCCCAAACTTAATTTTTAAAAGCAATAACAAAGCTTGCACTTCCACACAGATACCCAATTTCTGTATAACCTGGCTGTTTCAGGCCATCAGATTGCTAGCTGAAGGCCAGGCCAAAAATTGCAATCGTTTTATCATTTTTCTAAGTGTTACTCTTGGTTCTGCATGTGTTTGTCCAGTCCATGGCTGTCTTCTGTAAGTTTTTTTTTCTTCTTTTAATTAGAAGAAGAATCAATTGGTGCTTTAATTCCTGCCCAAAGTGACTTGTGAAGTTTATAGTTTCTATAAGAGCATATACTTATTAAAAGCTCTTATCTGAACCAGTGTAGCCAACAGTCCTGCCTTTTCTTCCTCCCTACAGTTTATGAGTCTCTTCCCCCCCCAATCACCACCACCCTAAGTAAATATATATTATTACTGATGGTTATCAAGTTTAATTAACTAGAAAACATCACCAGAAGCCACTTACGTCTTACAGGAGGTTTTCTAGTGCTTTATTAAGAGCAGTACACCAATTCTTGACAGATTTCCACCGGGGACTAATCTCTAGGATAATGTAGCTTAAAAAAAGAAGGATGCTACAGCCATAGAAAGAAAGAAAAAAATGTGCAAGGATTGGCACATTGGGACAACACTGGGCTTGGAATGATCATGCCTGGAATGATTGAAACTGCTGGGGCTGGGTGAGAGGCATTATGTAGCAGAGAAAAGAACTTGAAATATGATTTATTTTAACACTTTCAGTAGCTGGATGGGTGATGCTGATCAACTGGGTCAAAAGTTTGCAGGTTGTGCCAACCTAGAAACCCAAGCAGTGCTAGAGGTGAAGGGCATCTTTATGTCCCAAGCCCTTGTTGTTTATTGCATGGATTATATTAGTGCCTTCTATATGGAGCTCCCTTTGAAGAGTACCATTGTAATGCTATGTGGGAATGACCTTGGGAGACAAGTAGAAGAGCTGCAGACCAGGCAACCGTCAGATGAACAGCAGGTGAGTCCGCAGAAGGAAGGGGGGCATGGCAAACATCTCAGAAGGGACCCTCCCTAGTTTCTTGGACTGTAAAGGCAAGGGGGGAGAGAGCTACCTTACAATAAAGTTAGTGCTAGCACTTCTGGGTGTGCTTCTTGTCTGGACTACCTTGCAAGGCTGACAATCCTGAAGCTCCAGTTGGTGCAAAACGTGGCAGCCCACCTTTGGACAGGTGAGAGCCGTTAGAGGCATGGATCACCAGTGTTGTAGCTTCTAGGTTGTCTACCAGTAGGCTTCTGGGCACCTGTATTGTGCCCAGAAAAGAAAGTGCTAGTTTTGACCTGTTGTCAGTCCTTCGAGGTTCTCCAGATCAAAAAACAGCCTCCAAACACAAAGACTAGAACTATTCTTTACTGACAGAATCTTGCAAGCCTGCCTATGTTTTTCCTTCTCTTCCTCTTATTCCCCCAGATGTCGGGAAGGAGCCAGACTGTCTCTTTTTCTACTACTTTCCCTGTTTCCCGGGCTCAAAGCATGTTTCTGTACATGCTGTTCTTTCTAAATAGTTTCTCCAAAGTCATCTCCATGGCTTCCTACCACTGTAAAGCTCTATTTGGCTTGGCACCCAGGGACCTGCAGAATTGTCAGCTTCAAATGGGGAGATGCTGGAAGATTTGGAGGGGTGGGGCAGAAATCCATGCTTCTCCCTTGTGACCCCAACATTGTGAAACACCCTTCCCTTGGAAATCTATAGGTGTCCTTCTCTCCCACGGTTTAGAGCCTCTTGAGAACAGAGCTTGTTTGAAGAGCTTCTCATGGTTAAGATGACTGATGGTTGAGGGAACCTAACAGAGCAACAAGCACAGCTTTTATGTTATATTATTTAGATCCTTTTTATTGGGTGGTTTATATTGCAAATCACCATGAGTATGTGGCAGTATTATACCAAATAAATAAACCCGGAAGAGAAGATTCAGCTGGGGTTAACCTTCGTATTGGCTTCAGACACAGAAGCTAGAAGCAGCCCCACATAAATAGGGCTTACCTGGAAAGTCCATCTGCTGTGTTTTCCTTCTCATTCTAATCCCAAGGGTAAATAGGGTGTGATGGGGCATAAACCAGAGGATAAGTCAAACTATCTGTGGTTGCCCAACCTCCTTCAGTCCACATGAGTCAATCATGCCTGCCGTTATGTAAACCTGTTGCATTCTGGGTTTTTTTTTTTTTAATCATTTACAGGCTGCAAATTTTACTAATTAAAGAAGAAGTTATAGATTTGAAGAAATTAGGATAGAATTAGGCAATACAATGTTTTTTCCAGTTCTTCTTTAATCAATTTGCCACACATACACTCATAAATTCATATCTTACCTAGAGATGATTTCCTATCACTGAGTTTCAGGCCTACTCTAAAAATAAAGCTAATGATCCCTAGTGTTTTGGTACCTGTGTTTGTCCATCATTTCAAAATTATTCCTAGAGAAAAGGGGTTAATTCATTAACTAGGTTAAGTGGGTTGTCTGAGTGTACCTGTACTATGATTGCAACAGGGTTTTACAACTCTTTCTTTTGAGGGAATCACCTCTCCTTCATATATTTTAGCCTGGCTCTCAGAACACAAGACTATTTCTCCATTCCTCGGGGGACTTCACTATTAAGCACTAGACATCTTGGCTATCTATGGACAAATTGTGCTCTTGGGCCCATTAAAAAGGGAGAAATCTGACCGCAATATTAACTTGTGCCCATGTCTGCTACTGTCTTCACTTTAATATTGCTTGTGGTTGTTTTCAGAGATAGAAAATGTCTCAATCAAATTTGCCTGTTCCCAAGTGAATGAAACCCAGGCTGGCTTAACCTCATTTATAAGACAGGCTTGAGGCTTATCACTTCCCTGGATTGTTGAGTTGAGAGACAGCATAAATGAGAAATGGATTTGGATTGTCATTTCAATGTAGTGTGGTGTTCTAGGATTGTGACAAGCCTCAAATTAAACATCCTGCCAATTGGTCTGTGAGTTCTTTTGTTGCGTAGAAAAGAAACTGAAGTTATACGGAATACCCTTTATCCAATGGTCCCTTGAGTTTTGCAGGCTCCCTGGTAAAACTCATGGTTTGGGTGAGAAAATGTGTCTCCAAGAATGTTTTGTTTCTGTTGCCAGTTAACAAGTCAGTCCTAGCCAACCACCTGCCTTTCAATTTTCCCTTCATATTTATAAAAATCCTATATTATACTGCAGGAGTGAGCAATCTTTGGATCTTGAACCCATTTGTTGCTCCTCTGCAGCCTTCCAGTTGCATTGCCAACTTAGGGCGATGCAATGGTCCAGAATCACTGGCCATTATTTTAATTTATTGTACAATATTTATTTGTGTGCCACCCACTTTGTGAGCTCTTTCTGAATGGCTCACCAAACTAAATCATGGTAACATCAAAATCCTAAAAAATCATTCACCATTCAAACAGAATAAATTACCAATAAGCATTGTAAGTTATCAATAGGCATCATAAATTGCCAATAAGCATTTTGATATAGGAAACACAAAAATTGTAGCGTTAATCTTAAAGATGCTTAGGACAGCTTTAAAAAGCAAAGAGAAATTCAATCTTGTGCCTCTTTCCCAAAATTGGGGTGGGGGGGGCAGGGGCAGTCCTTTTACTTCCCTCCAGAAAGTTAAACATTTTCCAGGCCATCAAAAGGTTGCCCACCCTTCTTCGCTGGTTTGTAAAAATTCCTCCAAGATAATTTCATGTAAAGCACTCTCAAAACGGCTATTTTAACATTAAGTATTATGCCTCAGTATACCTTTGAGCACACTTAGATTTTTTTTTCCCCTCTCTATTCTTGGTTCTTTGCCAGGTGAATGTTAACTGGTCCCTTCCTTCTCTTCCCTAAGTTGTCAGGCTAATAAAGCTTGCCAAATCCGATGCAGGAACAGAAACCAAACTTGGTCTCGTAGGGGCTGAAGGAGCACATGTTGACCTTCTTGATAATGCCATACCTTCTCATAGAGGACAGGTATAACTAAGAGAAATGGTTAGGAAAATCAAGTTCCAATCTCAACTGTGCCATAAATTGAGTATACCGATTTTCTTATTCCCCTTTCCCCCTCCCCATCTGCAATATGGAAAAACAGGACACTGACTTTCCTTAAAGGGATGTTGTTTTTCTTCAACATTTGGGTCAAGTTCAACATTTGCAGTTTGCCCTTTTTTAAAAAAAAAAAAATTAGCCAGCACTGAAAGACGACAGGATGGAGTGAGGCTTCACCTGAAATGGGTAGCGGAAACAATGGGAAGAAATGTTCCATTGGCTCCAATGGGACTTTCCTGGTCTTCCAAAAACCTGGCATAAGAGCATGAGAATTTTGTTTTTGACCAACTCTTCCCATTTATTTTGGCATTGGGTAAGTACAGAAACTGGCACTACTCACGAAACATTTGTATCCTGGAGAACTTCATAGATGCTCGTGCTGGTGATGATTCAAACTTCTAATTCTGAAGTCCCTGGTGCTTAATAGTGTTGAGGCAGTTCCAAGTCAGCCCAATGTACTCCAGCATAAACCCCATTGATGAAAGTAAAAAACAAATGCTTGCAGTGGGGAAATTAAATAAAGACGATGCCTTCCTTAATGTTTTCTTTCTCTCTTCCTCCTCCTCAGTACTGGAGAAAATGAGTCCCCACCACATCTGAAGGCAAGAATTCATGCTGCTCTGTCACGCTGCTGAAGATAACATCAAATAAGGATGTAACTTTGCTAGCTTGGATAATCAGTTTATCAAGAATTGCCATTCAAACTAGGTCAAGGGTATATGTCCCTCACTCTAGGTATATCAGCAACGGTTTGGAAAACAGAGGAATGCCCTCCAGAGCCAAAACGATAAGAAGAAAATAAATGTCTTATGGCTGTTAAAGGACATCTGTGCACCTATTATTGTGGTTTGTTTGGACAAAAAACATGAAATGTAGCCTTGCACTTAACTGGTCCCTCTAGAAGAACACACCTATAGAAAGACAAGTATTGTCAAAGCTTATGAACTTGGAACTGAGGTCTGGGATTATTTCTAGAACTTGTGCAAATTGAGTTGGCCCATACTTTTAGAGTAGGTTACATCCTACAGACTCCTTTTAGAGAAAGGGATC
The DNA here is from genome assembly GCA_030867105.1 of Liasis olivaceus. Lineage (NCBI taxonomy): Eukaryota > Metazoa > Chordata > Lepidosauria > Squamata > Pythonidae > Liasis > Liasis olivaceus. Next base: position 254,536,414 of record CM061348.1, on the reverse strand, counting down.
CTATGAACTATCAGCAGATCTGGCCTTTAGAGCAAAGCAAAGTGCTGAAAGATATCAGCCATGGACGTGAAAGGCCTGACAGGAAAATGAATGTTTTCACTTTCTTTATAAATAATGATGTATGTTGACTGTATATGCCAAGTCTAATAAAATGCCTTTGATGTAATGTTAAGTTCTCTTTATTTAGGCTTCTTCAATTTTCTTTTTCTGCTCTTTGCAGTCTTAGATATAAAATCTTTTTAAACATTTATTTCTAGGAGTTTCTATTCCAGATGGTCACACTTCAGCCTGACATGATTGTAAAACTAGGTTCTTTGAACTCTTAGGCCAGTATTCTGAAATTGGGTTACTTGATGGTGGACCTTCAGATACTGCTTGGCTAGAGTAAATCCTTGCAGAAAAGAATAAAGTCAACTACAGCTGAAGATTAATCTCTTGCAGTAGGCCGCAGAGTATTTACACTGCAGCATCTTTTGCAGGTACAAATTACCACAAAGTGAATAAACTCTGCATTTATCTCATAGCTCCTTGTCAATATGCATGGATTCTGTGGCACAAAATGATAATAATGGAAAAAATTGTTCTTTAATTGGGTTGGTATAATTTTTCAGTTAAAAACTAGGTTCCATGTGCTGAGCATTGTCCCCATCCACCTTTATTGTGTTAGTTAACTGGTGCAGAGGGACATTTTATTGTAATGATACCACAACATGAGATAAAATAGATATGGGCTTCCAGTGTATGTGTTGTGGAGTGGGGGGGATGTTGCATTTAAGATTTTCTTCATTATAATTATTGGCTCTTGTTTGCCTTTTGAGATACCTCCTCCTTCTCCTCCTCCCCTTTTTAATTTTTAATTGACTTATGGAATTGTTCTCAAACCAATTTTTCCCCTTCTTATTTAAATGCCACATTCTCCTCTGTGCTGTTCTTGTTTTCTCGAGTGCTAAAAATGTTTTCTCTTCTGGGGAAGGTGCAATCCATAAAGTCAAATTGTTCTCCTGGGCTTTGTATCATAATGCTGTTTTCAGCCACACAATCTAGTACATTGACTTTGGACTCTGGAGAGTTTATAACTACGGGATAAACTCTTTTCCATCTGTGTACCTATTGTGGCAGAGGTAAAACCTAGAAATCTCAGTCAATTGTTGTGGGGTTCCAAATGCTCAGTTTACCACTTCTATGAAAGTTTCCAGTTTTCATATATTTGATGATTGATAGCTACAAAATGTTGGGTGTTGTGGAGCTATTGAGATTTTGAAAAATGACATGGGCAACATCCCAAGGAAAGGCCAGTCACAAAACAATTGGAAGGGTTCCCACCCCCGTGTATGCACCTGAGAATTTTGCCTGAGAATACCTGCACACATACCCAAAATTCTCAGGCATAGAAAGGGAGGGGGTTTGAATGTGTGTAGAACGCACTGGGCCATATTTAATGTTTCTGGAAGATCTTCTAAGCTGATGCCTGTGGTTTGCTGGTTTACTTTGACCAACATCCCAGCTACCTTTATAATGGGCCTCCTGATTCATATCCTGTGCATCTTCTGAGGATGAGGGAAAAAAAAAATCAAAGAGCTGGCAGTAAGATCTGTGCAATTACGTCTACCTGGGGCAGCTGTAGGTTCTCCATCTCTGGAGCCTTTTAAGAAGAGGCTGGACAGCCACCTCCCATGGATAGCTTCACTGGTTTGCATGCACGTTGCAGAGGGTTAGACAAGATTATCCTTGGGGCCCCTTCCGATTTTGGGAAAAGACACACATTAGAGGAGAACAGTTTGGAGCTATAGTAGCGTCCTGCCATTGGGTCTGGAGGCTGGAAGGGAGAGTTAATTTAAGAACAACTTTGTCACCTTGATCTACATATGTGGAGCCAAGTCATAAATGTTTTGATTGCAAACTTTGATTACAGATTCTGGTAAAGACTAAGCACCGGAACCACAATTTGACCCATATGTTGACTTCAGATGAAACTGTACTTCTGACTTTGTTTAGGGTTTTGGGTGGCCTACTGTGTGGTACAAATCCAGTTTGGGGATTTAATGCATTACACAAAACCAGAAAATGGGTTAATTCTCTAAAGGTATTGTGCAAACGTGGTCTGGCTTTCCACAATCATTCTATTTCCCATCTTGTGCTGTTTGGGCTCCTCTATAACCACAATGTTATGCTACTATTTGTATATTCTAGGTGATAAAATCAAATCAACTTTCAGTATGGATAAAGTTGCTATAGGTAAAAGTAAACTCTGTGTTAAGCTTGACTGCTGAGGACTACATGGACCTATCCACACAGTTTTCTTTGCCACATTGTGGAAAGGTTTGACACTAACTTCTTCTGTGATTTTTTTCAAGTTCCCATTCTAACCAACATCATAGGGGTTTCTTACTGATATCTCCCATCCATTCACTAACCATGTCTGACTCTACTTAGCTTTTTTGAGATTGCTCAAGGTCAACCAGGAGCTTCTTCTGGGAAACAGCTGTGCTGATATTTTTCTTGTGGGGAATCCTACCACAAATATTAACTCAGTATCAGTATCATTGCCCAGACATTAATGCCCATTGCTTAAGATAGAAGCAATTTATACACATGTTTCTTTTATTTCTTTTAATTATACATTTATAAGATGTATTTATAAGCATTTTTAGCCTGCTTTTCAATAAAAAAGTGGAATGAAATGAAGCAATTTTAATGTCCTGTGTATAATCTTCATTCCTGCCTACTGAACTCAGGCATTTTGCCTCTTGGCTGACATTTCTGTTAATTAGAGTGATTGATTAATTATGCTAATAAATAAATATTTTACATGAGTCAGTGCACAACCTCTTTTGGAATGAGGGTCACACACTAAACCTTTCCTGTGCTTGAAAAGGTCCAAAAATAGGCAGGGCATGGAGAAAAAATAAACTTGATTTAATTTATATGAATGAAGTACTGTTAATAAGCAAGCTTCTCACAACTTTCCTCCTTCCATCACATAAAAATTAAAAATGGCCAAGGGTTTTCTACCAGGATCACCAAGCTGATTTTTGTCCCCAGATTAGGCACAAATCCAGATTGAAAAGGATTCCAATAATTGGATCCTCCATAAACATCTGCAGCTATACAACTACAGATAGTCCTCTCTTACCAACCACAATTTGAACCAGAAACTGTGTCACTAAGTGCCACAGTCACTAAGTGAAAAATCATGTGACCATGCTGGACTTACAACATCACTTCCACTTCCATCATTAAGTGAGTCACTGTGGTCATTAAGTGAGACATCATGTGACCATGACTTGCGATTTCACTTCTGTGTTCTTCATTAAATTCTGCTTGTTGGAAGCTGGTTGTGAGGCTCGCAAATGGCAATGACATAACTACAGGATGCTATGAAGGCTGCAAATGCACACTGGTTGTGAAGTACCCGAATGGCAACCATGTGACTGCAGGATGCTGTGACGGTTGTAAATCTGAGGATTAGTTGCAAAGCTTTCTTTTTTCTTTTTTTTTTCAACTGTCCTAACTTCACTAAACAAGGCTGCTGGTAAGTGAGGGATACCTGTACAATTAATGTTCCAAATGTAGCCAAACTATAGATTGTAGATTACAGTAACAGCATCATTACAGTATTGCCAGTTTTCAAATCCTTTTTCAAGTGTCCCTAATATGAAATTCACCTTTTTACAACTGTCACAAACAAGATAATGTTTTGATTGGCCTACTTACTAGAACTTTAAGAACCTTTTCCAGGTCATTCATCACCACCTGAGACTTCATCATGGGCGTCCTCAAGGGGGAAGTTTGTCAAAAAGAGTCAAGGTGACAGTGATGACCATATGATCAAAGTCCAAACTCTTCTTTATCTGCGTAAAAAAATGGCATGGCTGTGATTGCATGGTCGTGGCCACCATATTGACTTTTCGGACTTCCCTTCCCTCAAGCAAATGCCCCTGGACTCCATCGTGTGCATGTGAAGGTAGGATTCTTAAATTAATTTCACGTCTTCATTAATTTCTTTAAAAATAATTGTTTTTATATGTTCACTGTTTTATCACCTTGTTGTATGCCACCCAAAGTCACTTTTTGGTGAAATGGGCAGCCATATCCATTTGATGCACAAACAAATACATACATACATCTTTTCTCCAACATGAATCCCTTCGCATTTACACTGAACTGCATTTGTCACATCAATGACCATTTACCCAGCTGGAGGCATCATTTTAACACAGCTTCTAATCGTTGTTGTTGTTTTTATTGTTGACCACTGCGGATAATGCATTTTCCTTAAAAAATTCCTAGCACCAAGGAATACAGCATCAGCTCTGTATCTCAGCCACACTGGTTCCTTCTGAAAGTGTACACCGCACTCCTATTCTGAACAAGACAGATGGAGATCTTGACTTAATCAAAACTAATGGTCTGTATTATGCTTGACAAACATTAGTAGATGGGGAATGAGGCAATGGGTTTACCACATTATGAGGTCTCTCAACTCACTGGTTCAGCTCACATATAGAAGAGGCCAGTGGTTGCTTCTTGAAAAAGTTAAAAAGGAACACCTGAAAATAAGCTATAGCCAGTAGCTCCTCTGGAGCAAATTTATCTCCTATGCCTCCGGTAGCTTACATAACAAATTTAATATGGGGGCGGGGGAGGATGTCCACAGGTTGCCAGACGTGTTTTAAATAGTCAAATGCAATATTATAGTAATTTGTTTGTTGACACTTGTGCTGATCATCTTCTGAAGTAACACCTCTTCTCCATGACCTACATCCATAGCTTGCATTCCAACAAGTGGATGGAGACAGAAACAAACAGTGGAAGGAGCCAGCAGAAAGACTATTCAATTAAATATCTCTAAATATAATTACTATGAGCGCTTCCATGGATTTAGTAATTTCTTGTATTGGTTGGGTTAAAAAGGACAATACAGGGATAACTTTTGAAGAGGTTCTGGGAGTTGCATTCAATGGCCACGTGTGTTCCTGAGCTCTGAGGTTGTGGACAACTGTACTGATCCATAACACGTGCTTGATGTATAGAATATAAGAATAGCCCTCCTCAGTCAGGTCAAATAACCCATCTAGTTGAACTGTGAGAATTCAGAATATTGCTTCAGTAAAATTTTGACTGAAGCTAAATGATGCATTGCTTCTAAACATTGAAGTAACTATCCTTCTTTCCTTCATATGGGTAACTGTGATGCTCAGAAGATATGCTAATACTTTGATGTCCAGTCAAATGGTCTGTAATTGGCTCAGCCATGGCACAGCCCCTTGATTAAAAGGTTTGACACTTTAGTTAAAAGGGTTGACAAAGTTTGAATTTGCCCAGTCTTCCTTTAAACCATCTCAGTTGTTGACCGTTACTGGATTTTAAGGCAATGAATTCCACCGTTGTCAGTCTTCAATATCCCCATATTTATTTTCAATGAATGACTCAAAATTCCAGTATTTAGAGAAGGAAAATAACTTTTCTCCATCATACAGTACTTATTTTTTTCTGTGCCTCTACCATGTCTCCCTTTACCTTCGAGTTACCAAAAAAAAAAAAAAAAAAACCTGGATGTTGTCATCTTTCCTTTTTGGGGACTGTTCTGTCCTCATAGTCATTTTGATTGGTTATATCCACAACCTTCAATTTAAAAAGTGGAGTAGAGGGAACAAAATAAGCGAATAGGTGTGGCAATAAATAGTTTTGTGAAAATAAATGAAATAGTATTTTGATTGTTTATCAGATTTCTGATGGTGGTTCACAAAGCATATTCAAAATTCAGAGACTGTTTTTATAGAATGGAGATGAACAAAAGGGCTGCTGGGGGAAGACTTCTAAATTTAGAGAGAAATACATCTTTTGGCACTGGGGATGGTTTTTGAATCCATGTCAGAACCACCAATGATTCATTTTCAGAAATGTGTGGGGTTGATGATTTCATCTTCTTTCACAAAGAAGCAATACTGTTCAGCAACTGGACTTAATATAGAAAGATTGAATAGTTCAAGCCAGTTAATCCCTGTGCCAGAAATAAGACACTGATTAGGGTCCCACATTACATTAAACCATGGTTATTTTAACCATATTAAACTGGGACCTCCCACTCTGCCAATTCTATTGAGACCTGAACACAATAGGTTATTCAACAAACTCTGCTAAAATAAAACTGAAGAAGCTAAAACGAGCTTGTTGGATGTAATCAATGGCTAACCAACACCTTTAGGTCAAAATGTTAAGAGAGTACAACCATGGAATTCTTTGTCATAGTCCAGAGCTTTTGTTTAGAGAAGAAACATAACCCTGTTTATGATGAGAACCAGTTTGGTCTAGTGGTTAAGGTTCCAGGCTAGAAACCAGGAGGCTGTGAGTTCTAGTCCTGCCTTAGGCATGAAAGCCGTCTGTATGACTTTGGGCCAGTCCCTCTCTCTCAGCCCAGTTCACCTCACAGGGTTGTTGTTGTGGGGAAAATAGGAGGAGGAGGAAGTATTAGGTATGTTTGCTGCCTTGAGTTTATTTATTTGAACGAAGTTCATACATCTGGAAAGCGCCTGAGTTGGATAAAGCCTACAATGCCTATGGCCTTATTTCTAGCCACCCTTACAACAATTAGACATGGCAGGAAGAACCCCCTCTTGTTGGCACCTCCACAAATTATATACCAATCCGTAGATTATATTTGGATATCCTGGTGATGATGCCTTCAGTCACTAATTCACACCCTGATTGTCACCCAGCTGGCCTATTGCAACACACCATACGGTTGGAGGCAACCTGCTGTAGCCTAATGGCTGGTGGGACAACCTTGCCAGTGCAGGACAATACCAATTTTAAGGTCATTTTATTGCTTGGCAGTAATCTTCCAAGCCTAATTCAAAATGCTAGTAACGCTAGAAAGCATCAGACACCACCTTACTGAATTGACTCTTCCCATCTGGTCTAAACATCTAAGAAAATCCTGTTAAGAGATACCTCCCCCCCCCCCCCCCCCAATATCATGAGATTCATAGGGCATAGGTGAGACAACAGGCCTTCTCCATGGTTGCCTCCCATGGTTTGAAAAACCTTCCTTACCTCCTGTAGGCACTTAAAACCATTTTATCCCCTTGTGTTTTGATTCTGGTTTCTGCCATAGTCCTTCACATTTTTTGCATTACTGCTTTTTTTCTGTTTTCCATTGTTCCTTGCTGAAAGTCTCCCAGCATCTCTATGGATTAAGGCAATTGATGAATACTGTTAAATAAATACCTTGTTCAATAAATATACAAGTCAATTTACAAATTAAAATGCCCAATTTGTTTGGAAAAGTTAAGAAAGTTAGACAAGGAGCTGACCAAAATATTAGATCATTGTTTGGTCTTCACAAGATGAAATAAAATGTTCCCCTGTTCCCCAACCACAAATTACAGTACAGGATTTTCAACTGGCAATTCAATGAAGGCTAGTTATACACACAGAGATGGGATCCTATCATGTAGAAGGATCTCAACATACTTTCTCTCCATCTTCTCCATGGTAGATTTTCCATCTGGAAAATACAACAAAGATGATCCTCTTCTTTTCCCTAGTTGGGAGTTCAAAAGCACTTTACTGCATTTATCATGTAATGGCTTCCATTGAAATCCACAGTCAAATACTATAATATTGTATTATTGTAGTATTAATTATTTCAGCAAGTGGAAGAAAGACAGTAAATAATATATGTAATCTGTAACTGTCAGCAAATGCAGGGCAAAAAAAAAAAAAAGCAGGATGTTTGACTTTTTTTGGTGCATTGGGGAGAAGCTTTCATTTACATAAAGTATTTGGTTTGTCTCTTTGAAGCTGGCAGAAAATTCTTTATCTGAACTGTCAGTATAATAGATGGGGTCTGCATAAATATTTGCATAACTTTTATCAAACTGATGCACTTAGCTGATTGAATGCTTCATTTTTAAAAAAAATTTTTAGGAGGAATGGTAATAATTCAGAAGTATATGAAAAATGTGTCACCTTTAGACAATCTTCGACTGGGCATCAGGCTTTGCCTTGATTTGCATTGAATGGAATTGAGATTTCACTGTAAATGTTTATACAGCTTTTAAATGTACATTTTGCAGCCAAGTTGTCTTCTTCCTTCTCCTTCTCCTTCTCCTTCTCCTTCTCCTTCTCCTTCTCCTTCTCCTTCTCCTTCTCCTTCTCCTTCCCCTCCCCCTCCCCCTCCCCCTCCCCCTCCTCCCCCAACAAACTGATCAGTTGAGTAAAAACAGCATAGTTTATTCTTAGGCTTTTAGCAAACAGCTTTGCCTATAGAGTTTGGTAAGGCATATGATCTCCTATTAACAGCCATGCAAAGTGTTGCTACTGAAAGCACAGCCATGTGGGTTAATGAGAAAGATGACAATCTTCCACTTCTCCAATGTCTGCAAACTAGGCTCCTGATAAAAAATAGCATGCAGGAGTAGACAGGCTGATGTCCTCCAGATGTTTGGATTCAATTCAGATACCCTTGTCCTTCAAAGAAACACTAACCTGTGCACATAAACACAAAAGGAAGCAAATCTTCACCATGTTTTATCCGTTGAACCCACATGTGCATAGGAGATGTGGTGGGTAGCCCTTCAACAAAACAGGTGGATCACTGTTGTTCTGCCCAACCTTTGTCAGTTCAATTAGAAAGTTCCTGCCCCGATCCCAGAATAAAGTAAGTTTTGTAATTGAAAATTAATTCATACTGCAAAGTGCAGTCAATAGACAATTACTAAGATACAGTACCATGTTTATTTGCTTGATAGAATTTGGCGGACAATTTATAAGGTTGAAGGCAATTATCTTCATGTTCAAAGAATGGACAGAAGAGATGGAACTTAATTACTGTGCAACCTCTTTTCATGACTTTTTTATTACATGTAATAAGCTTCAAACGAATACCCATAAACCTAAAAATCCCACTTTGAATTACCTAAAATTGTCATGACCATCAAAATTATTAAGAGGAAAACAGACCGGTTTTGGTGTGCTTCTAATTCCCTCTGGTTTAAGCTTAGCAATAAGGCTTCCTGAGCTCAAAATAATTGAAGCAGTTCCCACGTAGAATGTCTATGAAGCAGAACTTTATTTGCAAAACTGCAGCAGCCTTACAAAATCTAACCCAGGAGTCTTGGTGTGCTCCGTCTAAATCTACTAGGAGCCTTCATGCTATCTTTTGGGGTGTGTATGTGTGAGATGGATTGTTTGAGATTGATACGACTGATGTGATTGCAGGGTGAAGGGAGAAGGAAGAAGGAATGGAGACATAGCTGCTATACCTTAATGGGGAAGTTGATGGACTCTCTGCATTTAGGACCAGTCTTTCTCCAAGTGATGTCACAATGCATCATAAACTCATCACTCAAATGATGTGAGAGCGACTGATGCAAATGAGAGAATTCATTTTGTCTGTGACAATGATGTCACAATGATGTCACAATGCACATGGAAGAGAACCCTAACTCAGTGTAAGCATTTTTCATATATGTATGTATTTGTTGCACCTTAGTAATTGCTTCTCTGAAATGTTCTAATAAATCTAACTGAGCTGAAAGGGATACAACATGTCAGACCTGATTACAGAATTAGCTTCTCTTTTTTTGGCATATACACAATGCATTAAGCTGAGCAAAAGGACTGGTTCGGCACCATACATTAAGTCACCCCACCCCTCCTCCAAGATAACCTTAATTAAGCTTAACATGCTGCATGCACAAATTTTCTAGGCCTGCAATTGACCTTCTTAAGCACTGTGACAACCTCAGGCGAAAGGTTCTCACTGTGAGGTTAGACAGGCTGCCAAGTTCCCCTTTGTTTCAAGTTTCCTAAAGTAGAGAAGCTGTCACCACATGTGTGATTTGCACCAATTATCAAACCTCAGCCTGAAGAAAAATCCAGGCTTAAGAGTTGTCCTCTAGAGAAGGAAATAGCCCTATTCAAGGGCTTTGCATATCTAGGAACTGGATAATCATTTACACCCTGGGGTTTGGCCCAGGTATAACCCCTGCAACCTAGATAAAAAGAATAAATCACCTCCAGTTCCCAAATCAGTACATTTATTAAGGAATTTGTTTGTTTATTTAGAATGTATGTATTCATTAAAGAATCCAGAGACAAGTAGATGCAGTTTAAAACAAAGCAAAGCACAGAAGTCTACAAAACATAGAATATCTTTGGAACCTTATCCTTTGATTCCACCGATGGAGTGGTGCTCTTGGAGTCCATAGCAAGAGCTTGCATTTATTCTCCCTGTTTTTAGAAAAAGGAGGGCCAAAATATTACAATTCCATGCAGAGCCTGGGAGCTGAAGGCAAAAACTTGGAAACATGGAATATTCCTGTTCATGGAGTGGACAACTGGAAACCATCTTGTCCTTTGCTCTGGGCAGGGAAGCATCTCCAAGCCTGCTGGAATTTGTTGACAAATTTGACTTGAATTTTGTCTTCTCCCATTGTAGAAAAGGAGTTACAGAATTACTTGATTAGAGTCAGCAATGAAACAGAACATCCATAAGAATATTCAGAAGAATTGCTCCAAGAAAAACACAAGATGGTGCCTGTCTGCTCCAAATAGGAATGAGGAACTATAAATCACAAGAGTTTTAGGAATAAAATTAATACCTTCTTTCATAGGGGATACTGATGGATCTACCAATTGTCACCCTTATGGTTAATTTACTGATTTGGACCAAAGTAAAGAATCTCATATGTGAAGTATGTGAAATGTTATAAAAGTATCTGGGAATCAAGTGGAGGAGGGTGATCACTGAATTGCAGTGGAAGTGAGAAACTTTGGTTCTGTCTGGAGATCCAGAAGATCGCCTCACCAGCAAGCAATCACCAGCAATCATCACCCAGATAAGCAAAGGTTACCACCAGGCACACAATCAAGTAGCAAACACATGCCAATCAAAGAACTACCAGAGGAGCAAAACAAAACCCCCACCCTTACCGGCACTGGCAAGGCAGGCCACAGCACATAAGCAGAGAGCAAACCCCATCCCATTTTAGCACTGAAGAAGTTACCTAGCCGGGTAATGAAACGTTTGCAAGAAAAGAACCAAGCTCAGAGAACCCCAAGGACTCCATGGTTAATTATGGCTTTATCAAGAGTGATATGTTTTAATATTGTCTTCTTTAAAAATACTGGGGTCTTGGACTGAAAATGAATGAATGAATGAAAATATCTTCTTGTCCACAACCCAAGGTTTGGTTGAAGGCTGGCATAAAACTAGATGTTCTAAATTTGTACAGAGAAATAAAACCATTAGACTCGACTTAGCAAAAGCACCATGAATAGAAATCAAAGACCTAACACAACTTCTGAAAATAGTAGGCTTTCTGAAGCAAGTGGATCTCCTTTTTTCCCAGAATTTCCAACATTTAATCAGTGGGGGTCACATAGGAGTCCACGGGGGCAGCAAAGGCAGTCAAATCACAAAGCATGTATCAGAACTTTACAAGACATCCCCACTCCCTATGACATATGTACCTGTGTCTGATGTCAAGGTTTGTGTTGCAGTTTCATGATGCAAGTTTCATCAATATGCATCATGGTATATTTACATTTGTACAATGATAACAGCATAAACCTACTTACCATATAACCTGGCTAATAAGATTTCTGCTTGGTTGACAGGACAGGATCTTTCCAAGATTCTGGCCCTTCTCAAGTTGCTAGAAAGCTTGTTTTCTTGCACTTCCCCCCCACCCATGGGTCCTTTTCATGCTGTGAAAAGACCTCCAGAAGCTTAGATTATTGTAATCCAGTTGGCTATCAATATGTGCTGCTGATTTACTCTTTTTTTTTTTTTTAACATCTGGTTAGAAAATAAGTGCCACAGCCTGGGAAATGAGAGCTATGCTCTGACTGTAAAGTTTAAATCAAATTGTGTTTCTCTTTTAATTTCCCTTAAAGAACAACAAATAGATTTTTTTTAAAAAAGGAGGGTAAAGATAAGAGTTGATTCTTGCAGATCTTAAATCCTTTCCCCCATGAAAGTTTCTTGATATTTGTCCTTTTCATAAATAACCCTTTCCACATGGAATAAAAGCCCAGCACAAAGTGAAGAGCCTAGCCGAAAATGCTTTGATTAAGGAGCTCAGAAATTTTAATTGGTTCAAATAAATAATGGATTTTACATCCTATGCTTTTCTCTTGTGCATTTAAAAATGAGTGATCCTTAATCTCTTACTTGCACACACAAAGACACAAAACTAAACAGAGACTGAAGGAAGAGATTTCTGGCTGAAGTTTATTTACTACTTTTAATCAAGCTTGGTTCCCTTTAGTATCTGCAAACTTCTTGTCTCACTTTCCCCCAGTGCAGTGAAAAGCAATTGCACTAAAGTTATATCAGGGGGGGGAAAGCAAGCAAGCAAGCGAGCAACATTATAACAGAATTTTGTTTCTTTTTCTTCCATTAAACTGATTGAGCCAATGCCTCTTGGGTGACTGTGTTCTAGAGATTTTTCACTACTCTTCGATTTAAAGAGCACACCATTTTAAGAGAACTCTTCAATCACAAGGGCATAAAACCCAGAACTATTAAAATTGTGCAGACAACTCTAGCTCCAGACAAATCCATTGTGTGTTTTACTTTCAGCAGCCATCTGGGTTCTTCATGAAATTTCACCCCATTTTGTTGGAGACTCTGCTTGCGCAGCTGCCCTTTTTCTAGCCCTGAATTGGATTTCCTTTCCCCAATTTCCTTCTTGGAATATTTGAGGTATGAGTTTGCACCTAATAGGGCTTGATTGCAATATCTTTGCTTTTGCCTATCATAGTGGATACACAGATTTGGCATTTGACTGTGTGCATGCTAGTCAGCCTAATGCAATTTGACATTTCACAATATTGGAGCATTTGTCATCCTGCAATGAAAAGCTGATACCATTTGCTAGATGGAGGGCAGTATTATTGGGAACTAGACAATTGACAGTTTTTGATATTTCTGCCAAAATCAAAATGTTCGTGAGATGCCAGCAAGCCTGAAGTGAGAACAGAAACAAAACTGATGGAAAATCTTTTATGTGCATGAAATACTCCTGGAGAACTATCTGTGTCGTGGGATTCATTACAACCCAGATCCCTTCTCCACCAGCGATATCTGACTATTTCAGTGAGCAGATTTCTTTTGGCCCTTGTTTAGCACTGCTCAAATTAAATTAAACTGTCATGATGATGCAAACCATATTTGGCAAGCAATAGTCGTCCAACTTCACTGCATAGTAGAGGAAAAAAACATATGATGCCCCAATGCAGGATATAATAGGGTGGTTGAAAGCTTTTTAGGGGTCTTTTGCTTTGATGATACTTCAGGCAAATCATCCCTGGTGCATAAACCAGTGTTCTCCCGCTACTTCTAAAAGGTGAAGTGAAACTGATGCAATGCTTTACTGATGTCTCCTTCTAGCCTTTCCATTTGCTGGAAAGAGGTGGGAAGCAACTGGAAGCACCTTTGTTCAATTTGGTATTTGTCCAGGTAGGCCTGTATATTCAATTCCTGCACCAAGCAGAAAGGATATGATGCATATTATAATTTCATCCACTTTTTGTTTTCGGCAAGTTATAATGTGTCACCATAGATAATGGGGATGAGAGAGCACCAGGAAATCTCAGGGTTGTAGACCAGGCTGGAAAGTTGGAGAAAAAAAAAAGACCCAGAAGAAGATAATGGCAAACCAAGAAAATTATAGTGAGGTACCCATGTAGCCATCCGGAATCAAGGGAATGTGATTGTTATACTATAATATAGTAGGGTTTGTTGTTGTTGTTTTTGCCAATTTCCTCCAAAGACTGTCATTCACTCATCTGGTGATTATTGATAGAATTTTGTCCTGAAACACATGGGAAGAAAATACGTGAAGAGAGTAGAACCTCTGTAGGTTTGTTATCACATTAGCTGGTTATCATATACTGTAGGTTTCAGAAAGGAAGAGAGAATATACATGAAACTTTATATAGTGCAAGAGGAAACAGCACGGGAGGAGAATGTGGGGAGAAAAGGGGAAGTAAGATGGCAATGGAGGAAGAAGAATTCTTAGGACGTAGACCACCACCAACAGCCTGATGACCTCACCCCTACTTTTGACTCTTATTTCTGGATAAATTCTTGCCTGTTAGTCCATCCTGAAATACTTCTAGGGGTGTGCAAACCATTTGGGATTTAGAATGTTTTGAGCTCTAAATAGTCCCTCTCAAGTTCAGGGTTGTTCAACTATTCTGGGAGAGTTTTGACCTTGACATGTCCCTAATTCAAGCTCAAAAAGCCAGTTTCAAACTCAGGATGGAACTATTTTGTGCTCCCAACATTTCCAGAATGGTTGGAACAACCTCTTTCCAACTCAGAACAACTTGTTTTAAACAGTTGGAGCATTTGGGTCTCAAGATGTTTCAAATTCAAAACTGTTTTCACATCCCTGAAATGCTAACCCAAGTGGAGGACAGTGCAAAGCCTGAACTTAAGGATGAGCAAGCAGCTCTTCCCATTTTGAGTGCAAAAGGTGGCTGGACTGGCAATTGAGTCTTTATTCAACAATGGCATTTTCCATTGCACCAAAGACACTTAAAAGGGCAGAGGGCAGGCTCAACTCACCAGTGCATTCTTCCAACACCTGGCAGGTGTTTCCAGCACCTGCTGCTTGAGAAGGCTGCCTTGCTCCGTTTTATGGCCCTCTGAAATTTCAAAAGTACTGCTTAAATTACCCTAGCTGGCCCCCCTTTATAGATGGAAATACCTTCCTGCACAAATAGCTATGTAATGCTGATTATGTTTCTACTCTAAGCTTCAAATTCTCTCCTATGATGGTTTTGGTTGAATATCTTGGATGCCTTCTACAAGCAGTCTTGCACCTTAGGTGGGAAGACAGCCCTTTCCCCCAAGGATGGCATAGCGAGAGCCCAATCTAATCCTCAGCTGGCTCAGTCCCTCATCCAGGAAAGGAAAATGAACAAGAAAGGAACGTGTACCGTTCATACCATCTTTTGACTTCCCTTCCTACAAGCTGTTGACATTTAGGCCAAAGATAGCCCTAACGATTAAGCACACAGCATTACAGTCATTGAAGTAGAAGACCTATGAGTTCCAATCTGGGTAACAGGTTGAGCAGACAATATATGGGGGCTATCAATAGCCAGTGAACTCCACCTAGAATGAAACCAGTCTTATGATGCCTCCTGGTCGTCAGTAGTGAACATAACCCCTGCAGTACAAAGGAATCTGGATTCCCCCATAGGCATTATGCAGTTCTATAGCAAAGCATATGGAATGAGTTGCAATGAAATACTAGTATCTCATACCATACAACAGTTTGCTATTAGATGAAACCCCATTTGAAGGAGTTAAGACATAAACCACTGGTTACACACCACAGTAGTTGGATTCACTGAATGAACTAAATGAAAAACCACTTAGAAAACACGTTAAGCAGGCCACCCTGTGAGTTAAAGAAGGTCTTCAATCCTTACATTTTCCAAATCATATAGAGTTAATTTAAAACCTTGTTCTTTTCTCCTTGCAGATGATTGATTGATACTGCCAATGGTTAGCCCAATGGATAACAAACTGTCTGGATCCAAGAACAAAACATATTACTTGCTGCTGTAGAAATACACTAAAATATCAGCTGTCTCCCTTATCTCAGGAAAGGTATACCAACCTACAGTCTTTTATTGAGGTGTATGCCATATTTTTCATCCGGCGTGACTGACAGGTATATTGCATGCTTATTTATGGGACTTTAGTAGCAGCAACAGCTGCCTTGGTCTTGTAGCCATTGCGGCATTTCAAACGCAACAAAGTTTGGAGAAGAAAAATGCACTAAGCAAGACAAAGAAGACCTTCTGCTTCTGATACTCGAGTAGAGAGAAATGACGGGAGTCAGGAGTTGCCTGTAGACACAACATTCAGCACAAGATAACTCCATATGTGAAACAGGTAGAAAGGGGGCTATTTATACTCAGATTCCAGCTAAAAACATTATGGCAAGAAGAGAAGTTTTATCACCTTTCTGAGAACTGTTTGCACAGGTATACAGTGATGGGAAAGAATTCCACCATGATTTTTGGCGGGAATGAATATGCAAGTTCCATCAACACCCTGTTTTGCAGCATTGCAAACCCTGGAATCATTGAAAGAATGGCTGTGTTCACCTTTCCCCCATTAAAAATTTGCAGGCAGGCAGGCAGAAAGGGGGAGGGAAGGAAGGAAGGAAGGGAGGGAGGGAGGGAACCCCCTCCTAATGTTTCTGATTGACTGATTGAGTCCTTTGTGAGATTTATAACATGCCCATTTGAACAATATTCTGAGAGACAAGTTACATGCAAATACTGATAGCTGTATTAAAATAAGAATATTTATGCTGACAAATTTGCATTTTAAAAACTGCATATAGAAAGTGACAGTTCAAAGAATGAAAGGAGGAAGGGAAGTTGCAGGGAGCTTTTTCGTTTGTTTTTAAAGATGCCTGAATTAGGAAAGGAATGGAGAAGTTTCTACTTGTCGCCTGATATTGCAAATGTACAAGGTTCTGAAAGTTTTATGAACGGCTTTGGGGGGGAAAATGTGCAACAGGATGTATACTGAATATTTAAGGTTTTGGGTTTTTTTAATGTGTGTTTTGCCATATAAGGCAATTATGTCTCATGATTGATTCAGCTGGCTTTTGGGTCCTTTCCTCCTTCTTTTCTATCAGTGCAACTTGGATTGTTTTCACGCAACCAATAAGTCTCCTAGAGTGGTCTGGTTATGTGGCATACAAATAATTGTAATAAATCATAATGAATAAATGTTACATGGGTGCAAAAGGTGGGACGAAGACCTCTGGGGGATTTGAATGCAGACATTTCCCCTAGCCAAGAAGCTCATTGGATAACATGGGGCGATAAAATGTCATCTTTCATCCTAGAATCTTAAGAGGACAACATGGGAATAATCACACCTATAATCTTTATTTTATTCTAATATATGTCAGATTCCCATGCTACTTTTCCTCCTGGGAACTCGACTAGGACCCCTGCATTGCCATTTTTTATGATTTTTATTAAGAGGGGGTTTTTTTACAACAATAAAAGAAAACCATACAGAATAAAGTTATAGAAAAAGAGTGAGGAAAGTTATAAAACAAGTAAGTGAAAAAAGAAAGTAAATAAGAGAAAAAGAGAAAAAAAATATATAAAGAAGTGGCTTCTTCTTTACAGCAGTTACCAATGAATTTATCATCTGTCCTCTCTTTAAAATTACATCATAATTCTCTTCTTCTCATATTCTACCCTTTCTAATCATCAAATCCATAAATCACCAATTAATTTTTGTTTTGTTTTGTTTTCAGAAAAAAGTTCATAAAGGGTTTCCAATCACCAATAAATGTACTTCTTGTCTTCTGCCTAATCAAAAAAGTCAATTTTGCCATTTCTAAAAATTCTGTCATCTTCACCAGCCATGCCTCCACTGGGGGTATTTCAGACTCTTTCCATCTTTGTACATATAATAATCTTGCTGCACTTACCATATTAAAAAAAAAAAACAATCTTCCATGAGTTTTTTCTAGTTGACTATCCATAAATCCCAAGAGAAAAAAATCTGGTTTCAGCTGAATATTGGTCTTTAAAATTCTTTGTATTACTATGTGTAGTTGTACCCAGCATTTTCTCGCTTCTTTACAACTCCACCATGAATGGTAAAATAACCCTTTCTGTTTTCCACACTTCCAGCATTGATTAGAAGAAAATTTATATATCCTAGACAATTTCTCTGGCACCATATTCCAACAATACAACTCTGCATTGCCAATCTAACAGCAAATCAAAGTCAGATGTGGCTAGAGCTTGTATGGAAGACCACTAGGATAAGGGTAAACCACTTCCCTACTGTTGCCCAGAAACTACATGGCTATGTCCAGGAAGTTATCAGATATCAAGCCTCTTCTCCTTCTCCTTCTCCTTCTCCTTCTCCTTCTCCTTCTCCTTCTCCTTCTCCTTCTCCTTCTCCTTCTCCAAAAACCCATAGAAATACACCCACACACCCCCCACACACAAAAGTTAATATGTCATTATAACAGTAAATAATTACAATTCTATATATACTTATCTAATGCAAATATTATTCTAGTATGTATATATTTCTAATACATTTATATGACTGTCATATAAATGAGTCCTGTAGCAAGTACAATCAGGTCTTCAATCCATTGAATAAATGGGGCCTACATTTATCTTTCCAATGCTGCAATATCAGTCTTTCAGCCATAGTAAGGGCACGGAGAATCCATTTACGTTGTCCAGTGTTAAGTTCCATGTGCTAGGCATATAGTTCAAAAGAATATTATCCTCTGAAAATTTTAGCTTTTGTCACACAATCATATTTATATAGTCGACTACTTTCTCAGATATCAAACTTGACTTGAAGATGATTTTATCTTTTTCTTCCATACTTAGTACTTCATTGTCCAACTTCATCCTCTTGATCACAACCTGGTGAGGTTGGCCGAGCTGAGAAAGAGCATCTGGCCCACCATCATTCACTCAGCTTCCATAGCTAAGAAGGGACAAGACCTGGGTCTCCCTGGCTCTACTCCAATACTTCAGGAAAGGAAAGATGAAAATATAATGCCACCTGAGACCAAGGATGCTGCCTGGCCAACTTCCTCCTGAACCCTTAGATTGGAAGGATATGGGGGGAATGAAAATATCTCTGTGCTTTTCCAGATGGTTGTGCAGTGAGGCTGTTCAATCCTCTGGGCCAAGAGCCACCGGTGTCTGCAAAAGGAGAGAGTTGAAAGCATCCAGATGGTGGCTGCAGATGTCAGATCAAAGCCCAACCTCTTTTTCATGGGCCGTAAAAAAGGGGTGGGGCTTTGCACAGACACAGAGTGTCTGCAAAAGGAATGTCTCCTTCTGCAGACTCTCCTTGCAAGAATGCTCCTTTGAGACATATTCCCACAACTGGGCAAGGCCAAGATGGAAACATTAACTGATTCCAAATAAATATCAACTTAGCTAAAATTGAACTAAATAACTTAATACAGTTTGAGAGTCTCCCCATGTATTGAATCATCATCTGCTTTAGTTTTAGTGGCTGGATTCATATTGCATATTTAACCAGGTCATGGAAGGAACTCAGAGCCCATTCGTGCAACTTGCTAAGCAGGGTCAGGGTTAACCTTGATGACTTTTTTTCTAATGACTCAGAGGATGGTATGAACTTAGCCTATTTGGTCTGCTTATGCTTCAATACATTGGGCAAATACAGAAAATGGCCTGATCCAGGAACCAGTGTGGAGGCCAGACTTTTGAGATGGCCTTTTTATGGGGGCAATGAGCCTTATGATATGAAACTATGTTATTATAGTTTCTGAGGTATTACATCCAAAATATAAAGGAATGCAGTCATAGGTGTCCAGTCAAAACTATAATGATCTCATATGTGTCATGACATCATTATACAAATGGCTCAAATTGGATGATCTGCATCATATGTGTGATGATGTCACCCTGTGCGTGCAACACTCCTCCCTCCACAGGTGCCCACAAACCCAATGGAATAAAGTTTTTTCTAGAGGAAACACTAGAATTCTTATCTAAGCTTCAAGACAAAGGGATCAGGTCTCATGTTTCACAGACCTCACAATGCAGGTGTTTGGATGACCACGTAAGTGTTTAGCAAATCACAAAATCCTGTCAAGTCTCTTTTTGGAACATCCTATTGTTCAGAAAAGATTTTGCATTGATTCCTTTACCAGGAGCTCCCTCAAAACTGTTTCTCTGCTTTTGGGGAGAGGGCAAGTCAACATACTGTCCTTTCTTACAAAAGGGCCAATTTGTGAAACCTCAACTGACAACCTAATCTTCCCTTCCCTCTTCTCTTCTCTCTTCCCTTCCCTCTTCCCTTCCCTCTTCCCTTCCTCCCTCCCTCCCTCTGTCTCTTTCTTCCCTTCCCTTCCCCTTCTTTTCTTTCTTTTTTTTTTTTTAAATAAAGTTAAACAGAACATCAAGGTAAGATTTTTGCAGGAGATACTCTCAGGTAAATGCATGTTTGACATAGAGAGTGCTGAGTTATCAGCTCCCACCAAGGGCAACGATATATCTTACATTTCCAAAGTCAAATCAGATTTGACATTTCATTGCAAGACCAAGACATCTTGATGCAGAAAAAAAGTCAGGGGGTGTTGCAGAGAGGGCAGCTCAAGACAGGAACATCCAATTTGGCATAATTGATGTTTCCCATACAAGTTTCCTTGTCCTAATAATAAACAGGTTCTAATTGAACCCTTCCCCTGCTATTTTTTAAAATTTCATCTGGACAAAAATAACCCAGCTTCCTAGGACATTGTTACTTAATAAAAGAGGAGCACCCAATTTCTGTGTCAGTCTTAGATTGAGGACTACTCAGTTCAACTCTCCTGTGTATGATTAGCCAAGCCATTGCTTTTGAGATGCTAAGGAAAAAGTATAAAGATAAAGACTTTTCCCTACTCCAGTTCCCCATCAACGTGCGTGTTATTGGTGCCCAATAACAAGGCAGTATATACAGAAAAGGTGTGGGTCCATCCCACACAACTTCTTGAAAAGGTTTCCCTAACATATTATTTTTCACTAGGGCAGAAGGCGAAAATTATGGAGATCGGGGGAGGAATCATGCAAGCAACATGCAATTATTTGAACTGCCTTTTAATTTTAAATAATGCAGTTTAAATTGAGTGGAGCAATCAATTCCATTGCATTAAATTTAAGTCCAACCCAATTTAGCTGTTCTCCTGAACTCATCAACTTCTTTACCCTAGCCCTAACCATGAGGTTTTATTGGTGGTGGTGGTGATGGGTGGACAGAGAGTGGTTCTCAGCAAAAGCAAGGCCTGAGAAACGTTGCATGTCCTGCATAATGCAGATAACAGCATATAGATTATATCTATACATGGAAGTTTTATTTAACTATTACATATCCCAAAAACAAACACACATTCTGACATGGAAGAGATCGCCAGCAAAGGGAGAGTCCCTAGGTCTGTACATAAGAGTCTAAGGGGACTATTAGAAAGGGAGAAGAGGTAGAGGGTAACAAAGGAGATTAAGTGGTTGGAGAAAGGGATAGAATCTTTAAAAAATTAGAGCTTGTTGGATGTTGGGGTGTTGATCCCTGAGGTGAGATTGGCCCCATCCCTGTTTGCCTTTTGGAAAGCCCTGAAAACATGGCTTTTCCACCAACCTTGGGGATCCCATGTGAGCCTGCAAGGTGGCTGTATGATGTCAAGGGACTGTAGTTCTCCCACAACCCAATTGACAGCCATTTTGTGAATGTGCAAGCTGCCTGGAAGGCATTTTTGGGAGCACCCCCAACATGCTTGCCAAATTCCAGACGGGTCCACCAGCTTCAAAGGTTTTCCCTACACCCAGAGTTTAGTCTTTCTGTTTTCCCCAGAATGATCTATCATGGTTTCTTCATAACAATGAGCATTCCAAACAGTTGCTGGGTTCTGAGGTTCTTGCAAATCAACAAATAAGTCACAGTGAAGGAAAGAGTGGATGTTCAGTAGAATATGCACCACCTTCTTAGAAGTCTCAGTTATAATCTCACATCCCTATTCATCTGATTGATGTATTCACTCATTTATAGTACATTGCATTGAGCCATCAAAGAACCAAAAGCAAAATGTCAAGCCACAACCAACCAATGCAGGTTAACTTTAACCCACCTATGAAGGTCATGTGAATGCAACCATTGGGTCTTTAATTGATCTTCTGAGCCATAGAGTTGAAAGAGGGAACTGGAATTGTTGATTCCAAACTTCTTACATTGTTCCTTCAGTTCTTTTAGTCTCTTACAACTCAATGCTGTTGTGTTTTATTTTTTTTTTACTTTAATTTCTGTAGCAAGGAGACCGGTTTTTCTTTTCTTTTTTTGCTCCCTGGTGATTGGATAGATTACAGTCTTCTTCCAGCTATAATGTAAGGCTCCATGCACTACATCCATTCCTTCCACTCTATTTGCATTTTATGTGTCAAGGGCGGATACGTTTCACATATCTTAATTAGGTGATTATTATATGTGATGGAAATCTCCCTGTCTCTAAGGAAGAGGACGAAGAAAATATTACCAAAGATGAGAACAGAGGAAGTCAAAACTCATCAAACACTTTTCACGTTGCTTTCTCTATCGATTTGCCGAAAGATGATTATTGTGATCTTTCTACCAGCTTCTCATTACGGACTTATTGATTGTTAAAACCTCATTATTGCTTTGAAAGTTAGGAACACATTTAGGCAGAGGATGGGAGGTGTGGATAAGGGAGGCAGGTGATGGTTGGAAATTTTCAGTGTCAATATTTGCCAAACTGAAGCTCATTCCTGGAGGATTCTGACTCATTTTTACCCAAGAACAAGAATTATTAAACACCAAATGCAATCATTTTCCTCCCTTTTAGCAAGATAAAAGACAGCATATAATGTATGCTTGCTCCCTTCCCTTCCCTTCCCTTCCCTTCCCTTCCCTTCCCTTCCCTTCCCTTCCCTTCCCTTCCCTTCCTTTCCCTTCCCTTCCTTTCTTTTATTTTCCTCCCTCCCTCCCTCCCTTCTCCCCTTCCCCTTCCCCTTCCCCTTCCCCTTCCCCTTCCCTTCCCTTCCCTTCCCTTCCCTTCCCTTCCCTTCCCTTCCCTTCCCTTCCCTTCTTTTATTTTTGTGAGAGTATGGGGAAGGGGGGTGAAGAATGTACTCTCATCCCCCAAAGAGCGAGGGAGAGATAAGAGGATGAGACTGGCACCTCCCTGAGGAATGCTAGTGATGTTTATGGATTGACCCTGGGAACTACTCTCAGTCTGGGAAGATTCTCTGTAAGGGTGAAGCCAAATAAACCTTGCTGGATTGAATCTGTATGGTCTCCTGGAGTTTCCTGGGCTAAACCTGACAATTTCCCTCCCTCCCTCCCTCCCTCCCTCCCTCCCTTCCCCTTCCCCTTCCCCTTCCCTTCCCTTCCCTTCCCTTCCCTTCCCTTCCCTTCCCTTCTTTTATTTTCCCCCCTCCATCCCTCTCTCCCTTCTCCCCTTCCCCTTCCCTTTCTCCCTCCTTCCTTTCCTTTCCTTTCCCTCCCTCCATCCCTCCCTCCCTCCCTCCCTTCTCCCTTCTCCCTTCTCCCTTCTCCCTTCTCCCTTCTCCCCTTTCCCTTCTCCCTCTTCCCTTCCCTTCCCTTCCCTTCCCTTCCCTTCCCTTCCTCCCCTCCCTTCCCCTTCCCAGGAAATGCATAAAACAAGTGTCCTTGAAGTGATTGAAAGCACAAATACCTTTCTGACGCTTTTACCGCATTTTGCAGCTCTCCTCGGATGGGAACAAAAAACAAGGTTCTGCGCCATTAATACAGCAGCAGCTATAAATAACAGCGGCCTTCCCAAGTTAAGATCTTTCTTTGCAATGCCATCCTGTTTTTCTTCCTACCGGTTCCCATTTAATTTTATGAAGCCGATTAGTTCAACGATTCTTACAAAGAGGAGAATTTCAGGGAAGTTCTGCTAGCAGGAATGTGCTGTTCTTACATTTACTTATTTACTTATTTTCAGGCTTGTATGCCACCCATCTCCCACAACGGGTGACTCTGGGTGGCTCACAATAATAAAAAAAGAAGAAAAAACACAAAAAACACAAGTCTCTCCAAACATGGCTAAAATCTATAAAGAATTAAAAAATATATATTAAAAATGCCCTAAAAACCTCCTATGATTTTAGCCCTAAAAAACCTGTAAGATGCTGAGGGGGAGACAACCCATCATCTCACCAGCCATCTCCACAGATGATTTATTCAGTGATAAGGTGCTCAAGGGTCATTGTCGTCGTCGTCATCATCATCATCATCATCATATTCCTAGGGATCTCCCTGGCTTCCCCGGTTTCAGTTCAATCAAGACATCATGGGGATTCCTTCAACAGGCTTTAGAAGATTACAGTGTATGGACAGCCAGGGAGTCCTTTGGGTGATAGAAAGAGATGACTAGAGAACAGCAAAGGCGACCACCTCTGCCATATCCAGAGATAAAGGAAGCAATAAAACACCAGCAAGAGAAATTTGAACCCCCAAAATCAGCCCTCTGTAAACAAGAGAAAAAACAAAAACTTTTTTCAGAAATGAGAAAGGAGGTTTCAGCACAACATTGCTTCTTTTATTATTTATTTGATTTATATGGTCGCCCATCTCATCTAAGCGACTGCCAGCTCACAACAGGTAAAAACGATAAAAAACCAAGTTAAAAACCAATATGCAAACATATAAAAAGATCCATCATGAATTTAAAAACATAAACCCATGATCAGCAGCAGAATTCACTCTGCAGCAATACAGCCACTGTAAGAGCTCCCCCACCGTTGCCAGACCCCCAGGCACGGTGGCCGAGCCATGTCTTTTGCAAACTCCTTTCCCTGACTTATTTTTAATGTGATCTCAAGATTGTAACAAATTTATCTTTGGATAAATTTGGCATTCTTATCAAACTATTTTAATTTCTAGGACAATTCTTCTCTTTTTCTTCTCAAGCTCTGGATGCGGAGGGATAAAATACACCTATTTAAAGCAGAGGTGATTTAGGAAACTGGTTGTGAAGGGGAGATTTTTCTCCCCAGTCTAAGACAGATTTGCTTTTATCAGAGCTTCAGGGTAGGCAAGGTCAGGAAACAGGAGCAGCCAGGGGTTTCAGGAATGCTGTTCATTGTTGTAGGGTATAATAACGGAATCTTGAAAGCCTGTCAGAGTTTCTCTGTACTACATCTTATACCAAACAAAATCAGGACAGAATTATTTTGAGTTACTTTCTTCTTTCCCAGGACTGAATAATCATTTAAAAACTTTTTCCTCCCTTATTGGTTCATTCATCTCGTCCCCGTTCCCTTGTGCCCCTTGGAAGCCACAACCATTGTTCTCCCACCTGCAAAAAGTGTCATCGGTGTTGTTCTATGACGGGCAGATAGCAACTTTGTTTCCTCAACTCCTGCACGGTGGATCAAGACTCTAGGAAGGGAGGGAAGGATAAACGTTTTCTAACAGAGACTTCATTTAGATGCCATTCATGTCTGTAATTTCGTTTACAAAGCCATCCAGGCAATTAGTATTTCCATGAATATTGTGCGTCAGCTGGTTTGATGCTAGCAACCTCAATTGACAAGTGTGGAAAATCAGCCCCGCAAACCAAATTTTAAAATCTCTGGTGATGTTCCTTGTGTTCATGTGCAATTTAAAATGAGAGAGAAGAGTGAGTGATTGAGGGTGGTTGTTTTTCATTGCACGTTGCTTTTGCGCCTTTTTATCACAGAATTCTTCATATATAGGCTAATTCAATCAACTATGATTGGAAAATAAACCCACTGAAGCATCAGGAAATCTCTTGTACACATAGCAGAAGCACAGCATCATAGAATCCTAGAGTTTAAAGTGACCTTAGAGGTCATCTAGGTCAACCCCATGCATACTGCAGGATTCTCTACACTATCCCCAAGAGGTGACCATCCATCCTCTGTTTGAAAACTTCCAGTGAAGGGGAAGAAACCACTCCATGCAGTCACCTGTTCCACTGATCAATGGCTCCTATGGTCAAGAAGTTCTTCCTAATGTCTAATCCATGTTTACCTCTTTGAAGTTTCATCCCATGAGTTCTAGTCTTACCCTCTGGAGGAAGTGAGAACAAGTCTGAACCCTCTACAAGGTGACAGCTCTTCAGCTATATGAAGACAGCTATCATATCCCCTTTCAACCTTCTCTTCTGCAAGCTGAACATTTCTAGGTCTTTTCACTGTTTCTTGTAGAACTTGGTTTCCAGTCCTTTTACCATCTTGGTAGCCCTTCTCTAGACTTGTTCCAGTTTATCAATGTCATTTTTAAACTGGGGTATACAGAATTGAATGCAATACTCCAAGTGAGGTCTGATAAGGGCAGAGCAGAGCAGGATCATTATTTTCCATGATCTGGACTCTCGTCTCCTCTTGATGCTTCTCAAGATGTTGTTGGCCTTCTTAGCAGCTGCATTACACTGTTGGGACATGTTGAGCTTGTGATCCAGTAATACACCCAAGTCCTTCTCACATGTGCTGTTTGTGAGCCAGATTTCCCCATCCTGTATGTGTTTTTTTCATCTTTGCTCTCTTTCTTAATGCCAGACTGGACTATCACAGAGAACATGTGGTTTAAGGGAGTCATCAGCTATGAACATGCAGATATCTTGAAGCAAAGGGTAAGTCACCAGAAGTTGATATAAGGTTATCATTGTTGCTGACAAAGAAGGCAAAGGGTGTGCAACTAATCCATAGCTATGTTTGGACCCAAATCTATTTGTCTTCTGGAAGCTCCTAAAAATGGAGATTTTTTTGAGAGCTGACATCCGATGCTATCTAGAATACATGTTTGTGCATTTTTACTGTAATTTTTGTATGTTTAATGTCTATTGTTTTTCATGTTGAAAGCCACCGAGAGTCTGCATACAACTGAGGTAGGATATAAATAAACAAACACAATCAAACAGCACACTTCCTGCACTATTCTGTAATTCAGTATCATTTCTTTCTGACCCATTAGGGCATCTTGTAGGTTCTCCTTCCTGTCTGCTAGAAATGAAGACAGGGAAGCAACTCTTTTGGTGAGAGAAGGAAGGAAGGATCAGCATTAACTTGAAGCGTTTGTGTCAGTGTTGTCCAAACTTGGCCACTTTAAGATGAGTGGACTTCAACTCCCAGAATTCCCCAGGGAATTCTCCCAGACTTGGGGAGGGGAGAACAAAAAAAAATGGGAAAAAAGGTGATTGAATTTATGGGCGTACCTGCTGTCCATAATTCCTCCCACAATGTTAAAAGGAGGAATTTGATAGGTTTAAGATTGGCATTTGCAAAGGGATCAAAAGATAAAAGCAGGATTATCCCATTATAACGCTGTCCCCACCCTTTTTGTACATGCATCATGGTGTCACACACACACACACACATGTACACACGTACAGACACACAGAGTGACTGGAGCTAGTGGCACAACAGCGTGACACAGAGTTTGTCACTTCAGTTAAAGCCTGCAATCCTGTGAATTCCCCTAGGATGGCATCGTTTATGTGCAACACACATTTTATAGTTTTTTATTTGTAATTGTTTTTATGTATTTATTCTTTTTAATTGTTGTACGCCGCCCAAAGTCACTTTGTGTGAGATGGGCGGCTCTATAAATATGATAAATAAATAAAATAAATAAATAAATATAAAAAAGGAGCTTTTGATAGCACCATTGTGACTGCCATCTTGACTTTTTTGACCATACTCTGTGGACACCTTTGATATTGGAAGCAAAGAATAGAAGCATTTGAAAGCATTTAAAGAGGAGGATGGAGGATTATTCCAGGGGGTGGGACAACAGGAGCAGGAAAGTTTTGGATAGCTGAACAGTAAATCTAGAAGAAGAATAAGCAAGAGCTGGAAAATTTGGAGCTATAAATGCAAGACTAGACAGAAACAAGGATCAAGTATCTTTCAAACAAGAATTCTGCATGTCTCTTGTGTGACTTTAATGCTTTGCTGTTGA
The DNA here is from genome assembly GCA_030867105.1 of Liasis olivaceus. Lineage (NCBI taxonomy): Eukaryota > Metazoa > Chordata > Lepidosauria > Squamata > Pythonidae > Liasis > Liasis olivaceus. The sequence goes on along the minus strand of CM061348.1, from coordinate 254,508,897 downwards.
ATTCTTCAAATCATCATTCCCCAAGATGGCTTTGAAGGAGTCTCACAACCTTAGAAAAGCTCACAGATGGAAGCCTTTAGAGAACTTGATCACTTCCTTCTCTGTATTTAAGCAAAATCAGACAACTCCATTAAATGGGGCTGGTGGAGACTGAGACACAGAGGCATTCTTGGTGGCTTGAGCCCATTCCATCTTGTGGACAATCTTTCCTCTTTTCAGGGTGTCTCCACTCCTTACTGCCCCTTTGCCACTAATCAATCATTGCCCACAAGGGAGGCCGAAGCGTCTGTTTTCTCTGCGATGTATGAGTTTGCACAGGTACGGTGAGGTTTCCAATCCTCCCACCCTTTTTATATCTCTCTTTCGTATCCATCAAAGACAAAAGGAAATGAACTCAATGCTTTATTTTAATGTTTCCTTTTATCTTGGAGTTTAATCGTCGTAAAAAACCTATGTTTTAAAAGGTCCCGTGGGGTGTACAGTCCCATAAAATCTTGTAACGGAGTGACATACAATAATGAAAGCCTTTCACCAAAGTACAGCAAAATGAGATTTTTTTTTTTTTTTATTGTAATCATCACAGAGTTGGCCCCAAGGTATTGATTGAATTATACATAACTCTGGTGTGGAGCTATTAAAAAATAAAAAAAAAATAAAAATGACAGGCAGCTGGTTTGGAATAAACAGGGAAGCTCAGTTTTAAAAAACATAGCTTGAATTCCTAGAGCAACTTGTAGAAAAAGAAGCCAGAAGCGAGAGACACTGGGTGTGAGAAATGTAGCTTGAAGCTCAAATACAAAATTAATTATGGAATGCATGCTGCTGTAATGATATGTCCACAATAGCTGTGAGGCTCTAAAGCAAAAGATGAATGGCGTGCAAATAAAGACATCTAGCAACTTAACACAAGGCAGTCAATTCCATCATTTCCTATGAGTGATTTGATTCAGTTTCCCCATTCAGACGTGGGGATGGAACATGCTCCCTCCAACCCTGATGCTAAATCAGGATCGCTCCACGGTCAGTTTAGGGGATGCAACACCAGAGTGGGAACCAGGGGTATTTGTAGGGGGTGTCAAAAAAACCATCTGGCCACCATCTTGATTGTTTTGACCCTTCCCTGTTGCCCCTGATGGGGACACATCCTACAAAGTTTCTTCCTATGTCTATCCCAGCAAAATGGAGATCAAGGAACTAGGGCTGATCAGAAATTAAAAACATGATTCTTTTCCATTATATATTAAAGATTAAATAATGAAACATGCTCTACCTGTTGAAGTCCATAAAGAGGCAAAAATATCTGAGTTACATAATATCTGGAGCCCAGAAGTGTCATCTAGTTGGTTTTATCTGGTTCCTGCACAATAGTTAATTTTTCCCTCTTCCTCCCCAACAAACTCATGTTGGGAGGAGACTCCTGGTGTCCAGAACAGGGCTGCGCTGTTCACCTCTATGCTTCTGCTCCCCTTACATGCCTCTCAGCTGTGTCCTGTACAGCTATGAGCCCCCGTCGAACCATGAGCCATGAGAAGTAGGTATCTCCAGAAGACAGCTGATCTGGTTTCCTGCCAGCCAAGAGTCCACGGGCCAGGCCAGCTGGAGAAGAAAGGGGAGGCTGTGGTCGGAATCAGTTGTTGCTGAACTTAAACACCGTCCCTGCTGAGGTGCCACCTAGTAAGGCAACATTGTGTTGTATTGGTATACAGTGAATTTACTTTTGAACTCTTTGTGTTTTGTTTAAAAATAGAAGCTTCAGCTGGGCATATAAAATAAGCAAAATGCAGGTAGATTTTCTTGAACAGTCCCAGGACAATGGAATAGTCTTTGTTAGCTATTTGTAAACTAGATTTTGCTCAGTGCATATAATGCATAGTTTAAATGTAATATATATGTATATCAATGCACATATTATGTTAATTGCTCTATCATCTAAGAGTTATCTATCTCCTCCCTCCCTCCCTCCCTCCCTCCCTCCCTTCATCCCTCCCTTCTTTCCCTCCCTCCCTCCCTCCCTTCCGTTCCTTCCATTCCTTCCTCCCTCCTCCCTCCCTTCCTCCCTCCCTTTCTTCCTTCTTTTCCTCCCCCCTCTTCCTTCCTTCCTTCCTTCCTTCCTTCCTTCCTTCCTTCCTTCCTTCCTTCCTTCCTTCCTTCCTTCCTTCCTTCCTTCCTTCCTTCCTTCCTTCCTTCCTTCCTTCCTTCCTTCCTTCCTTCCTTCCTTGGTTTATGGTACTACTGTATATCTTATTCTTATCCTGCAATGTCACTTACACTAAAAGGGAAGAGCATGATGGACATGTGCATACATATTTATGTTGATCAGTAGGTTCATCTAATCAAGTAGCAATTCAAACAGATGTGAGCCAAGCCAGTATGCCAGTTAGTATTATCCAGTAACATAAATATTAAGCGTGGGTGCTATATTTGCCTTATAATCACAAAGCATTTCATTCGACAATTCATTGAATGTGGAGTTGTTCAGAACTCATGGAAGAAGAAGAAGGGGAAAAAAAATGGAATAAACCTGTCAATATTGTGTTTCTGTCCCTTACCTTTATTTTCCTCCCCAAACCAGTGATTAGTATTGGCTTGGTAGTGTGGTTTGCAAGCAGCCACATAGTGTGATGGGGCAGTTCAGGTTTAAAGGATAGAGTAGGAAAGCACTGACAGATCCGGGCAAAGTTAGTGTCTGTAGTTAGGCAAGGTTTGAGATCATGGCAAAACTCCTATAGGGACAGAATTAGGGGTATCTGGCCTGGACTGCAAACATCAGGAAGACCAATAGACAGAAAGTTCTAGCACTTTGTTGGCATCTAGTGGTCATCTAGACTTTTGGGACTCATATTCACTACCCCTAAGGATCTCAGAGGACCTTACCGATCTCAAGTAGATGACTTTAAGCTGGAAGCACCAAGGATTTACTGAGCACAGGTGCTCATCAACTGTAATAGCAGCATCTTGTCTTCTCAGGAACAATAATTTCCTCTTGAGTCGATAATCCTGTCCAATATATCCATCCCTGCTACCTGACATGCTTCTACCACTCTACTTTTCACTTGTCAACACAGCAATATTAATGTTTTCTGAGCTTGGTGGAGACATCTCTGTATCCAAGTAACACTCACATGTCAGGAGATGTGGGCCCTGGTTCTGCTATGACTCTGATTCTAGGGTCTGGCTATCCCAGTGGGTTCTGCATGGTTCTAGGAATAATCTCCAGGATTTTCCTTTTTCTCAGATGAAAACCTGAGAAAACTATGATCACAAAAGCTTCTGCTAACAGTTTTATTTCCAGCATTGAACAATGTCCCTATGGTTTCCCCATCTTGGCTACAAACATCTGGATGATCACTAGATGGTGTTTATAATTTTCCATAACTTTTTTGTTGCCATATATTCATTTGCTGGATTTTGGCAGCCCAGACCTGATAACCCCAATATCATCCATTGTCTGCTGGTCTTTTTGCGTCTGGCAGCCATTTTGTAACTAGATAAGCTCTTCCATAAGCCACCATTTTGTAAGCCCACCCACCACTTGCTCATAACATTCCAATAGCCCCTGAGCCTTAAAGACCTTGCCCACCTCCATCTAGCAAACATCAAGATTTTTAAAAAGAAGGAACTGGCTTTTTTATTTTTAATGTAAAAAAATCCAGCCAGACATGTTACATGACATAGCATCATAATTTAACCTTTATTTTATGGAAAACATGGGTAAAAGAAGAATCAGAAACACTGGTTGGTATCAAAAAGCTGAGCCAGGGAGTTTTGACCCCTGAAGAAAAGATAGCAGGATTGTTCCACTTCTGCTGTGAAGTCCCCCCCTCAAACAAGACATCCTCCCCCCTCAGCCCCACTTAAACAACAGTTCTTGACATTTCTTTTACTTCAAGCATAAGACAATGGAAGTTAACCCACAAAATGCTTCTTCTTATGAAACAGAATATTATCAGAGTATCTGCTGCTTTGGTTCTATGCCCTCCAGTCTTCCTTGCACACATGTTAAGGCATTGATATATGGAACTGTGCCAAAGTTTTACCCCAAATGGTATTTAAACTTTCAATCTACAAGCAGAGACTTTGGCTATCAAGCTCATTTAATTTCCTCCTCTAATTTGTAACCGGAGTTTGATTTACTAAATGCCAGCATGGATAAGAAGAGCCTCTGGTAAGTAGTGACCTTCTTATTGCAGAAATAAGATAACTTTACTAGATTTAGCATTCATAGATCTATAAAGATTCAGTTGGAAAAAGGATTTCCTTTTCTTTCGTTGTTTCTTCTTAAAGCATCTTAGCTGAACAAATTACAGGATTATTATTTTTTTTTTCTGGGTAAATGGTAAACAAACAACAAGAAAACAATTTTAAATTAATCCATGCATTGACTAATTTCTTGTGTATCTGCTAGAGTTGCTTTGGCGATTGGGGGTAGCTTAAAAGTTGATTAATTAAATGATCAATCAATCCTCAAATCCTATGCTAGCAATAGCCTACATTCTGCTACCTCCAACCAGAAATTTACCTCCAACACACCACCAGGAGAAACAGGAAATCAATCCATCTTTCAGCTTGATGAAAAGATTACAAGTCTGAGATATGTTTCAAAGGGGAAACTTTGTGATCGCGGAAGGTACAAACTGAATAAACAAGTGCATCAATAAAGAAATAAAATATACCTCTTGGGTTTTGTTCTCATGGGTCCAGGGCTTATTTAGTTATGAGATAGTCAAGGGCAGCGCAGGAATGACCACTCTTTCATTCCACATTTTTATTAAATGGCCAGAGAAGAATGCATAGAAGAACTCCTTCAATGGAACTTTTCAGAATAGCCAGGGAAACTTCACGGGGATGGAAAGCTGTGTAAGAGGGGGGAAATGTAATACCAGCAATAACATTGTCCCATTTCCAACAATGTTAGCAGACCAGATGATATTGGAAAATCTTCTCAAGCCACCAGGAGAATTAAGGGTGCCTATTTTACAAGGGACAAATGGTTTCAGAAGTGGCATGGCAGATTTCAATGTGGTGTAGGAATAACCATGGATTGAAACATGTCCTTGAAAGTGGTAGGAAAACTGAACCAAAAGAGGCCTGATATGGTCCCACTGGTTTTGAACCATCTTCAAAAATCAACCTACGGATCACTCGTGGGCGTCAAATCCACAGACTGAAAGTAAGAATGAATGTGACCAAATTCTTCTCAGAGAAATGATGTCTCAGGTTCCTCACTAGCTCCTGGATTCTCGATGTTTTTACTTTCCAAATTGCTGGCAGATTTGGGTCACTGCATGTCTTAAAAATGGGGAAAAAATAGATGCACAAATAAATACAGTCAACCAACTCGGCCCTCTTTCATATCTTGCTGAAATATCTGCTGATGCATAATTAGCCTCATTAAATTAAAAAAATAAATAAAGAACGTGGGGCCAGGAAGTTATTGCATTACTTCCATTTCTATTCATTTATTTAAGCTCTCACTGGATGGATATTACTGGAGTAGCATAAAATGGAAATGAGGACTTTTTTTAAAGAAAGCAGAGTAATTTAGAAAAAAATGGAGAAGGAATTTGCTTGGTAGTTTTTTTTTTTTTTGCTGTGTTCTAAGAAAAGATCTGAAATCATAGTCTCTGTTTACTCCTCTCTTGATGCTTAATCACAGTAAATTATGGCTTGTGTTTCTGTTTTGCAACATTCTTAACTCTTCCCAGTGGGGAATCTGCACAGCACTTAGTAGCCAATTGATGCTTAACTCCTGGCTGAGAATATCAACGTGAACTCCCCTCACTGTGTAGGAATAACGTATTCCAATATGACATTCCTTTGGAAAAATTATCCCTTCTGCCTCAAACAGGTGAGGAAATAGAATCCTGGGAAGATGGCCTGTTTGATGGTGATTCATGGGAATTCTGAATCATTTGATGATGCCCCGGAAGGCTGACTAGCAAACTTTTGGAGTTCTTGGCATGCATAGAGATCTTCCATGGAAGATGTCATACATCAAATGGAGGAGATGACAGCCTCATTAAGAAAATGAGGGATGAGTCTTCAATCAAGTGGGTGTAGGTGTACATTCCTAACCATGATGATGCCAGATGATGAAACACGTAGTATGACATCACAGCAAAAGCTCTACCGTTTCATTCTTAGAAAGCAGCAATGCATAGAAGTACTTAAGGAGCACAGTTTGCAATTGTACTCACAGTTTGTCACTTGTCCCTCCTTCTGGACACTTATGTAAGTTGTCACCCAAAACGTAAGTTGCAATTGTACTTGCAGTTTGTCACTTGTCCCCCCTATGGACACTTATGTAAGTTGTCACCCAAAACAAAACTTTGTAGAGTATTTTTCAGTAAGACTATTAAAAGAAAAAGGTTGGCCAGGAGTTCTGCAGTTTGGTTTTCCCTCTTCTTCATCATTATCCTCACAACAATAATAATTTATATGCCACTACATCATTCTGACTTCTGGCAACCTACTACAGAATAAAGTGCAATTAGACATCTAGCATACAAACAAGCCAATATAATAAAATCTTCATTATAAGAAAAGGGGAAAAATTAATAACATGGGAATAATATAATATAACTCTCATATTTACAGGGAAGTCTTCCATTGCATGAAATGGCATTGAAGAAGGAAATTATAGCAGTAACAGGTCACTCCCTATTTTTCACATTCCCACATCACTCCCTGTAGTGAGAAGCCAACAAAGAATTGGCCAACATCTTTGCCAGTACTCAGAAGCAAACATCAAAGTGATAATTCACATTATCTTTCACCTATGCTGGAATCAACTGGGAAACCAGCTGTGTTTCTTAGACAAAGATACTGGAAAAGTCAACTGCTGAGTAATACAGTCTAGATTTGGGTCATCAGAGAGCATAAGAAGAGCCATTAAATACCTGGACTCAGGTCAGATAGATAAAGTTTTCTCTTCTCTCTTGTTAAAATAAAAATTACAGGTAGTCCTTGACTTATGACCACAATTGGGACAGAAACTTCTGTTGCTAAGTGATGTGATTGTTAAGTAAGTCGTGCCCAGTTTTACGACCTTTTTTGCTGTGGTTGTTAAGCAAATCCAGCTTCCCCCATTGACTTTGCTTTTCAGAAGCCCCCTGGGAAGGTTGCAAATGGCGCTTATATGACCCCAGGACACTGCTACCATCATAAATATATACCGGTTGTCAAGCACTTGAATTTTGATCATGTGACTGCAAGGATGCTGCAATAGTCATAAGTGCAAGGACTAGTCATAAGTCACTTTTTTCAGCACCAACGTAACTTTGAAAGGTCATTAAATGAATGGTCATAAGTCGAGGACTACCTGTATTCAGGATAGTACTCCCATTTTTGAAGAAGATTATCCCTTTTTCACAAACACCCCCTTAAACCTGAGCTTAAAGGGCACTTAGGTGCAAAATGTGCCATTGGGTGCAAAATAGCTAAATTTTGAAATCTCTCCTACACCTTTTCCCAGATTTTCTAATCCTGTAAAAATCGCCTCTGCTTTGTTGGTTCATGTCATTTGTGTGTTTGTTTGTTTTGACTTCATTCTCAGGATGCTTCAGAAACTCTTTTGAGTTTTTTTTTCCCAAGATTGTAATAGCCTATCACATCTATTTATTTTTTTAATCAAACTGTATATCCCTCTCATCACAAAAGCAATTTTAGGTTGGCTTAAATATTAGAATTTTTTTTTTAATCACTGCATAATCAGAATGCACAATAACCAATAGCACATCATAAAAGGAATCAAAATCCAGCAACAGTCAAATCCATGCATCTAGTCTCCTAAAAGGGGCAGATCATAATCCATCCTATCCCAGATCTGTTGGAAGATCCAGGTTTTTAAAGCTTTGCTAAATCACAGCTGGGTTGGGGCCACGCAGACTCTTCCATTAGAGCAGCTGCAGCTGCAGAAAAACCTGTCTTGTAGATCCCACAAGATGACATTGCTTTATTGATGGGACTTGGAGTGAACCAACTCTGCCAGATATTACTGATGGGGCAGAAACAAGAAGAGACTGGCAGCCCCATAAGCATCCAGGTCCTAGGTTATGAAGAGTCTAGGTGACAATCAACATAAAGGTGATGGCCAACACATTAAATTGCACCCCAAAGCCCACTTGTGAAGCAGAGGCAAAATAGTGCCCGTAACTACTTGTGTCACCACATTCTAGACCAGTTGTATTTACCAAGTGGTCTTCAAGGGTAGTCCCAAGTAGAGTGCATTGCAGTAGTTCAGTGTCTCTTGTTTTTGAGCTTATTTTACTCTTGAAAATTCACTAGCATGATTTTGTTTCCCTGACATCCCTCCATTTGGAAAATCCATCTGGAATGAGATCTTCCTCTGAGATTCAATGGAAGTGTGGAAAGCCGTGGAACCTGACAATATTTTACAATGATCAATCCAGACATTCACATACATCCTTTGATCTCTGCACAATGAGATGTTTAAGAATCTTGTAGACTCTTTATAAGAAATTCACTGCAAATGCTCTTTTCTTTGAGGAGAAATGAACCGGAAAGCAATTCCTTTGTCATCAAACTGACTGGGAAGAGTTAAAAAAAATATTTTTGATCCAGAAGTTGAAATTGCCATATACATCATAGTTCTACAGTCTGACTCCAAAGATTCTTAGGAGCTGGTAAAGATGCCAATAGTTCTGGAAGAGCTTTCAGTCCATAGTCTAAAGCATTTTTTTTTTTTTTTTTTTGCAACCCAGCTTTGAGTGCCCTTAACCAATGCTCTACAGTGCAGCAAAACATGACTTTTTGGCTTGCAGTATAACATAATGTGTTTTCTGGTGTAAATGTTATCTGTCTCCACCACTTAATCTCACTGCACTTCCTGGTGCCCATTTAAAGTTGCAATCTCACATTCAATAAGAACACAGAATAACTTCACAATTGCTTTTGCCAACAAAAGAAAAGTTAAGCTTGACACTTGATGTTCTCACTGATGTGTCCATGGAGTTTTCTTGGCAATAATAAAGAAGTGATTTGCCAGTATAGCCTACAACTTCAGTATTCTCATGGGGTCTCCCATCCCAATCCTAACCAAGCCCAACCAGCTTAGCTTCTCAGAAAAGGCAGTTAGCAAAGTGCACTATTGAATCACTTTGTGTTGATGATGTTCTAACATTTCCTATATGACCTCTCATTGGCAGGGACCCCATAATAAAAAATGAAAGAGAAAGCTTTGCTAAAATTGAAAGTGGCTCAAAAAAAGCAGATCAGAGAAAAAAAATCGGTTCAAAGACAAGAGAGCCAGAAAAAGGAAAGGTTTTTTTTTTTTTTGGAAGATCTGTTATTTAATCTTACTTTGGTCCCCAAAATGATTAATGACAATACTTTATTACAGATACCTTTCCAGCACCTTCAATAGGAAATGTGCTCTTTATTTTCAGTTTTAAGGGTCCCCCTGCTTTGATAGGTTCTTTATGTAAGCAGTTTAATAAATAAATCATGGGTAATAAGTAAACAAGATGAGACACATTATGCACAGAGAAAGACTGAGAGCTAAGGGGATTTATGACATAGTCAGGGATACAAAATGCTGTAGCTTGTTCAACTACAAAGAACCCCCCTTGCAATAATTCATAGGATGTGATACAGAGTTTTATAGAAGTTCAGTTTATTACAGACAATATTTTATAGGAAGAAAGGGAAATATCTGTCTGCATTTCAGCTGGCTTTTCTTTCATGCCCAGGTCCATCTGAACCATGTCTGAAAAAGGGATTTGCTTTGAGGTCAGGGTAATTCGTCTCCCCAAAACATTATAGGTTGTCCTGGTGTTTTATCATAAAGTCTACTCAAAAGGACTTCTCCAGATGTTATTTAGATCTGTGAGTCCTTTTCTTACATTTTAACTTGTTTTAAGATGAAAACAAAGTTATTATTAACAGTAAGAAGTGACTAAAATGTTTATGGAGAAGAACATTATATAGAATCAAATAACAGTTTACCCCAAAATTGATTACCCTGCTGCTTCATTATTTGGAATACATCTGTATCACTTAATAGCAGGTAAGGGAAAGTAAAGCTCCTTTTCTCACTATTCTCTTTTATTATCCTTTAGTAACTAGATTTGGCTAATTCCTGGATTAAATGGGAGTAATTTTTAATAGGCGTGTACAGATGTTTGATTCAAAGCTTTCATTCAGTCCAATTTCTGAGTCAATCGACTTTCCAAATTAATCTGCAAGTCAAATTGATCCTGATGCCTCCACAGCAATTTGTTTGTCTGTTTGTTTGGTGCCCTAGAGTCAGTCTTGACTCCTGGTGGCTGCCTGGACAAGTCCCTGCAGTTTTTTGGCATGGTTTCAGAAGTGGTTTGCCATTGCCTACATCCTAGGGCTGAGAGTAAGTGACTGGCTGAAGGTCACCCAACTGACTTAATGCCTAAGGTAGGACTAGAACTCATGGTTTCCCAGTTTCTAGCCTGATGCCTTAACCACTATCCCAAACTGGCTGTCAATTTGGGCACCTCTGAATAATTTCAGATGAGTTGGGTTACTTCTGGACAAGCATAACAATATATTTTCCAAAGAACTTTGGATGCCTGAATAGAATCATGGCAATTTTCTGAATCCAAAGGGAAATGCAAAGTGCAAAGTGATGTCATTGAGAGGACATCAAAGAACCTTCTTCATTTCGTCATTGCACCCAGTGAGATTCAAGGAATTATGCTTGCTCCTCCCCTTATTTAGCTTAAAAACGTGCTATAAATGTCTCTACCATAGCATAGGACAAAGCTGCTTTTCTCAAATATGTTCAAGAGCAGGGCAATAATACCTGAGCTGAGCACTAGATGGCAGCAAAGACTTAGCATTCTGCACCTCTTTGCTGCCACCTAGCGGTCATCGAAAGGTTTGCAGGTGAAGTCTGATAGCCTATTTAAGAGTGCTTCCATTATTTTATTTGTTTGTTTGCTTATTATTTCAATATATATGGCTGCCCATTTGAAGTACATGGCTCTGGGAGGCTAACAATAGTTTAAAAAAGAGCATAAAACATTTAGAAAATCAAGAAATGGCAACACTCATATAAACCACAGCCAGGGTAATAAACAAACCTATCGATGAGAAATCAACCCAACCATTGTACTGGCTCAGCCACACTTCCTGATCCCCAAGCTCAATGATCAAACCATATCTTTAAGGCCTTATAAAAGGCCAATAGAGTTGGGGCCAATCTAAACTGTTGGGGAATGATATTCCAAAGGGTGGGTGCCACAACAGAAAAGGCTCTCTTCCTGGGCCTCACTGGAGCATGCCTCTTCTGCCAGATGTCATGGGACAGCTAGACATAGTCAGGGAGAGATGATCCCTCAAAGAACCCGGACCAAGCCATGAAGGGCATTATAGGTTACAACCAGCACCTTGAATTGAACCTGGAAGCACACTGGCAGCCAATGCAGCTTGCAGAGCAGAGGTATAACATGCATTATGTTTGAGGAGTGTACATAACTGCCTATGCTGCTGCATTCTGTACCATCTGCACCTTCTGGAGGATCTTTACCAATAGCCCCATGTAAAGTGCATTGCAATAATCCATTCAGGGAGTGACCGAGGCATGAGTGACTGTGAGCAGGGCCTTGCCATCCAGGAAAAGGCACACTTGATACCCAACACAAAGCTGTGCAAAGGCCCTCCTGCCCATGGCTGCCACCTGTTCCTCGAACAGAAGCTGAGAATTATGTTGCGAATCCTGCACCCAGTTCATCAAAATATCCTTTTGAGTAGACATGTGGAGGATTCCAAAGCAACTGAAGTACCAAACTTGAACCAACATAAATGTGGGCATATGCAAACCAGTCGGTTTGCATATGCCTGTATTTATGTTGGTTCAAGGCTGGTACTTCAGTTTTATCTCATCCGGCTCTGAGCTTTCCTTTGCTCCTTTGTTTAAAACCCTTTTCACTGTTCTGCATTCTGTCAGTGAAAACCGATTAATGTAGCAAGGTGTTGAGCTAAGTGGACACGTATTAATGCAAATGTAGACCAGAATTTGTAAGAAATGACATTGGCATTGTAAGACCGAAAAGGGGTTTGCTGTGATTAATGTTTCTGTAATGAGTATTGCAGAAATTAATATCCATTTGTCACTTATAATAAAGTGTTGTCGATTAATTTCCTGCTATTTTCTCTCCTCATTTGTCAAAAGAATGAGGGGCTGGGAATTAACTGGCGTGAATCACTGACCCACAGAGGGGGTTGATGTCCCCACTCTTCCACTGTTTGGTTGCCTGAACCCATTGACCTCCTCCTGAATTACTCCTTGGGTAAATGGATCTAGAAGGGGAGTCACTGCTTTCTCAGAGCTTTAGGAGGAAGATTAAAAAGGAGCCAAAATGAGCAAGAGAAATCCCACTACTTGAGGGGACTGTAATGTGCCCCTGATATAACTAGTTTTGTGCATTGGTGATGCAGCTTTTTTAGATGGCTCTTTATCTTGACAAATATAGCAATGGGTGCAGAAAATAATGGGGCATAAATCTATGCACTGTCACAGATCATAATGAAAATGAGAAGAGAGACAAGGTAATTGCTCTGTGCTCTATTGTCTGCATAGATCTCTTCCAATGTCGGTGTCATTGGGAGAGTGAATTCCTTCTCTCAGAGCTATGCTTTTGGGTCTCCTGTAATTCTTTGACCAGGGTTGGCTGGGGAGGAGGGGACCCATCTTAAACCTTCCTTTAAAATGTCCCTCTGTTTTCAAATTCACGGTGGAAACCTTACAGAAAAGGAGGGTAGGAGCTTGTTTTGTTCAAAGGGTGACTTGAGGAGGTGGTACTTTGTGGATTCTTCTATGAAAGAAGGTGGGTTCATCCGTGGTCTAGATCTTAGCTGTCCACCAATCCTGTGTTTTCCAGATGTACCAAAATAGGCATTTCAAAACAACTTGGAGGTCAGGCCCCCATTTACTTCTTATAAAGCCCAAGGCAGAATATGTAATTTGACACTAAGAACTGAAGCAAAGATATTTCAGACTGATGTTTCCAAAGAAGGGTTATAAGGGTTAAAAATGTGAAAATGGGATGAATCAGAAAGCTTTATATGTTCCTAACAGAGCACAACATTTTTAAGAGGTTGAGGATTAAATCAGAAAGTCTTATTTACAAATATCTGACATCCGTTCCATCTGCAACTTGAGGGTAGAAATCAGATCAACCCAACTTCTACAGTTGTTGAAAGGACAATTGAAATAGCACATAGCCACTCAGCAAAGTGTTGATGGGCTTTTGATTTTTGATTAGCCAAATGTCAAAGCCATTGCAAATCCTTTAAGTGTTTACCAAACAAAGGACTTCAGTGGATTTCTGGTGCCTTCTACATTCTCAAGAACTGAATTTTGCAACAACGTCAGTATCTCGATTTTGTGTCTCTCGTGCGCTTAGCTGAAAAATATTAAAATTGCTGCTAATAAAATAAATCACAGTGCCATTTTTCAACACTTCCAAGCAATAAACCGACTGAATAAATATGCTCCAAAGGCTTGTCTTCTCTCTCTCTCTCTCTGTCAGCATAATGTACCTTTTCATGGAATATTTAACAGTCACTAACTATCACAAAGTCACTTTTTATACTTTTTCCACTTCCCTGATTTCTCACATTTCAAAGGAAACTGCACAATAGAAGAAAAGCTGTGTGGGCAACAGAAGGCAAGGCAGAAATGTGTTACCTTGAACTAGCTTGTCAATCAGTCCCGTCCACAGGTCTGTTATCTTTAACGGGCTGGATTTTCAACCGTGTGCTTCTCACAACTAAAAGGAATAGCATGAAATGGATTTTAAGGTCATAATCCAGAGCATTCTTGACTGGAAAAAGATCCCATTGGACATGGTAGGATTAATTATAATGGGCTGCATCCAGGCTCAGCTAGGCTTAGAGTAGACAATGATGTGTGTGTATTATTATATTTTAGGTTTGCTCCACTTTTCAAGCAATACTGGTTTCTGAAATAGCCTACAGTTCGAAGCCAGGCAAAGAAAAAGGATGTTTCCTGAGGCTCCTTGTAGGACCCTGATGATTCCTTCTGCTGCACGGTAGAGTGTGAACTGCCAAAGCCTCCAGGAGGTGGCTGAGTGCCAACCATTCCAACCTATAGGACAAGGCATTCTATTGACTCACTTTAAAATCAGCTTGTTTACAACCTGGTTCATAGACTTTGGCCTGAGGGGACTATATAGAACATATATTAAAGCATGATTCTTTCCAAATCAAGAGCTCAGGAAAATAGTTAGGTCTTCTGAGAGAGGTAAACATGCTTGAATGAGCCAGTTTTGCATGGAGAAATGGGTGTCGCCTACTGTACACATCCCCATTCTTCTGGCTGGTCTTCCAATGTTTTCTAAGCTGATTCTTCATAAACAGAGAGGAGATGGGGAGAGAAGCAGGAATAAGAGGAAGGAAGGAAGGAAGGAAGGAAGGAAGGAAGGTCATAGATCACCTCTCTGCTATAGTTCCAGTGACATGGATTCAGGGTCTGACTGGTCAATTGCATGTAAATGTGTACCTGATGAATGAAACCCAGCCCATCTGCTTTTTCCATCTCTCATTCTTCCAGAATTAAACATGCGTAATATTATCTCTTTTTACCCGGCTATAAATAATGCATGGCAATAGAAATCTCCATGCATAAACACACAAATCCTCAATGCATGGAGGGAGGATAGCAAGTTTTACCAAGTTCTTCCACCATGCAATCAGCTTCTACTGTTTCCAACTGTGTGAAAACTCCCTTATTGTCTTAATTTTGCCATCAGCATCCAAACTCTCAGAAAATACAGCAAATGTAGTCCCATGCTATTAAAAGACCAATTTCCTCTCCTTGTTTCCAACTGTTATGAGAGGTTTCCTGGGTGACCTTCAGTTACAAAAGAAAAGAATGTTGTATTTAAGCACCTTATTTATTTATTGTGGAGGCTGAGCTGCAAAACCTCTGATTTGCATCGTAAAAAGGAAACTACTTCACATGAGCAATGACCTTGCTACAAACAGGTGATGCCTCCCCTCCTAAACACTGGAATGAATATGGATATAAAAAGAACTTAAAGTAATGATTATGGATAGCTAATCTAGAGGTGCTAAGATGAAACAAATCCAACAGTGAATATAATTTTCGTGGCTTGTACAGACCCTTTTATAGGACTTATTAGACTACTTTCTAATATTTCCCTATTTTCAGCCAAGATTGCAAACAAATGTGTCTCTTCTTCCACCTCTACCTCACCTGGAAAAAAAGAGAGAGAAAGAGAGAATAATATCAGGAAAAAAAAAAAAATGGAACAGTTAAAGCTGCGGGGAGACAGACTTGGCACCTACCAGTCGTTGGCCTTGTTATGCTGCCAATGAAATATTCAGGAATGGCATAAAAGCAAAGTGACTGCATAAAATGAAGGTTGCCCTTTTAACTGGAGGGCATCCTTACCTGCAAATGCCTTGAACAAGTGACTGATAAATAAAAATAAAGGTGGTTCTTCCAAGCCACATAAAAGCTCAGTGACACATCTCTCACTTGGCTTACTTTGTACATGATATCCTGGCTTTGGAAAGATTCATGTGCGCGTAGCCTTTGCTGGTCATAGACTGGCCCAATTTAGTGCCTTCCGGATACACTGGGGTAAACTTGCAGGTGGGTGATGAGGGTAACTATTACTTAGTTCAGTGGATCTGGAGATCACTCAGTGGCAGAACGTATGTATATAGAGAAGGTCATTGGAACCTTTTACATTCAGTCTGTAATCTCCAAGCAATTTTACTAACGGTATACTTCTGATTATCTAAAATACTGCAACAACAGTCCTGATTAGAACTGCTATATCAGATTATGCCAGTTCAATGCAAACCTCATGGGCTTCCAAGTTATTTCCAGGATTAATTTAAAATGCTGATAGTATCCTATAAAACTTACCATGGCTTGGAAGCACAATGTCTGATGAAACATTTCTTCCATATCTTCCTACCCATACCCTGAGGTTATCTTTGTGGGTGCTGTTCCAGATGACCTCCCATACCTATGATCTCACAAGTGGGGTCTTCTCAGTGGTAGCCCCTCAACTCTGGAATCTCTCCCAATGTGACACACCTGAAACCTACTTTATTGTTATTTTGACTTCACACCAGACATGACATGATAATGGGTCTCCAAAATCTCAACCTTCCATTTAATAACTAGTTAACCGTATCCAATAATTAGTTATCAGCAACAGTACCACACAGCTAAATTCTTATAATACGTAAGAAAAAAGCCACATGCATGCAGAAGATCTAACTGCTTCAGAATACAGGTTTCTAAGAATAGGCTCAGAATAAATAGTGGGTTTCCATCTCACAAGCTTCCTGCCTTACACCTGGGATCTTAATAGTAGGTTTCATCAAAGATTTTTAACTGTTATATGTGCTTCTTGCTCTTACTGTTCCTTACAGAACTGTGCTGTAATTATACCCGGTATTTTCAAATCCATTATTCCCAGCATTTCAAGATATCTGTAAGTTTCAGACTCTGTAAGTCAGATTCATGTTGTCTTGGAGTCACTAGGAAGTGGAAATGGTGGGAGGTCCCTGAATGAGATTTTCTTGCTGGATTGGACACTGTTGAGTACAACATAAACTGCTGAGTTCCTAGGCTAGCAATAGAATAGGTCAGTGCTGGGGCATAGGGAATCCCTGCCTTTTTCCTTAAACATTCCAAGAGTTAGTCTTAGGAATACATCTAATCAGAAGGCTGGTTGCCAAATGGCCTGGTGCCCTTGTAAGATTCATTAGTCCCAATGAAAGCGTGCATTTTCAAGTAACAGTCGGCTTCTGCGGCTGCTGGAAAAACATCAGTCAGCTCCAAGATCGCAGAGAAATAGCATGTGTTTGCTTTCACAATGGAATGATCTCCTCCCCATCCTTGCTTTGTTAATTCTTAAAATATCACACTTAAACACCAATTCAAATGCAGCATAGGACCCCACTACAAAGCCTAAGAATAACAATATGAAGTTATAGTTTGCATTATTCATCCAAGTGCAGCTTTTCAAACCCTGCAAGAACATTTTACAAGGGGAAAAAAAATGTAATTTCTAATCATTTCCTTCCATTCTGAGTTTAAAAATGTCTCCAAGAACTCCCCCCTTCCCTCCCCCACCCCAAAAAGAGTTATCATAATATGATTGTCAGGATAATTATGGAAATTCTATGAAATGAAGTGTTGTCATTATTTTCCACACCCCCAACCTTATGTTCCTTTGCACAGAACTTGTTTATAGTTCATTATTTCCAACTTTCAGCCGTCACAATACATACAGTTGGCAAAGACTTAAATGGCAGCTGTTACACAAACCAGTCTTTACACACAATGAGTACATGGAATGTTTACAAGAAAGGGAGACAAAAGGGAAGGAGAACAATAGTAAAGAAGAAAATCAAAGAAGCCAAACTAGCTGGTGATCTTCTGGCTGAATGTCTGAGATGAGATGAGCAGTAATGAAACTTAGTGATGAACCTTGCAGCGTTAACAGCATGGTGAAGCTAAGCAGATCTCTATGAAGAATGGATGAAGGATATCTGAAGCACCTTATGTATTCCACCATTAGACCCATACAGGAATAATGGCCTACAGTTTTCTTGCTGTAACCTTTCAGACAAAGGTTCACCTCAGATCTGATTCTAGCAATGTGGTAGGGATGTTATTGGACCCTTTGCTCTTATCACCAAAATGGGGCACCCAGAACTGCAAGGCTTTCAAGCATGTTTTTTTTTATTTATTTGTAGCACAAAACCTTAAGAATATTGATTATGGAGGCAGGAATTACTCTGCAGTAGAAGCCATATATTGATTCTGAGGCCATTCCACTACTGCCAAAGTCAGTGTTTCTCAACCTTGGTAACTTAAGATGTGTGGACTTCAACTCCCAGAAAATCCAAGAAACTGCTTTTGTAAATTGTATTTTTCTTGATGCTGGGATTTGGAGGACCCTTCCCTCCTGGGTAGCAAACATAGGACATCTAAATCTTAGAAATATACTTCTAAGTATGAGGGCTAGTACTTCTAGTTCTAATACACCAGGATCTGGAGAAGTTGGGTCTCTCTGATGGCCCCAAAGAAAATCATGTTAGCCCAATTGCAACAATGGAACTCTGACTTCCCCCTGCTAACAGGAAGCAGGAAAATACTTACCTTGGTCAACCAACAATCCTGTTGGTTGACCAAGGAATGCTGTTCAGGGATGCTGCTTCCCCACTCCTATTAGAGAACAAATGAATGTTGGAATGGTCATATGCTATGTTGTGACCTTTCCATCAACTGTGCTGATCTGAAGGATTCTGTAGAGGCCAGTGTGGTTATCTTGACCCAAACACTTACTTCCATGTTCCTAATGTTGCAACAAAAACAATTTCTGACCTGAATACTGTAGCATAATGGAATCTACAGGTAATACGAATTCAAACTTCATTGCTAGAAAACCCTAGCAGGAGATATAGATTGCCTTCATTCCCAGTTGATGGGATTCTGAGGGTCCTCTGGCTTGTTGCTGTGGGAAACAGGACATTAGACTGGTTAAACATTTCCTCTGATCCAGTTGGGCTATCCTCATGTTTTTCTCCCCTATGTTTGAGCTTGCAAGAACTGGTAGCATTATGAAATATTCTTCTAGATTGGGTTATCCCTCAGAGACAATCTCACACTGAGAGAGTTATAGTGGTGCTTTTAGTTTATTGTTTTTTTTTAGCTTCTTGGCCCAGGATATGCAATTTTATAGCAGAAAAATAAAACCACAGATACTGAAACACAGTGAGACTCAGAGAGCTCTGCATGCTTTTTGGAAGTCAATAGATAGCCGCAAAGTGTATAGGAAAACAAGAGAACAGAACAAAGAGGGATGAACATTGTGGAATACAAGAGACATATATTCCACAATATTATTGCAAAATTCAAAGAGGAAAGGGAAAGAAAACAAAGATCTTCTACATGATCCATCTTTATTAATCAATGATATACATTCCATTCTAGGAGTTTTTTATTTCTACAAAATGATTTTTAGAAGAAGAACTGGACCATAGTAACGGAACTCCAAAGCAACAAAATAGACCCCAAGCAGGGATACAATCCTGAAAATTCAAGATATTAAACACACACACACACCTCAAACCCAGCCCACTGCTAAGGAAGAATCCATTCCCAATGGTCTTTTGGAATTCCTCAAGTAAGAGGCAGGCAGAAAAGATCTCCAGCATCTTCACCATCTTTTCTTGGATGAAAAAGACTCAGGAAACAGAACTAATTAATGATTCACTCCTCCTTCCAAGGAAATATTGTAAAGGTAATTTGCATCATTTTCTCTGGAGCTGTAGGATAAGGGGTTTCCTTCCTTATCTTGCCTCCTGGCTTCAAGGTTTTCTCCTCTCCATTCTATAACTAATAAAGGCTTAATTTACCAGGCACACTGGAATCAGTTTGGGAAGATCAGAAGAATTCAAGAACATCTGATTAGTGATTTTTATTGAACAAAAGTTAGGAAGCCATAACAAAAGATCCCTAACAATTTCTGTGTTTCTAGACTAAACTCTTTATGCAGAAATAATGTTCAACCCCTTTTGCATGAGAGTGCAAAAAAGAAACAGAAAATGTTCTTTTGGGAAAGTGTTCTTTTTTGCACATAAGAGTCTGTTTCCATTGGCCTATTATTTCTGCCACAATCAAATTTGCTATCATGTTGTTTTTCACTGACTGTCACACAAGGGCTGAAAACTTGTAGAACCTTACTTGATATCTCTCCCCTGTTCTATGAGAAACTACTGATGACCATGTATGATTGAGTTACTATGAATGCACTTAATCAGGTACAAAATATGCATGATTTTTCATTCAAATGTAGTATCTCCTAACAAGTCTGGAGTCATGACAACTTCATGGTAGAGCAGATCTCTCCTTTTGTCCCCCTCCCTACACATACCCACCCACACACACACACACTCATATATATATATATATATATATATATATATATATATATATATACACACACACACACACACACACACACACACACACACATGATGTGACTCATGATCTCATTATATTTTAATGATAAACTTCCCTTCTGCTGCTTGCCATTGCATATTACATTGAAGAAAGAGCCATTCATTTCCCTCTTGTTCCTCACATAATTGGATAAATCTCTAACAGGGGAGGGTTGATTAAATTTCTGTGAAACTTCACCTCACTTCTTATAATGGACAGTCCATTAAAAGTTGGTCCCTTTGACACCAGCTTGATCAATTCTGTCATGAAAGAGCTCCCTGACTTATGACAACTGCAGCAAGACAATTATATGCTCAAAAGTGGAAAGGTGTGACACTCCCCACAGTGGAGGAATGGCTGGTGAAGATGAATCATAGAATCATAGGGTTGGAAGGGACCTTGGAGGTCTTCTAGCCCAAACCCCTGCCCAAGGCAGGAGTCCTCATACCATCTCGGACAAACGGTTGTCCAATCTTTTCTTAAAAACCCCCAGGATTGAGCGCCCGCAAGCTGTTCCACTGCTTAATATTCTCACTGTCAGGAAATGTCTCCTTATTTCCTCCCTCTGATGAGCTTCCACCCATTCCTTCTTCTCCTACCCTTCGGTGCTATGGAGAATAAATCAACACCTCTTCCCTGTGGCAGCCCTTCAAGGATTGGAAGACTGCTATCTTGTCTCCCCTCAGTCTTCTCTTTGTTAAGCTAAACATACCTAGTTCCTTTAGCCATCCTTCATAGGATTTAGCCTCCTTATCATTTTTTTTGTTGCTCTTCTCTGCATGATGGACCTTGCAGAGATGGCTAAATTAATTTCCTTAATCAGAGAAAAGACAATATCTACATTTATGGCTGACTGGAGACCCCTTATAGACTTTTTGCATGAAAGGGGGAAAATGCATTAATGACTTGGGGTTTTGATGATTAGAAAAAAAGTGGATAATAGAAAAAAGTGATCTTTTTATAATCATAGAGTAAGAGATAACTTTATAATCATACTTATATTTGCTGCAAAGGAAATCAGAAGCTTCTTCTTTCTATTTTTTTTTAATTCTTTATTTTTGCACTTTTCTTTTTTTTTTTCTTTCTCTCTTTCTCTCTTTCTTTTCTTTATTCTGTATTAGTTTGTGTTAGTTTTTATATTCTCTTTAAAACTTTTAATAAAATTTATGAGAGAGAGGGAGGGAGAGGGAGAGAGAGAGCGCTCCATGACTTTGCCATTCATGAAACTTTGGGGGACTTACCCAAACTGCAGGAGGAATCTGAGATTCAGCTGGTAAAGCCACCAGCTTGCTCTGAAGCTTCTTATTAGTCTTTTTGTACTACACTGACAGATATTGCAGCCTCTTCCAATTTATAGGTTGCAGTGGGCTTTCGCGTCAATAACTAAATAAGAGATATTCTGTACTAAAGTTCAGACATTCTATTTGCATTCACTGCCATCTGTCTTTCTGGCAGTTTTGAATAGAGGGTTTTAAAATATGCTCTTATCTGCTCTTTTGGATGATTGATAATCACTTTATTTACCAAAAAAATTCTGAAAGCAAGCAACATGGCAATACAAGGCAACATGAAAAGCTAGATTCCATCATTACTTTCCCATTTTTTAAGATCAGTTAGTCTTAGCAGCCTGGGTTTTCAGAAGATCTGATGAAGGTAGCTCTGGGAGACAACCAGTATGGTGGATAACCCAGGGATCATGGGCCTCCCAAATACTCCATCTGTGGCCCTCATACATTTGAGTTTGACTCCAAAATGGGTGAAGTGAGAAACTGTGTACCCTTTCTTTAGTTTGAGGATGAATGGGAGGGTTTGTAGAAGGCATAGGGAATGGCCTTGAAGGATAGGAGGAAGAGCCGCTACCAAGGCAACAATCAGATAAGTGTGGCTGAAGTCCATTCCAAGAAACTAATTTGAGAAAACATCTCAGGCTGGCTTTCCTAATTCACTCAAAGGTAAAGTAAGGAAGGAGGGAAACACATTCAGACTTGCAAAATGCTGCTGCAATTAAAGTAATCCTGGCATTGGTCTTCTTAGTCTGGTCTACCTTATAGGGCTGCAAGATTAATAAGGAATTAAATGGATTGTTGTTGTTCAGTCGTTAAGTCGTGTCCGACTCTTCGTGACCCCATGAACCATATTGCACCAGGCCTTCCTATCTTTCACTGCCTCCCTGAGTTTGCTTACTTTCATGCTCATTGCTTCAGTGATGCTATCTAGCCATCTCATCCTCTGCTGTCCCCTTCTCCTTTTGCCTTCCATCTTTCCCAGCATCAAGGTCTTTTCCAAAGAGTCCTCTCTTCGCATTAGGTGACCAAAGTATCTGAGCTTGAGCTTCATTATCAATCCTTCCAATGAGCAATCAGAGTTGATTAAGCAATCCTTATAAACCTTGTAACCCCCCCTCCCCAGAAAAGCACACAAAATAATTGCCATATCAGATCTTTGGTAATCAATGTCCATAAACTCAGTTTGCAATGACTAGTGAATGCATCTCTCTCTCTCTCTCTCTCTCTCTCTCTCTCTCCCTCCCCCCTCCCTCCCTCCCTCCCTCCTCCTCCTCCTCCTCCTCCTCCTCCAGGAGCCAAGAAAGGGGGGAAAATGCTTCAGTTTGGAACATATGAAAAGTACCCAAAAACAGTCACAAGAAATTGATTCTCTAGTGTTTCTATATCCCTCTGGCAATGGAGCTGGGGAAATTTAGTGACCTTAGCTGTTTTCACAGCGGGACTCATAAAATCATTTATCTGAGTTTCCTGTAGCTTATTACAGGATAGGGGAACTTTGAAATCATAGGGGTAAAAAATTGGGGAAGGACACATACAGATCATTGGCCTTTTACAATATTAAATAAAGTATTTGCAGGTGAGTAATATGTGAAGAAGCTGGGATTCTTAGGGAGACAAAATGAAGGATCAGTTCATATTCAGCTTCCATACTGCTCAGTTAACGAAAGAGTTCTCAGCAGAATATGATGCTGAAGCATTTCCAGATAAGCATGATTTATGTTAGTGCATTTTAGCTGTACCCTTCTTTCTACTCTGGCCAGTGCTCAAACCAGCTAATAAAATCTTAGACACAATAATAGACCATAAAGGGGGGGGGGGGGGGGGAGGGAAACACAGATTAACATTAATTCCAGAATAGACAGTAGAATAGTGTAACAGCAAAAGAGATGCATTTTGGCAGACTTTCTAAACACTGAGTCAGTGGGGTCAAATGGAGACTTCATAATGGGGTGTTCCATAGCTTGGGAGCAACCCAGAAGGACACCTTCTCGTGCATGGCAGAAAGACACACCTCTGACAATATCTTCCGAAGGGCTTTTGTTTCCTGTAGATCTAAGCCACTGAATGGTTTATAACAGCCATATATAATCAGCACCAATGTCATCTTGTGCTTTAAAGTTCAAAGGCAACAGTTTAAATTATCTATTTATTTATTAAATTTCTCCCCCGCCCATCTCCCCCCAATGGGGGACTCTGGGAGACTCACACAAAACATTAAAACCATAAATACATATAAATACATAAAACATCCAAACTTTAAAACAATACTAATGAAAAGAAGATCCAAGCAGATGGAAAATCAGGCTGCAGAGAGCTGGCCACTATGGGGCTAGCCATCCTCCTGCTTGAAGTATTCCCTCCCCACCCCAGACCAAGTGGCAGAACCAGGTCTTCAAAGCCCTTTGGAAGGCCAGGAGTGAGGGGGCCAAAGACCGGGGGCTACCGCAGAGAAGGCCTGCCTTCTGGACCCCACTAATCGGAGTATAATGAATAAATAATAATAATAATAATAATAATAATAATAAATAATAATAATATAAAAATAAATAATAATAATAAATAATAATAATATAAAAATAAATAAATAAATAAATAATAATAATAATAAAAATGCATTGGAAATCATACATTGGAAATTATATTTGGTAAACAGCAAAGAGACAGATTTTTGAGGTCAAGCATCATGTGGACATTGTAAGCAACTTAGCTGCTGCATTTTGGAGGAATGGCAACCTCTGAACCCTTTTCAAGGGTTGCCCACGCAAAACCATGTAGTAGACATAACAAGGTATGTCCAGGACATAGGTGTCTACACTTCCATCGTGCAGCCTCCAAGACAGTATGTACTCGACAAACCATAAATCTTAACTTATTGTGCTTATTGCAAATTTTGATTTATTATTTTTTAAAATTGGTACAACTTACCTTTCTAAATTATCTTAGTGTGGAAAAGAGCATAAATTAACAATGAGAATAGAACAGCTGAAATGGGAAAGGTGTCATTTGAGAGCTAAGAACTTGACCACTGGAGCTCTGGGTTCAAATGGGAGCATACGATAGATGAAACCTTCCTCTTTTTGCATAGCAAAGTAGAAAACGTTGTACTGTCTCCAAGCCTGGGGTGATGTCTTGCAGCCAGATTCTGTGCAGGACTGCTTTTAGAACTGGTCATGTTGTTGAAACAGTGCAGAATAACCAGTGCTCCTAGGTTATTGATTGTAATGTTTTGCTAGCTTTATATCATTCCTAAGATAAATGAGATCCATTGAAATCATACTGCTTCTGAGGTTCAAGGTGTTGGGTTAAGTGAAAAGTCAAGTTTGACTCTGGGTGACTCCATGGTATTTTCTTCAAAGCAATTCAAAAGTGGTTTGCCATTGCCTCCTTCTTAGGGCTGAGAGAGAGTGACTGGCCTGAAGGCCTCCAGCTGCATGTGTGCCTAAGGTAGAACTAGAACTCACAGTCTCCTGGTTTCTAGCCTGGTGTCTTAACCATGACACCAAACTGGCTCTCTTATCTATCTAGCTATTTAAATGTCCCAATAGCCAATGTCCTCTGGGATGTTTACAATAAACCACACTAAAAGATACAATGTGAATAAAAGCACATACAATAAAATCAAATAAGATGCAGAATGGAAACAACATATGCACTTGGCCTTGGCAAGGTGGTCATTCAAAATGTAAATATTAATTAAAAGCCAAGGAAAAGCTAACACATCCTGATGTGGGTGCCAGCTGAGCCTCTCTGGGGAGGGTATTCCATAAATGGGGTGTCACCACAGAAAAAGCTCTCTCTCCCTGAGATTTCCTTGTGGTCTCAGATGCAAATACTAATCAGGCGCAACTCTGTTCCCCTTTGCAGCCCAGGCAAGAGCACACTGCCATCTCTAAGGGAATATAAAGGTATACATCTCCTTTAGGAATATCCCCAGTGAAATCAGCCTCCTGAAGGTCCTGCCCTCTATTCCTTGAGTGGCAAATTACTCGTTGGTGAGACCATAGAAGCAATTCTTTGTAGGGAGGCCCTCGATCAATGATGTCATCACCTCGGCTGGATGTGATACCATTTTAAAAAACCTTTTCTCTTCTGAAAGAGTGGCATTACTCTGACCACACTGGTGTGATACTGTTGTAAGCTGGACTTGGATCCAACAATTAGAAGCTTTATGTAACCTCCAGCTGTATATAATATCCAATTTGGAAAAGGTCCAAAGAGAAGCATCTAATGGTGGAAGGAGTCAAAGTGGACAAGGTTGAGCTCCAAGCATAACAAAGTATCCCAAGAACCAGTGTAAAATCCAATCCCAGATGAGATTAATCAAAAACCAACCAGATCACTATGTATTTGTGATTTGTTGCATTTAGATCCTCTGACAGCCCATGGTGGCATATATGGGACATCTCCACTGATTTTATTCCCATAACAGTCCTTTGAGTTAGGTTGGATTGAGAGAGAATGATGAAGCAGATTCACCCACTGAGCTCCACAGTTGTCTGGGGATTACATCTGCACATTAAACATCCTGACAGTTTAAGCACACACTTCCTCCAAAATGTCAAGGAATTCAAAATTTCAGCAGCTGTCTCATCAAACAGAGCATGAATAAAACAGCTGGGAAGGTACAAAACTCTTCAGAGAAAGTAATCTTCCCTATGGCAAAGCTCAAGGGGTTCTTGAAGAAGTTCAACGAATTTGCCTTTGCTCCAGAGAGAGTGATCCACTTTGGAGATCATCAAAGACATTTGAGCTGTTTAAAAGAGACCAAAGAGCTACAGTTATGTGCCCTAATGGCTTGAAACATGAGGGGCCAAAGAAGCAAATAGCTTTTGAAGCATCTGAAAGCTTTCTTCGTTCCTGTCCTTGTAACTGACACCATACTCACCCAATATGATGGCTATTTTCCCAATTTTTTCTGTGAAAGTGGGGGGAGAGGGGGGATGGTTGAGGCATCTGTATATTTACTGAAGATGTTGAAAAGAAAGGAACAAATGAAAGGTGTGAATGGCTGCAGACCTCCATCTTTCAAAACATGGATGCCTTTGAAACTTAGCCTTGCTGCTGACATTGCTGCTGATTGTGATAACTGTCTGCCTGGTGAATTTAACCCTTTTTGTAACACCTGAACAGGACCTTTCCTTTCCTTTCCTTTCCTTTCCTTTCCTTTCCTTTCCTTTCCTTTCCTTTCCTTTCCTTTCCTTTCCTTTCCTTTCCTTTCCCTGATTCCTTCTTTTCCCTCCCCTTTTAGAAATTCTCCACCATTTTGATGACCCATCAAGTATATATGTTTCTTCTTCCCCCAGCCTAGGCAGACAGTCCTACAGTGGTCTAATTCTATGTCCAATTTTCCTCTTTTCAATAAACCACATTTTATGACCATCATGACATCTTCCTGCTTTCACCCAATTACAGTTCCTTCTCCAGTTTACCTGTCCAGGCTATTTTACATGTTTAGAAATTTGCCTCAGGTAGAAACTTCTCATGTATGTTTCAAAAACCATACCCAACCCAAAGGTTACATTTCCTTACATTCTTTTAAAAAAAAAGTTAGAAAAGCCAGACATGTGACCAAAAAGAACTGTGAACAAAGAGCCAGTTTGGTCTAGTAGTGAAGGCACCAGGCTAGAAACTAGGAAGCTGTGAGTTCTAGTCCTGCCTTAGGCATGAAAGCTGGCTGGGTGACTTTGGGCCAGTCACACTCCTCACAGGGTTGTTGATGTGGGAAAATAGGAGGAGGAAGGAGGATTAGGCATATTTGCCGCCTTGAGTTATTTATAAAGATAATAAAGGTAGGATAAAAAAAATCTAAAAAAAAAAAAATTGCACATAGGTTGAGTGAACATGCATGGATTAATCTGAATCAGATTAAACTTCACCACTTATATTCTTAAATGATGGTTATACAAACTTGAATTCTAAAGGAACCAAATGTTTGAATGTTGTTTGTAGACACATGGCAAAAAGTCTATTTGCTTCAGCTTCAAAATGGAGAGTTTAACATGAGATGGATCAGTTTCTGACACCCTGTGAGCTTTATTTGTAAGGTATCTTTTTTATTGGGAGGGCAGAATGTTTGAGATAGTCCAAATATGTGTTATCCTTTTCAGAGAAAACTATACTGAGGATAGAAGAAGTTCAGGGAAGCTGTGGACATCAAGATTCACCATAGCTTCTGCAGTGCTGGTAGTGCAGTTAGATCATTTTGAGCAGAAAAGCTCAAAAGCATCAAAAGGAAGAGATAGCCACCTAGGCTGATAGTCACCAACAATGGTGGGGAACTGTTGGCCCTCCAAATATGGCTGAACTACAACTTCCAGAAGTCCCAATTAAAATGGTCAGTGGTGAAACTGCGGTACAACAGTATTTGGAGAGCCAAAGTTTGCCTTGCTTTAGAATCTGGAAGGAATGGTTTTACAGCAACCGTCCAACTCTTTAAGGCATACTGTTTTAGCAGTGGAGCATCTCTTCAACCTGATTCTATGAGATGCCAGCTCAGGGCTTCCTGATGACATCGGCTGTGGGACCAGTACAACATTGCTGGGCAGCCTCTGCTGAAGTGAACAGCTGGCTGTCCCTACAGGTGAGGCACGGCCAGTGAAGAGATGTATTGAACTTGTTGGAAGTTTAATGGGCCCATTTGGCCCCAAACAGTGGAAGGGTAAATCACCACCATTTTGTAATTGCTGCCCCATTGTTAGAGATACAATCTTGGAGCAGATACAAAAATGGTCTGAGGGCTACCCATTGGTTGCCCATTCCTGCTTATACAAAACACATCTGCTGAAAAAAATGCAGCAACACGAAACAATATCACTGTTAGAAGAGATGGTCACATTGTCTGAATGGTAAAAACTGTTGATTTACTATTCACACCTGTCCTGTCCATTACTGAAACCAAGTTATAAGATCTGTTTTGTGTGCTTTGTTTAAAAAAATAAGTACACTTTCTTTGAAATAAACTGCATTGAGCATGCTTAGGAAATAAGTATAGGGTTGTGGTGTAGCAGAATTTAATCTTTCAAGAATCAGGTTTCAAAGGTTGGTTTCTGTTTACTTTAATTAACCTTTAATTTGAACTGTTGATCCAGGAAGGACTGAAACACATCTCCGAGACAGAGGGGATGAAAGGAGAAACATTATGTATGTCAGCTCTGTTAACAAAACAACTGAAATACCAGGTGCCTTTTTATTCCCCCAGAGAGCATGATGTGGACCAAAGGTATATGTGTGTGTTTCAGCAGTTTTTGGCAGGAACCTGACAGTCATGACTTGCAATCTTGTGTACTAATTTATAAAGAACACGGTGATCATCGACAATGAGAGATGATCTCAACCATTACCATTCTTCCTGCCATCTGCACACTCTGCTAGAAATGTTAGATACCTTGTCCATCAACCAAAATAAACAGCTCTCCTCATGAACAGGCTGAAAGAATTCCCTATAAATCATAGCTGTCAGAAATGCTGGCAACGTGGCTAAAGACAGAAATCAATCTCAAACTCATTAGTTTGCCTGACAAGTGCTTAATCTTGCATTGTTTAATGCCAATCTGGACAACTTTGGTGGAATGGAATCAGGCAAAATGTTATCTGGGTTTCCCTCTACAGGAAGTTGGGAAACGATTCCAACTTAATCTTGTTCTCAACCCTTTTCCCTTTCATTCTTTCTTGTTCAGTAGATTTTAGGAGAAGGATCAATGACTTGTGAGTTTTCCTTCTGGTTCATAGAATCAATACATCATTGTTAACGCAGTCAATAGCTTTCAGAGACGTGCTTTTGAAATTTGCCTCCTCTCTCCAACAGGTAGGATACATTAAACAGGGCAAACAGATTAAAGTATTCCTTCTATTTTTTGGTGAGATAGCTAACAGAAAGAAAAAAGCAAGGGGGTATGCTGGATTGTAAGAGGGTAAACTGCTAAAATGCTGGAGGCCAAGTATCCTGTATCTCGATAAGGTTGTTTTGATCAAGAATGAGCAGACGACAGAAGTTCTTAAGCGAAAGAATTAATCACTTATAATTAATGCTTGATGCATACTTATGTTGTGGTGTTCTTCCTTTGTGAAAGAACCTTCTGTTTTTCTGCTTCATTTATTTCATTTTGTTTATTATACTTTTTCCCCACCTTTCTACCCTGGCAAATGCCAATGTCTCTCATAAAATCAAAGCAAAAACAGAATATGTAAAACTAACTGTTGTATGTATGTATGTATGTATGTATGTATGCATGCATGCATTTAAAGAACTTCTACGGTTACCTATCTCATATATCCACCTAGGTGACTCACAACAACCAATAAAAACAATAGAATATAAACACAGTAAAACTTCCCACCAGCACCAGACCAATCAAACTATTAACCTGCTGTCTCAACCCCATCCTAGCTTAATGCTTGGAGGAAGAACCAGATCTTCATTGCCTTCCAGAAGGCTAAAAGAGTGAGACACCCTTGAATCTCAGGTGGAGGGATATTCCAAAGGGCTGGGGCAAGTACAAAACTTGGAGTCATGCCTCCAAAGTCCCATCAAATAACAGCTTTTAAGGGATGGAATCTGGAGCACGCCCAGCCTACCTGACTTAGTGGGATGGGCAAATACCTTCAGGAAGAGGAGGTCCCACAAATAATCTGGCCCCATGCCATTCAGACCTTTAAAGGTGATAACCAGAACTTTGAATTGCACTGGGAAAGCAACTGGGAGACCATGAAGCTCGCACAGCATGGTGTAACATGGGTGAATGGTGTGGCATCCATTCTAGACCAGTTGCAGCTTCAGGGTGCTCTTAAAGGGCAGCCCCATATAGACCACATTGCAGTAGTCAAATTTAGTTGACTAAATCATGAGTAACCATGAGCAAGACCTCCCATTTCAGGAATGGGTGCAATTGGTACATAAGATGAATTTGTGCAAAACCCCCACTGGCCACAGCTACCATCTGTTCTTTCAGCAGAAGCTGAGGGTCTAGGAGAACCCCCAAATTGCACACCAATTCTGACCAGGGAGTGTTTAGCCTGTTCTGAGTCAGAAGGGTCCCCTCTCATGACTCTGGGGGGCCAAAGAAAAGACCCACCCAACTTTGGTATTTGCACAAAAAATTCTATAGTTCAAGTTTATTCTTCATGACGTGCTCTCTCTAAGTCAACAAACATATAATCAGACTTCCTTTCTCATGTTCTGACATTTTTAAATCACTTGCCAAAGAACAAAACTCTGGCCTGCACACTTTCTATGCAGCATAACGCTGCACTGAAGTTTCCAAAGTTTGCTCACGGTTACGTCTCATCCTTCTTTCAATCAGAATTCCGATGTACATCTTCCCAGGCATGCTTAACAAGCTAATCCACCTGTGATTTTTGCATTCTTTCTTGCAACTTTTACTTTTGTATAAGGGCACTTATAAAGGGAAAATTCCAAGTTGGAAAAATAAATTTCAAGCTAAATCCCATCTTCATGTGCTTCTCCGCAGACTCCATGGGCACAAGGAATCATGTTAGTATTCCAGTCTGTTAGACTGCCCTTACTAATCCAAAAATATCAAAAGCACCTTTGGACAAAAGGGATTTTCTCAACACGCATCTTTGTTAATACAACAATCAAAGCCCTGTTCCCTAAGAGGCCAACAACTAAGCCAGCCAGTGAAGAACCCCAATTAGAGCAGCAGGAGTCAATGCTCCCTCAGCTGGCAGTGATTGATACGATAGATAGGTCTGCAAAAGAATTCCAACAGCCCTTAGAACCCATCGGTGAACAGTGGACTCAACCTCATAGCAGCACACCCTACAACATTTTGGAAAACTCAATTGAAGAAGATCTTCTTTGTTCTTTTGGAACCCTACCCACTCCGGACCAACAAATGATTTTAGAAAGATTAGATTTAATAAAAAACAGACTACAAAACATAAGAGATGATGAGGTTCCCTGCTCTGCAGTGAACAACAAAGAGTCTATGATCCTTTCTCCACTGAGTCCTCATGCGAAGCCTACCCCAATAATCCCTAAAGGCTTAAAGACCAACCTGACTACTACTAAACCCCAGGAGTTATTCACTGACTCAAGCTTTACAACCACGGAAGCCGTATATTCTACTTCAAAGTCCATTCCCCAAAATGGTTGCATATTTGATGATTCTTCTAATTCTCTGAATTACATAACTGAGCTGGATTGACTAAGTACTTATACCCCCCCTGGTTCCTTGAGTTTGGTCTCTTGGAACATAGCGGGGT
The DNA here is from genome assembly GCA_030867105.1 of Liasis olivaceus. Classification (NCBI taxonomy): domain Eukaryota; kingdom Metazoa; phylum Chordata; class Lepidosauria; order Squamata; family Pythonidae; genus Liasis; species Liasis olivaceus. Next base: position 254,477,373 of record CM061348.1, on the reverse strand, counting down.
GGAGAAACAAAATGCATGACATGGATTTTTTAAATTTTTTAACCTCTTTTGTTTGTCTTCTTTTGCAGGAAACTTGGTCAGCAAACCCTTTTAATTTAAATGGTTTTAGAAACTTTATTCTTCCAGCATATAAACTTTTTAGTAAGGGCCGTCACAGGTCTGGATTAGCAATTTTAGTGAATGCTAATCTTGATGCACAGATTTTATTGTTAGATTCATGTCCCCCTATAGCTCAAGCACTTAGGTTGGTATTACCTTCTATGAATCTTATTATTGTTAATGTTTATCTACCCCAGGCTGCAGAAGGTGGTGACTATATTGCCAATTGGGACAAGTTTTTTAACTACATTTTGTTCTTAACTAAAAAGTTTCCTGCAGATCAACTTTTTATGGCTGGTGATTTTAACGCTAGAACTGGAAATAATATTTATGACTGGTTCTCAAAGTTAGGCTTCGATGATAAAGAGCTTCTACCGCCGATTCTCTGCTTACCCCGCTCATCTAGTGATGCAGCTTTTAATACTGCAGGAAGGAAGATGTTAGACCTTTGCATAATGCACAGTTTGATAATCCTGAATGGTTTAAGCTGCTTCCCCGACTCAAAGGGGTGCACTTTTAGCTCCACAAGGGGTCAAAGTGTTATAGATTATATGCTCTGCTTGTATAGCCTATTGCCTGATATTTCCTATTTTACTATCAAATCTCGCATTGAAAGTGACCATCTGCCTTTGACTATAGTTTTAAAATGTAACTCATTAAACCTTGCGCACATATCATATCATATCATATCATGCCTCCGATAATATCGTTAAAAGAATTAGATGGTCTGCAGCTTTAGAAAAGGATTTCCATGTTTTACTTGGATCTGAACCAATGATCAGCTTGCGAGTGGCTTTAACTAACTCAACTTCGGTTGAAGATGCTCTTTCTATCTTCTCTTGCTTAATTAGCAAATGTAGTCTAAAAGCTAAACCTGCTGAGGTAGCTGTCTCAAAATCTGCCACTTGGTTCGATCTGGAATGCCATATCCGGAAAAAGAAATTGAGATGCATATTTAAAGAATTACGCCAGGCTGGGGACTTTAGTAAATATAATGAATTCTTAAATCATAAGGAAAGCTTCCAAGACCTTATCATTAAGAAAAAAAAATTTTTTTCAGGGTAAATGGGACCAATTGTATAGGGCTATCAAATGTAAGGACAGTAAATCTTTCTGGAAACTTACTTCGAGCAATTCCAGTGGTAACTCCTCTTTTGCCATCCCTGCTATTACATCTCAGCAATGGGTGGCACACTTCTCAACATTGTATGATGCCCCTGTAGCTCCCTACAATGAGGAAGATGATTCCACTGCCTTAGATTTATCACTGTGGCCTCCGGTGAGCACAGATAAAATCATTGAATTAATTGCTGATCTAAAAATGGGAAAATCGTCTGGCCCAGACGGGCTCCCAGCTGAACTACTTAAAAAACATGTTGATTGGTGGGCCCAGCCGTTGGCTTCCTTATTTATGCTCATTGATCATTACGGCAAAATTCCGAACACTTGGCTCAATTCAATAATAATTCCAATTTACAAGAAAGGTGGGTTTGACCAGCCTGGTAATTTTCGTCCAATCAGCCTTTTATCTATTTTAGGCAAGCTTTACGCTAAACATCTTGAATGGCGCCTACTAGATTGGATGTATACAAATAATGTAATCGGGCCTGAACAGATAGGCTTCTGCAAAGGAAATTCTGCGATTGACCACTGTCTCACACTTAACTTCCTAATTGAAAAATACCTGAATTTAGGAAAGAAAAAGCTTTTTGTAGCATTTATAGATCTTAAAAGCACTTTTGACTCAATTCTGAGGGATGTACTATGGTCTAAACTGAAGAAACAAGGAATAGATCTGAGGTTGCTGTTCTTACTAAAGAAACTGCATACAGACACCTCTTGTCAAGTTAAATATTCAAATAAGGGTCATTTAACAGAGAGAATACCCACGCAGAAGGGAGTTAAGCAGGGCTGTGTCCTTGCTCCTCACCTTTTTAATCTTTTCTTGAATGACTTGGCCCACTCCCTTAGTTCAGTTAATGGTCACCCCCCCCAGTCTTGACGGTCTTCCTACTCCTTTGTTACTTTACGCCGATGATACCACAGTTCTTTCCTGCTCGAGGGTGGGCTTACGAAGATATTTGGAGGCATTTTATAATTATTGTCAAAGTAACTCACTTACTATCAATTTTTCCAAATCAAAGGTAATAATATTTGCTAAAAGATGGCATCTGGCGAGATGGTCTATGGGCAGTATAGAAATCGAACAAGTTAAAACTTTTAAATACCTTGGCATTACTTTTGGCTATAATCTTTCTTGGGTAACTCATCGTAATAAGTCAATTCACTTAGCCAATTGTTCCGCCGCCCAGATCAAATGGTTCTATTTTACAAGAGGCAATCAATTTGTACCAGCAGCAATTAGGATATTTAAAGCCAAATCTCTCTCTCAAATACTTTATGGTATCCCTCTTTGGTTGAGAGCTTTCAACGCCAAAGTGGAAGGTATACAGGCTTCCTTTCTGAGGCAGCTCTTAGGGGCTCCTAATTGTGTCTCTTATCCCATAATCTGCCTAGAAATGGGTCAAAGTTTAATCAAAACTAAAGCCTGGATCTTAACAATTAAATATTGGCTCAGAATCTTATATAGAGCAGCTCCTCGAAGTCTGCTATCATATCTCAAAGGAGACAAATGCATCTCGCTGTGGTCGCGACATATTACTTCCAAGCTTAAGCAGATTGGGATTGCAATTGAGGACCTATCCCTCTCAGATGAAAGCTATGCATTCAGCACTATTAAACAGAGACTTTTGGACTTAGAATACCATAAATTCAGACCAGCCCAACCCCGTGTATGCTCCCCTGCTATGCTTGGTATAGAAAATCAATTGGGCAAGATGGCGCATTATCTCAACGATCTTGTGTTACCTTCCCAGCGATGGGCCTTTTTCTCAGCTAGAGTGAATGCTTTTCCTTCTAAGGTGCTCCTTGGAAGGTATAAATGCATTCTCATCCATGACAGGCTCTGTCTTTGTGGCAGCCCAGATACAATCCATCATATCATTTTTGATTGTTATTTATTTGTGTCTCTTTGACATGATTTGCTTCTAAGACCTTTGCAGGGCAAATATCCTCTGAATGATGTGAATCCTGTGTCATCCTGCCAGTATTTGCTTTGTGATGCTATACCTGAGATTACCCAAATTGTCGCTAAGTTCCTGGAGGAAGTGTTCAAAAGGAAATGTAACCAAACTCTTCTTTGAGTATTGTTTTCCTGCTGTCATCCTTATGATATGCTAATTCCTTGTATTTTAATGTTTGTAATGCCAATAAAGGTTTGAATTGAATTGAATTGTATAAGGGAACAATAATAGTGTTTAATGACAATTCATAGAGTCAGATACATTCTTTGCACACAGACAAGTTGCACAGGGAGCCATATCCTATTTGACTGGTATTCATTCATTCATTCATTCATTCATTCATTCATTCATTCATTCACTCAATTTGCATAGCCACCCATCTCAACAAGTGACTCTGGGTGGCAAACAAAATTAAAAATAAAATAAAAACAATTTCAATAATACATTGCCATCTACCCCTGCATTGTCTTTGTCTCTTTGAAAGTTAGTCATTCCTTGTTGTCACTGACTCATTCTTTTTGCAGCTATTGTTTTCTCTCTATATTCATTATACAGTATCCTTCTCTCATCTTCATTGTCACAGTAATCATTTTCTTATACGCATTATTTTTCTCATCCACAGCTTCTTTTGCATCATCATTCTGCCAAGCCAAGCATATTTTTAACTTTTGATTAATATAACTATACACTTCTTTGGCACTCTGTATCATAATGTTTGTTCACTTTATTCTGAGCAACTTTAATAACCACTTTCCTTACATCCATTTTCTCTTCATTCTTTTGCAAGTTTAGCCTGCGGTCTATTCCCCTGTCCCCAGGACTCGTTCTTGTTCTTTTGCTTCTTTTCTCTTCCTTTATATCTGACATTTTTCCAAGACCCATCCTTGACCTTAACCTGCCCCACATTCAGAACCTCTGATCACCTTCATATCCTTCACAAATTCTCTTATAATCTTTCATTATAAACAACCACTTCAGTCTTTTTTTTATTTATTTCTTTTCCAGGTGCATATATGTTTAAACCAGCTATCTGAAACAAACAGAGTTGTCTCTAAGCAGACATTCACCAGTCACAATTCTCCTTCATTCTTGGGTCATGACCCATTGACCCATTGACCCATATTTTCTGAGTTCTCTCAACTTGTTCTCACCCATCCATTCAGGTCACCTAATAGCTGTCTCTCTCCCAACTCCCCCCCCCTTTTTTTTCTGGATTATATTCATTCATAATATGCCATCATTTCCCGCAAAAGTCACCTCTGAGTCTTCCACTCATTGGAATAACATGCAGCTCTCACCAGCCTATGGATTCCTACTTTTGTACGCATCTACAGCAACTTAGATGACACTAGTTTGTACTGGCAAATACTTTAAATTGTGCCTGGTAAGTAACTGAGACACCACCAATCTTTTAGCATAGGCATCATGTTATATATTAATAAACTTTTGGACCAGTAGCAATTTCCAGACCCTTTCTGAGAATAACTCTGTTGCTATAATTCATTAGAAATCTTTTGCTTTTTTCAGTTTAGATTCCATAAGATAGACATCCCACAGCTCTATCTGAATGCAAAACTGTAGGTGATCCATAATGGTCTCTTATTTCAATCTCATGGTTGTCATTTAAATAACAATACTTGTAATTCTACTAAAAATGATCCTTTAATTATTTACAAGTGTTGTTCTCTACTTTAATGGAACAGGAACTGTACTGCAGCTGCTGAAATAATCCAAGGGAGAAAAGTAGCTGAACCACCACCCATTTTGCTTTTGAAGAGGGGAAAAATATGATCATACATCCATTAGGCTTCCCAATCTTAATGCCCTCCGGCTATGCAAGACATTTAGGAATGGGGGAGAAATCCATCCAGCTTGTATTGTATTACACTTCTCTCTAATTTGCCGTAAGTCTTCAATATTTGATCTTTTTTGGATTTTGTCCATCCAAAACAGTCACCTAAGGATGACCATGCTAAGGAAAAGAACAGTCAAGTATATTTTTACCTGTGTGTAAAGATCACAGCTACTCCTGCCCTCTGGAATAGCATTAACCCTGCACGGTTCTGTTCCTGTTGTTCTTAGGAAAGACTTGAAGGCTGACTGTTTCAGCAGGCCCAGGGGCCAGGTGGCTTGTGACCCAACTTGTGGTATATGTTCTGTATGTTGTACAGTTAGTATAGTTAGTTCCCTAACCTGGGTTGTTAATATTTCATTGTTTCTATTACACTGTTACAGAGTTGCTGAGATGATTGAAATGGCCTCTGATGATTGATTGATTGAACAAAGACTCACATACTGTTGTTGAATGTTCTTTGCAAAAGTGAATATACTATGGTAAACTATCTTCCAGAGTTGCCTAGGCTTGGAGAAATGCACAGATCTACCTTGAAATCTGTCAGTCATTTTCTTTTCCTGTTAAAAACAAACTTCTGTTTTTCTATCGTCTTCTCTAGTTGCTTGAAAAGTCCTTTCACATTTTCCTTTGTGGTGATTTTTACTGTCTTGGTTGTTGGAAGTGATAGAGGGTGCTCTTGCTAGTGGTGTGTTAAACATCTTTCCATAGCTCAAAAGCCTCCCTTGGGTACTCAGGCTTCCCAATCTTTAAATGAAGCCAAACCTAGCCCTCACGTTGGAAGTGATTGGATTTTAATAGTAAGCAACAATGGCCATTGCAATTCTCCACCAAACCTGTGAGGAGACAAAGGGAGTGGATGAATTATCTGAATTTCTCCAGGTGAAGGAGATCTTTCCAAGGATTTCTTGAGAACAGAATTTCCCTTTAGCTGTGACAGAAACACCACTATTGAAGATGTCTGATGGAAGGTGAACCCTCTGTCTGAGTTCTCTTAAGGTGGTGCATAAGAACCAGGAAGGCTGCAGAACAGTGGAGAAAATATTTGTGCAATGAAAGATGGGACAGTCCCATGCACAGACTTGGGTCACCACTAAATATGTGCAAGAGACTCCACCCAAGAGACCTTCTCAACAGTTTTCTTCTCCTTCTGAAGAACTTTGCAAGCAAATTTTCTTTCACCAAGCCAAATGAGAACGTGTGGGAAATGTTTGTTATGCTGTTTTGCATTTTTGCGCATGTGTGTCAATAGCTGACTGAAAGTGTCATGCACAGATACCTCTTCCAGAGATGCCAGATTGAGGATGCAAAGCCACCTGAGCCCAGCAACTGGTATGAAAGCCTAAATAGCAGAGGAAAAGAGGAAAGATGAAGTGGAGCTTAGGCCAACTAAGGGCAAGAACATCAAAGTTCAGTCATGAATATACCTCTTCACATCTTTGCAGGGCACACTGTTCTGCACATTTTCCAACTCCACAGTACCAATTATCCACTAATCATCTTGGGCAGGAATTTGGAATTTAGAGTGATTGATTTCTGAGCAAACATGTATTTGAAATCATTTTCCTTGCAGAATTTATGCTACCATTAGCCTCACGGACCTTTACTTTTATTATCAAAAGCATTGATTTTTTTTTTAAAGCCACAATGATATCCACATATTTGCTCTTAGCAACTATGTAACCACAGGTATAAATCTTAAATGATCCAGGTTAGCTTATCTATAATGGAGAATCAGCCTGAGTGTACAATCTCCATGGCAAAAATTGCATAAAGTAGCTTTCTCCAAACAGTGGTATATTTGGAAGCTGAAGGAACTTCTAGTATATACATGAGAGAGGGTGGTGGTTGGACAATGCTGGGAGCTCTCATGGATTTTTGCAATAGGAAGAAGAAAAAGCATACAGCAGCTGGCTCTTGCAGACTTCAAGGTGAAGTTCAGAAAGTGTGTTACGTAGTGGACAACAGGTTTATCTTGCCCAGTTGAGGATTTCTAGTTAATTCTGCAGAATTAGAACTTGGGTAATACACAAGTCCACCCTCAGGTTTTAGGACTGTTTCCAATTTCATTTAGAATCAGAAAAAAATCACAATCTATTCTATTTCTAGTCAGTTATCTAGCTATTTTTGCAGAGACAATACAAGGGAAAAGAAAATAATGTATAATTTTAGATCCTTCTACTCTGGATCCAAATCTTATTATTCAGACACTTCTTGGATGTAGAAGTAGATGTGCTGGAGTCAAGTGGATGTTGTCTCTCATATTAATTTCTTTTTGATGATGTGTTTTGTATACTTTTGTTATTTGCTTTCTTTTTTAAGATTAAAGTAAAAGCAGTCTAAAGTTAGGGTTACCAGACATCTGGCAAAAGGAGGATGTGTCCTTCATGTTCTCCATCCAGCAGGCATAGCCTTAAAATAAAATATTGTCCAGCTTTTCAAGTGTCTGTCCGTCCGTCCTTCCTTCCTTCCTTCCTTCCTTCCTTCCTTCCTTCCTTCCTTCCTTCCTTCCTTCCTTCCTTCCTTCCTTTCTCTCTCTCTCTCTTTCCCTCCCTCCCTCCTTCCTTCCTTCCTTCCTTCCTTCCTTCCTTCCTTCCTTCCTTTCTTTCTTTCTTTCGTTTTCACAAGCATAGTCATTCAAATTTTTGTGTATTGTCACCTTCTAAATTGTCTACTTGTTTCTTTCCTTTGTTGATAAACTAAACAGACCAAGTTTACATTATTCAATTCATTTCCTGATCGCAGTAATTGGCTTCCCCCCCCCCCTTTGTCTTCCTTTCCAATTGTCCATGTCCTCCTTTGCCTGTCCAGATATCTGGTAACCCTAGTCTAAACATGACTTTGACTCTTAGGGGATACATAGACATAGTCACGCAATTTCTGGACAACAGTATGGAAGTGGTTCACCATTGTCTTCTTATGGGATGTGAGGGTGATCTGGCTGCAACATCTGTCCCCCCATTGATTGCCAGGTTGATTCAACTGATCTGGATGGCTAGGGGGGTGTCCCTTCCTCACTGCTCCATGTGCATCCTGCCCGAAGCTGCACACTCAGTGGAAGAGGATGACCATCCCAGCTAGAAGGAATGTATTGATCTTTGGTCAAGGGCATACGATAGCTGTGCTCTCCTGCTGGAACATTCAAATAGGTCTCCTGCTTATGTGGTCACTTTCCAGTCTACCCTACAGATCTGAGATTCCCAAGGGTGCCCCACTCAAGTGCAGTCCTGGTGCAGACAACAATTAAACCATCCCAATATTGCAAAGCTGCTAAGGTGCTACCTGGTAAGACCTCATATTTTAAAATATTTTTTCACTTCTTTTATTACCATATCTGCTAATATAACATTATTACCAACTTTTCATCGACAGTTTACATTTCTGCTTATGATTTTGCCAAAAAAAAAACCAAAAACTTTCTACATAATTATAAAAGTCAAAAAGATGGTCAACTAAAATTATTAAGGAGGCAGAAGTATAAAAAACACAGCTACTCTACAGTGGTTCAGTATTAAGGACAAGCACTATTTGGCATCCACTGAAACCCACACCACGTAGGTCTTCTTGATCAACCTGTATCACTGGCTCCTCCTCCTGTATAATAGAGCAGCAAGAGGCATTACGAAGTAGAGTAGATATATCCCTCTGTGAGCTGTGAGGACTGGATAGGAAACAGCAAGCAAAAATTCATCCAAGATAACATCTTGGAGAATGTGGAATTCTTAAGAAAGGTTCCTACTGGTGGCATCTTCCCCTCCCCAGCAAAGCTAAAGCCAACACATTTAGCAACTATCTTGATTGAAATGATAGACTGTGTATCCTATATAGTTAGAATGCATATACGTGAGAGCAATGGTTGTCAATCTGTGCTATAGGAGGACTTGGGTGTAGCCTTGGAAACAGGGTAAGCAATTGAAACTTTAATTCTTTAAAACTTACCATAAATGAGAAAGTTAAAATGAGGATGGGAAAAAAAGCAGACTCTTTGTTTCTATCATGATAGGACCAAGATTCTTCGAACAATATGACTTAAGACTGGGAACCATTGTACTAGAGACAACCTAGGAAGCTGGGTTGTGTGAAGCTTTGATTCAAGATTTGACCTGAAGGAGGTTTGATCAATTGACCCTTTTATATTGAATTTTCGGATCAAATAAATGCTTCAGATGCAATCTTCACATCAAATTTTGGTGGAATTGATCCGTCAGATTGAATCAGGCGTCTTCAATGTGATTCAAAGATTTTGATTGACTTCTGCACACATTTAAAGACAATTTTATCTAGGTGATGAGATCCATTTGAATCTATCCTCATTGCCAATTCAAAATAACATGCAAATCCAAATGAGACTGAATAGCAAATTGCCCAATTTGCACACTTGTGATCAAAAGTAGACTTACAATGAATCAAGGGTTGAGCATCTTCCCCACTAATGTCCTACTGTGGTTTTCCATATTTCCATCTGGGATTTTCCAGACCAATCTGGAGGTGGCAAAGATTGAACTTGGTCCTTCTGCTTCTAAAGTAGGCATATTTAACTAAACTATACCCTCCATGAATGACATATATTTCCATTCATTTAGACCCAGTCAGAATAGGTTAAATCCCCATGTAATGGACATTGTGTGAAGGTCTCCAGTGTGACTAAATTGCACAGAGATGAATCTATTGGGACCACACACACCCTAGTTCTTCCTCTTTGCCATCTTCACACACTTCTGTACCTTGGAAGGCTAGCAGATAGCCTTCTCTACTCCTGAAGGGTTCCAGTGTGATCTAGAACCCAACATGATCAGGCTTTTAAATTCCATGAAGAACTGACTCATGCAAAGTAGGCACCTTGCTGTAGACTTTATCCCTTCAATGTAGGGAGGATCATATGAAAAGATCCAAATAACACAAGGGCATGGCAACAAACTTTTCCTCACTTCCCTTCTCTTATGTAGAATTCTCTCAGATTCTAATGAAGGGATTGTAGTTTGAATGAGGCTTCAAAAATTTAGGAAAGGATCTAAACAAGGGCAATGTTACCTCCTCATTTTATGATAGTTGTAATAAGGTATCTCCCCAAAGTCAAAATAATATTCAATTAAAATTAATAATTCTAACATTGAAATAAATAAATAAGGGAGCTGTCTATTAGGGAGAGATACAGTATCTTTGACACATAGTACCGATCTGCAGCTCCTGAAACTTTTGTGGTTCCCTAAGCCCTTCTGTCCACACTTGGTACAAATCAAAGACATAATTTCCCACTATTTGAGGCAGGAAAGAAAGAAAAATTCAATGTGACCCCACATCACCTTAATACAGTGGAGGACCTCTCCATAAAAATCTCACATATGTGATATGGCCCCATACATCCTGTGTTATCATCTCATCCGCTGGGGCCCTTACTCTCCATAAAAATGTTATTTGTAGCTGCCAGCCCCAAAAATATTGACCAGGTAGACCTGAAGCATGTGTTTATGACCACCCACCCAGTAGCCCCTCTTTTGGTATCTCAATAGTCAAACCACTCCATATTTTACATTGAAAGTTTGAACGGGGAAAAGAAATGATCCAATTTTAGACAGCCAATAAAAATGGCAGAGGTGTAAATCTCTGTCATTCGCTTTGTCTCTTTCACTGCAAGCTTTCTGCTTCTGGAAATTATCACTTCTTCCAGAACTTCAGACAACAGATGGCACTAGTCAGTAGCTTAACTTCCAAGTCATTGTTACTGCTTTCTCAAAATGCAAGGCCATCTTTGCAGGCTCTTGGTGTCTTCTCAGAAAACATGTGAGGAAATCAGGGGATTCTTTCTTTTGTTTTCTTAACATTCCTTACTTGGCTGTAGATGTAAGAATTTTAACTAATAATCCCTGCAGAGCAGAAATAAAAAGCCTCAAAAGCATGTGCGTGTGTGTGTGAATGTGTGTGAGGTGTGTCTGTGTGTGTGTGTATTTTCAAATAAGGTATTTACAGCAAATAATCCCAATTCTGGAAGAAAGCATAGGAATTGGGTTATTTATTTCCTAGAGGAATTCAATCTATATGGTCTCTAAGAATTGACACCAACATTACATCATCCATCCATCTATTATCTATCTATCGATCTATCTACCTCTGTCTATCTATTGATCTGTCTGTCTGTCTGTCTGTCTGTCTGTCTGTCTATCTATCTATCTATCTATCTATCTATCTATCTATCTATCTATCTCAGGGCCAAACTAAGCAGTCAATGGCTTTCCATCTTTCTATAAGTGTCATTTTTCCCCCACAAACATATGCAAATATGCATGCGTATAGATGCAGCTGATGACCCTAGGGATCTTGGGATATTTTTCACAGGTATGGTGCACAAACAACTTGGTACAAATTTCAATATGATCATGGATTTGACTCCAACAAGTTCTCTAATCCGGGGATTTACATTTTTTAAAATAAATTATTTTAATTGAAACTAAATGAAATGGAAAACTGCCTCTATTTCCACCTGAAGTCCTTCTTAGAAAATAAACGTGGTGATTGGCTGAAGCTCAGTGCTTTGTTATAAAGGCTGCCTTTCTGCTCAGAAAAAAAAAAAAAATGGCAAAGGTAACTTTAGCTTGGTGAGGATTATCCTTGTCTTCTGGAAAATGTGGGTTTTGTGACGACTCACTTCCATCATATCAGACACTTTGTCAGATTACCCATGACAGATGCTCAAATTTCCAAATGTGCCCACTGGATTGAACAGATTGCCTTTCCTTGTGATGTTACAGTCAGGAAATTAGTTCAGGAACACTTCAATCTGCAAGGTTTACAAGTAGTCCTCATTTAGCGACTGCCTCAGACAGCGATCATTCGCAATTACAACGGTAATGAAAAAGTAACTTTGCGACCCATGCACGCATTTTTGCCATTACAGTCACTTAGTATGGCACTGTGTTGTCCTGTGCCTGACCATTTTTTTCCCTTCCCCTCCTCTCACAGGGAGGAGAGTTTTCTTAAACAAGCTATTGCTTCCTGAGCTGCTTTTCTCCGCAGTGCAGGGCTTCCCTAAAAAGTGCTAACCACAAGTTACCAAGCTCAACTCTGTGACCTTAATTAGTTGATTAGAAACCTCTGGCCTGCTGGCAGCTGCTGCCTGAAACTGACAAGACCCTAATCAGTTTCACACTAAAGCCTTTCTTTTGGCTCCTAAGTGGTGTGCCACCATGCTAGGCATTCCTTGTGATATGTATTCCCCATTGTGTGCCTGCTTACTCTCTTGTAATTCCTTCCTCTCCAATGAATGTAAATACAAACATTACTTTCATTCTTGTTAATTATCCCAGCACTGGGATGAGCATTGCCGGGGCGGAGAGGGGAAGTGGGGAAAAAGGGCTGTAAGATTTCCTCCTTTACCCAGCTTCCTTGTGAGTCAAGTTCTAGGAATCTTCCCCTCCAATTGGGCTCATCTGACTGTTTGGGGTCTTATCCTTCTGATATTGTGAATATATTCAGGGACAATTTCTTAATAAGCCTTTTTCAAGGTTTATTACTGCCCTGGCATCTCCCCTGGTGTTCCCATTCTTTGGAATCCATGCTGTAAATTCTAAATTAAGTGTTGATGTACAGATTAGCGGCAACATGCATATAACCTGCTCTTATTTTCACTTGCTTATTTACTTCACACCAAGATGTCCTCAAAGAGAAAGAGAAAGAACCCCAGTTCAACTGAAGGACGTAGCAAGAGGCAAAGGAAAGCTGAAGTAAAATCGTAAGCACAGTTGCGGTCACACAATTTTCACTTAGTGACTGCTTTGCTTAACGACCGAGTCGCCGGAACCAATTGCAGTTGTCAAATGAGGGTTTGATTACCTGTATATAGGAAAAGAAAATGTTTAGTTAAAGAAATATGAATCTGGGAGCTTTCAACTTAAATATGATTCTCCAGCCAGCTAGGCCTTCCTTCATCCACATGTTAATTACTACAGACTATTTAATGGTGGATGTCGTTTAGCGGTAACTAAGCTGACCTTCAGAGAACTGATTTTGCACTGAGAAAACTCTGAGATGTACTCAAGGAATCTAATATCTCCTATGACATTGTTTATAACAACTGGTCCAGGGTAAAAATCTGCAACAGTGTCATCAGGATGTGCACACTTGGAGTGTGGTCAAGAATAGGACCAATCGCAGTTAACCAAGAAATCAATGTGATTAATCAACTGAACTGTTAATTGCAGATTGCAATTTGGGCTGTGATTAATTGCTGGAGCTGAAAAAGGTTGCATCTCCATTTTCCCCTGATAAAGAAAAGATTCATTTCTTTCTTTGAATGGTAAACATTGTGCAAAAGTCTACCTCTTAGGACTTTTCAGGACCATCTCACTGAGGTCCTTCATATCAGTGGGAAGCACAAAGGTAGATGTAAAAGAATTCCATTTTTTTTCCATTAGGAATTCCATTTCCATTTCCATTAGGAGGAGATAAATTTCAAACAGCATCCATACCACATTGGCCAATGTAAAATATGAAGCCCTATTCTCATAAACTTGCCATCTATCCAATGGACTTTAATTGGAATAACTGAAAAATTATTTATTAATTTATTAAATGTATACACTGCCTTAATCCAAACAGATTCTAGGAAGTTTACAATATATAGAATAAAATAAAACAGCAATACAATGATAAAATATATAACAAATATTATTGAACAAAACTAAATTTTACACTGATGGCTTCAGAATCAATCCAGAAAAGTTCTCCAGAAAAAAAAAATCAGGTCTTTGCAAGTTTCTGGAAAGCCCCAAGTAAGAAAACAAACAAATGGATTGTAGACTGAATCATCTCAGAGTTCTTACTCAAGACAGAAATGACCAGACTCAAATTATCTTACTTTGGACACATTATGCAAAGACCCAGCTCTCTGGAGAAGGCTCTAATGCTGGGAAAAGTAGAAGGAAAGAGAAGAAGAGGACGACCAGCAGCAGGGTTGATAGACTCAGTTACAGTGGCAATGAGTACAATGTTGGAAGACCTGAATTGCCGGGGGGGACAAATCTTCCTGGAGAAGGACTATCTGTATGGTCACTAAGACATGACACCAACTTGATGGCATATAATTAATTCATCAGTCAAGAGTGGGAGCCATCCTTACCTCACAGCGTAGGCTATTCCATAGGAGGGGCCTATGGGCCTTTTGAGCCTCCTCCAGTTGTACCTCCTGATAGTCAAGGAACCCTGAACCCACATTCTCTGTCCAATTCAGGTGGCCTTACTCTATTAGCAAATGGTGGTCTTTTAGACATTGAGGTCTCAGGCTTCTAAAGGTAGTGACCAGCATGTTGAATTGCATTCAGATACATACTGGTAACCAATGCAGCTCCCACAGCAATGGTGTAATACAGCAGTATTGAAGTTGGCCAGTAAGCATGAGGACTAACACGCTTGGATCAGCTGAACTTTCTGAGTAGTTTTCAAGGGCAGCCCCATGTAGAACACATTACAGTAATCTAAATGAGAGATGACAGTGGCTGATGCACCAATTGCAGACAAGGGTGTTATTGGTGCACCAGCCGAAGCTGAACATAGCTGATGACTTGTTTCGGAGGAACATTTTTATTTCTGGGTATAATTCAAAGAGCTGGCTATTATCTATTGTAGTTCAGGTCCTTGTTGCTGGTGGGATTGTCTTCTCCAAGTAGAGTTTTCCCACCCTGTTGGTTGAATCTATAAAGGGATGCTTCTAATTCTTCCTCTCTGTGCGGTCCAGGGATCAGCACCATGGAAGCTACCCTGTTTCTGCAGCTGCCACAATCCCATGGAATTAACTCCCACTTGAGGTCAGAATTCCACCCACCTTTTCTGGCTGGCTTTGATATAACAGCTGCTAGTTCCTGAATCTCATGACTTATTTTACTTAAGCCACGGGTGTTGTTTTATGAGTTGAGGTTTTACTATGGATTTTTATTGTTGTGAGCCATCCAGAACTGAAGATTGGGTGGCTTGCAAACACTATAAAATATATAAATGAATACATTTGAAAATGGGTTTGTTACTCCCTGAGTACTCCCAATGCTTCCCCTTGCTATGAAGGCATTTTATGCAGATAAGTACCAAGAGATTTGACTGTTTTCACTATTTGGTTGGTTTTACTTTATTCATTCCCAGTAATGGTATAACTCTACTATTACCTTGTTTTTGAAAAGAAGTTACCCTGGGAAAATTAGATTTTTGACACCTGAGTCAGAGAAATTTACCTTTCAGTCCCAAACCTACCTCACAGGGTTGTTATTGTAAGGAAAATAGGAGGAGGGAATATTATGCATGCTGCCTTAAGTTGTACCAGATAAATCTAATAAATAAAACAAATAATATTAATAAAAATAATAAAATAAAAATAAACAAATAATACACAAATAATAAACAAATAAAAGCATATTTTTATATTTGCATTTTTAACAAGGTTCTCAGGTAATTTATGCTAAAAATTATAATGAATCAGAGGAAGGTAGTAACAAAGTCTCCAGATGTTCTAAGATGGCATGAATGTTCATGAAATTAGCTATGGAATTTTAAAGAATGTAATCTGTTGAGATAAAATAGAACACATGTGTTCTCATACAGACAATAAAGTAGAATAGCTAGTAATCCTTAAATTCCAAATATATGAGCAAATCACTTCTCTTCCTCCACTATTAACTCTTGATGGTTTGTCAGTCAGGACAAGAAACTATCAGAAGAACCATGAGGCTAGATCAGTGTTTCTCAACCTCATCAGCATTAAGATGTGTGGACTTCAGCTCCCAGAATTCCCCAGCCAGCATTAAAGTCATTGAAGTTGAGAAACACTGGGCTAGATCAATGTCCTGGTCCCTCAAGTCCAGCATACTGTATCACGCCGCAACAAGAGGATGTATTTGGGAAGCCCTCAAGGCTAAACTGGAATGTGACACCCCTTCCATTGTTGTTAGATTAAGGTCTAACCATACACCTCTTCCCTGCCCCCACTTGAACTGGTCGCTGAGGACCAGGGTATTCCATATGTAAGTCACACAGCAAATAATACACTTCAGATAGAAGCTTCCTGTGGGATCTGATGGACTTTGGTTTCTACTTGCTTCAATGTATGGGGTAATTAATGCTCACAAAGGGAAAAAAAGTCATGAGACGCAAGTCAATTCAAGAACAGAAAGAATTTAAAATATATTTAGGGAGAACTTCACAAAAAGAGACTAGCTGGGAGAAGGGTCTAATGCTGGGAAAGGTAGAACAAAAGAGAAGAAGAGGATGACCAGCAGAAGGTGGATGGACTTAGTTACAATGGTGATGAGTGCACTGTTGGAAGACCTAAAGGAACAGGTTATGGATAGATCATCATGGAGAAAATCTATGTGGTTGCTAGGAGTTGAAAATGAATTGATGGCACATAATCAATTAATCAATCAATCCAAAAAGAATAATCTGTTCTCCAAGAAATTAAGGCAAAAATATGATACACAATACAGCAATTAGCAAGCTTTGGTACCACATGCCAATTTCTAAACACTAAGCCTTAGTTTTCCATCTGATCCCACACCAATATATGCAGCTGGGGATAGGGGAGAGGCTGAGAAAGATCTTACTTTCTCTCTCTGTTGGTCTCTCTCCTCCCTGTTTGGTGGTGTCTTGTGTTTCAGCCCATGGCCTATATGAGGTTTGACAGGAGTTTACTGTAGGAGTGCTCCCTGTAAGGCTTCCATGCAGAGATCAGTGTGAAAAACAACTTCAGGGTGGTTGCCACAGTGTGCTAGAGAGAATCTGCCCAGTGAGTGTTTTAGGATTTCACCCAAGGAACCTCTGGCATTTGAGCATGGCCAACTCCTTCAGGGCTTGTATCTGAGCTGTTATCTGAGACGATTCCCCACTGTGCTTTGTGCCTAAGTAGGATTCTGCCCATTAAGAGTTTGCTCTCAGAGAGCTCCGCATAAGTTGTGAGTAATACATGAAGACAGGCCTGCCCTACTTTTTCCATTTCTTGGAAAGCTAGCACGGCTGATGCAATGACAAATGGCTGGTGAATTGTCTTTTTTGCATATGAACTTCTGACACTGTCACTTCCCAGCAACTAACACTTTTGGACCCATTGCCTAAGATTCAGGAGATAATGAATCACCATCTGCACCAGTAACCTTTGATAACTTCCATGAACCTTCCCAGTTCCCTTTTAAAACCTTTCCAAATTAGCTTCTAGCTAGCAAGAATCCCACCGTTTAACCATGCGCTGCGTGGGAAAAAAAATTGTAGCAGTAATAACATTCTATCAGTCTTGAATTTCCTTGCATTTAGTTTCAGTGAATGACCTTGAGGTCCAAAATTGTGTGAGGGAAAGAATATCTATGCCATACATGATTTTATTTACCCCATCATATCTCCCCTTATCTTTCTTCATCCAATCTAAACAGCCTCAATTCCCGTTTGATCACCCTGTTCCTCTAGAAGCAGTAGGGGTCAACCATTAATTCTATTTAAACTGCATTAATCTTAATGGAGGATGGAAGAAGGATGCAGCTTTTATTAATCTTGTCCCAGCTGTGTCTGAAACAAGCTGCAATGACATCAAAATAATGACTAGGGGTGGACTGTAAATCTGGCCCTGGAAATGGGGAAGGGATGAATGAACCGTTAAGGAGGAAGAGGTGTAGAAAAAATTACTCAGTCCTGGGAAAGAAGAAAAGTGAAAAAGAGACTCAGACAGGATTCAAGGTTCTGCTATTCTACCCCACAACCATGAAGATTATTTCTGACACACACACCCCCGATGCTCATTTGTGTCCTTACTTACTTTTAAGGGGTGACATGCCATGGGGCATCATGATGTGAACATGCAAAGGAGAGAACATCTGACTTCTATCACAATCTCTGATGCAAGTAATCCCATGAGTCATGAATTCATGACCCAAGGGAAGTCATCTGGCCCCCTTGCAGGTGGCTGTGTCTCTTCCAACATGTAGATGCTGCTGATTCCCATTAAGTAATGAATTGACTGAACTGAACCTGTTAATCTGCAAATATGTTCAATATTTCAGGCAAGGTACACATTGTCCATGTTTTTATCGGAATGTTTGACTGTCACGCAAGCATTTGCAGATTTTTCCAACAATTAATTGTATCTGAGTTTTCATCTGAAAGCATTTGCAGATTTTTCCAACAATTAATTGTATCTGAGTTTTCATCTGAGTTTTATTCTTCCACAATTCCACTTGGAATCAGAAAGCAGATAATGAGAACACACATGTGTTCATGCACACACACAGAGAGAGAGAGAGAGAGAGAGAGAGAACAAACTTCACTTTATCACTTTATTGTCACATTTATTGGGATAGTGTTGATAACAGAAGTGACAATTTCAAGAGAAGCATATAGTTCATTCAGTTTTTCGCTCTAGTGTTCCAGTTGGGACCAAGATCTTTTTGTTGTCCATCTCTCCGTCTTCTGGGAGGTTGTCTGAGTGGGCATATGCAGTTGTAGGGGCATCACCAAGTCACACACAGAACCCTTGAGAGTCAGGTAGTTTGCATTGTATTTGCATGGAATTACTTCTGTAGCCCTGAACCAAGATTGCATTGGAATGGGATCAGAGGCAAACCTGCTGGCCTCCTTTGGGAGTCCACTGGGGGCTCATGGAAACCCCACTGATACTTCAGAAGCTATTTTTCCTCTTCCATGACTTTTGCCTTCCCTCTTAGTAGGGCATTCCTCCCTCCCTTCCAAGCAAATGGGTGATGGAGATGATGCCAAGGAAGATGAACATGCCTTCTCACAGACAGTCAATCATTGAACATCCTTTTCCCTATTGATTGATTGATTGATTGATTTAAAGAGGTCTTACACACAGGTCAATTTATGAGGTGGTTTCAAAACATGGAAGAAGATGGTCCTCCCTCCCTCCCTCCCTCCCTCCCTGTCATACAAGTGTTTGTAGATTTTTCCAGTGACACCTAGTCACAGTGGGAAAAGATTCCTTGGGTAGAAAAAACTTCAGTCCAGTAGGGTCTCTTTCATTTTGTTCTTGCCTGCTACTTTTGGAATACTGCCAACCTTCTTCACACTATTGCTTTAGCATTCCTCGCTTTGAGGCATTTTTCCCATTTCCTACCCAAGTAATTACTTTAGATTGTCTGAGGACTCATGGCCTTTATAATTTAGGAAATAATGTCAGCAAATATTTTAACCATACTGTTTAAACCTCCAAAGCTCATACATATTTATATATCTCCCTTCACTCAACAAATATGAAGTTTAGCATAATGTCTGCTCCAAAACATATTAAAAATGCATAATTAGTCACTCCCTCCCACTTCTGAATGATCAAATATAGGGCACAATCTCTCATATGGGTTTTCTATAAGAGGGAAGGAAGGAAGGAAGGAAGGAAGGAAGGAAGGAAGGAAGGAAGGAAGGAAGGCAGGCAGGCAGGCAGGCAGGCAGGCAGGCAGGCAGGCAGGCATCGCAAAATAAAATATAGCTGTTATAAACTGTTAATTATGGTTTATAATAGTAATAATCCAAGAGATTTTGATCATTACAGTAGTTAATGACCAGTTTGTTATAGTTTTAACAGCTTTGAGTTCCATCTAGGGATGCCCAATTAGCAAACCAGTCATTAAATACAAGTAATGACTAATTATTTGAGGATTAAAAGCTCCAATATAAATAAAAGTGGGATTGAAACTCTTAACATTAGTGTTTTAATGCATCTTTCCCCTGCAATGAGTTCTCTCCTGTTTCTGAAATAGAAAACTGCTATAGGGGATTCGTTTTATCCCACTGAATTTCCCCTTTACATCTCCTCCAGATGTTACTTTATCATCTGTATCTGCATTTTTAGACCCAAGATTTTATTCGTTTGCTTTCCATCTAGTACTCCACAGAATCCAGTGATCTGGTCAGTGATGAAATGAATACGGTGATGATATGATATAGGCTGTGCCCCTTTTGTACATGTGTGTGATGTCATGATGCATATA
The DNA here is from genome assembly GCA_030867105.1 of Liasis olivaceus. Classification (NCBI taxonomy): domain Eukaryota; kingdom Metazoa; phylum Chordata; class Lepidosauria; order Squamata; family Pythonidae; genus Liasis; species Liasis olivaceus. Next base: position 254,457,376 of record CM061348.1, on the reverse strand, counting down.
CAAAAGGGGTGGAGGTTGTGTGATGGAATTCTCTGACCTTAGGAATGAAAATGGACATTTCCAAAAAGCTGCAAACAAGAACAGATGCCTGTTTTTGTTTTAATTACAATTAAGGGACAAGCATCCTTCCCATTTAACCAAGACTCAGTTAGAAAGAAGATCAAAGGTGATAGAGAGGGCCCATCTTAACATACTCACTGATAAATGAGAGCCAAGATACATATCCTGTTTCCAAGATTCTGTAACCTCACCTTGTTCATTGCATTTGACTGGTCAAGCACAGCATCACACCATTATGCCTCAGGCTCTACCCCTTTGGGATGTTCATACAATATCACAGGACCCCTCCAAAGGGATGGGGCTTTTGTCAGACTGACCTGTTCGACACCCTCTACAGATGCTGCAGGTTCAATCTATTCTATCAATCCAGAAGGCAGGTTAATTCAGTAACCAAGTTCCGTATGCCAGATGAACCAGCCAGTATGGACAGATAGAGTAATGGAAGTTATAACTGTAGCAGATTGAAAGTTTACAAAGAAAGAAAGAATTGCCTCAAAATAGAAATGTGTAACATTTTGTCATCGTCAACATCACCACCACCCTAACCACCAGGAAGTTCTATCTGGACCCACTGCTTGAAAAGTGAGGCTCAAGAATAATTGGGTGTTTGAATGACTAGGGATTGTGCAGTACAGAAGTATGCTGAGGCGGTCTGGTCATACAGAAGGAATTAATGAGGTTAGGCTTGCAAATCAAATTCATGCACGAACAGTGAACGTCTCAAAAGGAAGTAATGAATGGTTCTAAAACTACAATTACGAAAAGTTTTGGCATTTGAGAAACTTTGAACGCATCGAACACAAAAGGATGCTCACTGCTCATGCCACTTCCACTGTTCATGAAAGGCAGTGTGGAAATTGGTGGACTTAGGTCTCATCCAGCTGCATTCTTCTGATTTTCAAGAGTTAGAGGTTGGACCTGGAGGTTTCTTTATTGATGTATTTGATTTAGCTGCCATCTGACTCCAAATCAGTTCTGGAGTTAGACTGTTTGGCTTTTGGAGAAGCTTAGATTGGCAGAAGAGGTATGCCCTTTTCTTAACCTAGTTCCTGTTTACCTTTAAGACATACAGCAGCTGCCCAGAGAGAATTAGTCTATTCTACTGTCAATAGGCTGGGCAGGGATTTAAACAGTTTTGCCATTAGATAAAAAGTCTATTTGCTAGGAAAGATTACTTAGAGGCCAGTTTGGTATCATGGTTAAGGTCCTAGAGTAGAAAGCGGGAGACCATGAGTTCTAGTCCTGTCTTAGGTACAGAAGCTACCTGGGTAACTGTCAGAAGCCACGCAATCAATTAGACCAGCCTGCTAGTTTGCTTGTGTCGTTTCTGCCATTACAAGAGAAAGGGGGGAAGGGGGGAAGAGCTAGAAGGTGAACCATTAGGTGCAGATGGACTGCTATCCGTTTCTCAGGAATGCCCAAGGTCGTACCAGGAGAGACCCAGTGGTATGCGCAAGAAGGACTATGGGATAGAAGGGCGGAGGTGAAAGAGAAAAAGGGTAAAATTGAGTTTGTGTGAGAGTCAGAGAGAGAGGGGTTAAGAACGTACTCTCATCACCAGAACAACGAGGAAGAGATAAGAGGATGAGACTGGCCCCTCCCTAAAGAATGCAAGGGAGGTTGGGAGGGTGACCCTGGGAATTGCTCTCACTCTGAGAAGATTTCTGTAATGGGACTGAAGCCAATAAACCTTGCTGGATTGAATCTGTACTGTCTCCTGGAGTTTCCTGGGCTAATCCTGACAGTTTGGTGCATGCGGGCTTTTAGTCTCGGTAATGCTCTAGAACTGTACCCTAGTCCTCAATAGATGAATTCTTCTTTGAACTTTAACTAGTTTCAATGGGAGTTGCTTTCATTGGGAACTGAGCCTTGCAGCTTCTTACAGTAACTTTGGGCCAGCCTCTCTGCCAGCCCAACCCACCTCACAGATTGGTGTTATGGGAAAAATAGGAGGCAGGAGCCTTATGTATGCTGCCTTGAGATGTACAAAATAAAGCAGGATATAAGTCTAATCATAAATAAAACAAAGTATTTAAAAACTCTTGAGGTGATGATCTGCTTCACACAACATGTAGAAACAACAGTGGCTGAGTTATCCATAGGATCAAATTATCAAAGCTACTGTCAGAACCTGCATCACCCATCTGTTGTTGTTTACCATTGTACTGCAGTCGTTGGGAGTTAGAGTGAATTGGTTCTGCCACTAGTAACTAAAGGGGGGGGGGGTTCTGTTAATGGTTGTAATGGGAGCTGGGAAGCAGCTTAACCATATATGGGCAATTTCGCCTGGCTTGATTGCCGGCAAGGCAGCTGGGGCCCCAAAGAGCCAGGAAGAGGCTCAGGGAGGAGGGGGGAGGAAGGAAAAAGGTCACCACCCGGTGGAGAAGACTCAAGACGCCAGGCAATCAAGGGAGGGGGGATAAATAGAGGGAAGTTTAACCAAGCAATGTTCTGTTTACAAGCTACCTGTACCACTCAATAAAGAGTATTTTTCTGAACCAAGCCTGGTTGCATGAGAATACTTCGGAATTGGGAGTCAGACGGGGAGGACTTGACAGCTACACAGGGAGCCATTTTAGCCTAATCTAGCACGCCACATAAATGGGACCAAACTTTAAAAAAAGTTGTTAATTATATCATCAAAGCTGCCTTCATCATGCTGGAATTTCAAACGATGTGACAAAGGCAGTGATCCAACCAAGTTTGCCGTCTTCCTGTAGCTCTAACCTGGCTTGATTATATTATTGGATGCTTAAAAGATTGCAAAATTCAATGTCTAAATTCAAGGTAGCTTGTACACTGGAGTGGGTGAGGCTCTCAGAGAAAGATTAGTTCCCTAAAATGAATTGAGCTTCATTGATTCATTTGGAAATCAACTCTTGCTTAGCACGTAAGTCTTTGTTGGTCCATCAAGGTGTAATAGGCATTAAATTTGCCTTAGAAAGTTAAAACTCCGTTGCAAATTTAAATTTCAAGGTCTCTTTTGAGTTACTTCGGAGCATCCAGTACTGCCTCTATAATTAGCAAGGAACGGAGCCCTTGCACAAAGCCGAGATTCACAGACGGTCATAGAAGTAAAAGACCGATTTGAAATGGTTGAGCAGATTTGGCAGAAGGCAGCCACCTGTCTTCCTGCTGACCACTAAACCCTGTATTTAACAGTTGCTGGCTCTTCTGTCATTGAGGGCCTCACACAGCTGGGCAATGCTTTTGCTCATCGCACTCTCTCATTTCAAAAGATAGTTTTAAAAATCTTATTAAGCCATTAAAACTCTAGGAGGGGGGAAGGATTGCACAGTTGTAATTATGACTGCTCTTTATGCAAAGAGGACTTTGAGCAATAACAGGAGAGGAATTCATTTTAGAGCACCTTCTCCCACTCCTGGAAGGGTCAGGTCCTTGACTGGTGTAAACTCTCGTGGCATGTTAGATTTTCTCAGGACTGGGGGAAAACATCAGAGGGAGTCTGGAAGCACCTTTTCTGGCTAAATAACTTCATCAATAGCTTTCATGAGCTGTTTTAAAATTTTAATAACACGTGTTGGTTGGGAGAGGCACTACCAGATTCCTTCTGATTTTTTGCTACCATTAACTAACGTGGCTGTCCTTCTACAATGTCCACAGGACTGCAGTGATTTACTTCTCTGGAGTAGCCCACCTTCAGTTTTTAAAGATTCAATTCCACTCTTGGGAAGAGGGCTTGGGCTTCTGTTTGTGGCAGAAAGCATGCATTAAACCCGCTTAATATGAACTCAGTTTGTGAAGAATACACACTTTTATTAATAACAAAGGGATGGGTCTATAATGTATTTTTTATAACCTAGTGTTATGAAGGAAAGTGTCTCCCCCATTTCTTTCCTTTCAGATTTCCCAAGGGAAGTAAGATGGATTGTATCTGAGTTCTCATCACACCCTTCATTCTTCCACAATTCCACTTGGAATCAGAAAGCAGATAATGAGAACACACATGTGTTCATACACACACACACACACACACACAGAACTTCACTTTATCACTTTATTGTCACATTTATTGGGATAGTGTTGATAACAGAAGCGACAATTTCAACAGAAGCGTATATTTCATTCGGTTTTTCACTATAGCGTTCCAGTTGGGACCAAGATCTTTTTGTCGTCCATCTCTCCATCTTCTAGAAGGTTGTCTGAGTGGGCGTATGCAGTTGTAGGGGCATCACCATGTCACACACAGAACCCTTGAGATTCAGGTAGTTTGCATCGTATTTGCATGGAATTACTTCTGTAGTCCTGAACCAAGATTGCATTGGAATGGGATCAGAAGCAAACCTGCTGGCCTCCTTTGAGAGTCTGCTGGGAGCTCGGAAACCTCGCTGATCCTTCAGAAGCTTTTTTTCCTCTTCCATGACTTTTGCCTTCCCTCTTAGTAGGGCATTCCTCCCTCCCTTCCAAGCAAATGGGTGATGGAGATGATGCCAAGGAAGATGAACACGCCTTCTCACAGACGGTCAATTATTGAAGATCCTTTTTGTCCATTTATTGTATTGATTGATTGACAGTTTATGATGTGGTTTCAAAACTTGGAAGAAGATGGTCCTTCCTTCCTCCGTCCCTCCCTCCCTCCCTCCACCTCCCTCCCTATCATCTTCCTTCCCTCCCTCCCTCCCTCCCTCCCACCCAACTTAACTCCCTTCTCTTTCTCTCTGTCCCATCTTTCCCATCTTTCCTCCTCCCTCCCTTTGTTCTCCACCATCCCTGAAAAGGATGCTACCATTGGCACAGCTGCCATCCCTTCCAGCCCATGATGCTACTTTGGAGTACCACGTTGCTGCACCAGACTGCTGGATCCATTAACAATCCCAAACAGGAAACAGTCAAAGGCAGCAGATGTACTTCAGTCAGTTCTGAAAATTCTGTGCTGCATCATTATTTTTTTCAGGTAAAATTAACATCAGGAACGGTCTGCATTCTCCCAAGCATCATCTTAACTCATCGACCTTGCTGAAGCTTACATCTCTTCTGGCAAAAGAAGGTAACAGTCCTGTCTGGGTCCTTTGGCCTTTTGCCTGTTGTCTTACAAAGCCTTGCAAAGGGTGTTAATTACAAAAGGGTTCTGCCTACTGTCTTTTCTCAGGCATAAAAACACGTTAGGAGACTCTAAAGGGCAATGTAGCTTGATGAACTTCTAAATGTGTTGTTCTTGTACCCCCCTGTGCTCTCAGCCTGACCTTCTGTTGCAAAGAGGCTGATGAAATAAGTAGGCCGTGCTTCAAGATGAGAGTTATGTACACTAAGGCTGACATTTCCAGAAACCAGAAAGGAGGAAAGAAGGACCCTTAGGGAGCAAGATCTGCATCTTCTGGATTTAGAGCATGGAAAGAACTGCAGAGTGAACTGTGGAGAATCCATGGCAGATGACTTAGGTCCTACTCAGCTCATGCCAGCAGAGATGGAGAGTAGAGAAAATACATTTTCCCTCACTTTTAGTTTTCCTCCTCTCCACTTTATTTATTTATCTATTGCTTCCTCGCTCAGGTTTCTATGTCCCTTCAATCAATCACTTCTGAGTGGAGTTCAGTTCTTCCCTACAGTATTAAAGGAGTATTTGTGGCTTAGGGCTCAGTGGTTCTCTACTGTGGTACATTTCTATGTCTTTTGTTAATGATTATTTAGTTTTGATACTTTTGACCCTGCGGTAGCTGCCCAGAGTCACTATTCATGAATTGGGTCCATCACTAGGAACTTGTTCATCTTGAATCCCATACATGGTGCTCCTATCTTGGGAAAAGCCTTCAGAGATCTAATCCATCTCTATAGGACCTCTGGAAAAACCAGGGCTTCAGTGCCTTCAAGAATGGTAAAAAGGATGGGACCATGCTTAAGTCTAGAGACAGGCTATTCCAGAGGAAGGGGGTCTTCCTCTGAACAAGAAAGATCTTTCTCAAGATCCTTAATGTGGATATTTACTCAGAGTAGGGACCCATAGCAGTTTCTCCCACCTAGATCTCACTGGAGTAAACTCCATGCAGGTCCCAAGGGCTTTAAAAGCAATGACAAGGACCTTGAATTATACCCAGTAGCCTAATGGCAGCATGTTCATCTTCTAAAGTAAAATTGTTATATGGGCTAAATGAGCTGAGCCCATTGCTACCCAGGCTGTTGCATTCTAGACCAGTTGCAACTTTTTAATGCTCTTCCAGGGCAGCCCCGCATACAGCATGTTGCAATAATGCACATGAGATGACAAGTATGACCATCGATGAAATCTTCTTTTGCAGAAATGGCCACAACTGGCACATAAGATGGAGCTGGGCAAAGAGCTTCTTGGCCACAGCTTATACCAGCCAACCAAAGAGAAGCTACAAGGCCAAGAGATCCCCCCAAAATTGTAGTCCTTTTCTGCACAGGAGAGTGCAGTATCATCCAAAGCCAAAAAATGGACTATACTGGAATCTGTCAGCTTCCAAATCCATCTCCAGTCTATAGGAATTAGTGTTAAGCCTGTTTCTCCCCTAGATTTAACAATCTCCAGGCACCAGGATAGGACATCAAAAACATCTCTTGTTCAGCCCAGGGTGAAGATATCCAGCTGAGTATCATCAGCATGTTGATGATTTCTCACCATGTGCTGATGGATAATGGTCTCTCTCAGCTTCAGGTAGATGCTAAATGATACAGGAGAACCAGTTAACCCATTTTTCCTTTTCCTTTCCCACTGCTCCAAGTCTGAGGGATATAAGTACCGTAGTTTTAGGGATCACATTCTTTTTTTCCATCCCAAATAAATGTCAAGGAAATGGCCAGATGCTGAAATCGTGGAATCCCCTAATTCTTGTTTTTGCCTTTCCTTTGTCAAAACAGAAATAGTAGCAAGCCCTCTGACCACCTTATGGAATAAGTTCCCAAAGGAAGTTTTTCTTTTCTTTCTGCATGGATCCACTCCAGGTTCATCCAAACATCTGCTTCAAAGAGGATGAGACAGTGAATTGATTTTCTTATTTACTTACTTGCCTGTGGGATTTCTGAGGTCTCCATCTCTGGAGGCTTTTAAGAAGAATCTGGACAGCCATGTTGCATGGACAATTAAACTGATTTTCCTGAGATCTGAAATAGATTATTGTTGAGGTCCCTTCCAATTCAACAGTTTAGGTTTCTCTTTGTTTTCAACATTTAATCCTGCCAAGTTTAAAACAACAGTATTTGAAGTCTTTTAAAAAAAAAAGTGTTAAGCCTGAAAATAAGAAAATGAATGATACCATAACATGTGATGTAGCATTATAATCAGCCTTGAAATAAAAATCAAAAACTAAAGAGAAGAGTATAAAGCAAGAGCTTTTAAACTCCTGCAGCATTCATAATGCCTGTGTAACTGAAAAGGGTGAATGGGAAAACATCTGCCTAACATCTGGGAAGCTGCGGTCACTTGGAGCAGACCAAACCTTCTCAACGTGATAGATTCCAGAATTACTGCTGGAACAAAGTACAACATGCAGAATTCTATCCAGCATGACTAACAACCCTTACAGTTATTATTGTTGAGAGCCTAATCAATTATGGGTTCAAACCTATGTATACTTTTTGGGGAATATGTGCCAGCATATTGAATTTTCCTCTGAGTAAAATACACATTACTGGAATCCTCAGTGTTTATTCACTCATTAAACAGCTGTACTGTTCTTATATCAACACTTTCTGAGTGTTGGTATGAGAACTTCCAACCTTATTTTAAAACAGAATAAGTAATTTTAAGGCACACATACACACCTATATGCGTATGAAGGATCCATGAAATCTATAGATGGTGACAGATTTTCTGTCTAGAGGTTGTAGCTAATAAACACAGCAGAACTGAATTGGCATTGTCTCTTGGAGTTCTTTGGGCTAAACCTGACATCAATCTCCCCAGACTCAAACCTAGCTCCCAAGCCAGCCAGCCAGCCACAACACTGTGAATTCCTCAGGGAGGTGCCAGCCTCATCCTCTTGAACTTCTCATGCTCCTCTGGTGAACTAAGAACATGCTTATCTCCCTGAGCCTGGCCTTCATAATTCCATTCCATCACAGATATGTAGCTAAAGAAAATATCTGGATGGGATAAACAATAAATGAGCTGTTGGCTTCTATATGGGATGGAGTGAATATTTCAGAAGAACACAAGTTTCTGAGAGAAGCTTCCTAATGCAGAGCCCAGATTACTGGTCAACTTAGTTCAGCACAATTGGCAATTGGCTTTGGAGTTCTTGGCTGGTATGGGTAGAAGACCTCTGGAACTTAGAGTCTAACACTGGGCTGGGAAAAGCTGATTTAGGAACCCATTTGTTCTCATACATTTTATGTAGAAGAACATCTTGATGGAGGATACTTCTTACTTGCAGTCCTTACTACTCCTACTCTTTCTGATCCCTAAGAATGAAAAGAACATCATAATCATGATTCCCTGGAAGAGATACTATCTGAGATGCAGTTACCTGCCTGCAGAATCAGGGGTGCATTTACTTGCTTTCCACTTACTTCTCCCATGTCTGATTCCATCCATTTCCAGCCATAAAATCAGGACTCAAATATCTGTTGTGTTCAGGCATTAGCTCCCTTAGAGAGCAGGTTGCTAAGGATCTCCACCTCATCCATTATAATTAGCCATCTCATTCTCTTCCAAATCTTTATAGGACTTGAGCTCATTAGAGAACTGATTCACACTGCTAATTGCTGAGTTAATTTTACCCCAGCAGACTTTAAAACCCTTGGCGTGTAAGTGGAATGGTTATTACCATTTCTTTTTCTCAGAAGCTTCATGGAGTTTTGCTTTCCCATGCACTGCCTTTCCAAGGGAATGATAAAGTAGCTACCCCCAAGGACAGACCTGAAAATGATGTTTTTTTCCCCTTGCAAACTACAACATACGAGTCTCTGGGGAGCTAGGGGAGCTTGAAAAAGCACCCAGAATGAGCAACGGGAACTCGAGCCCTAAAGGGGAAAATGTAATGAAATGAGTATACCTTTCAAGATCACCAAAAGTCAAAATAAAATGAAAATCCCCCTTTAAATTTCCAGTTATGAACACTGCTACAAGCTTCTTAGGACATACATATATGCAGAGGGTAGATGGGAAGGAGGATTAAATGTTGGCATTATTGCAATGGTTAGGAGTAACAGCTTCCAGTTCAGCTGGGAATCGGCTTGGTAAACATGAGTTATTAAAGGAGGGAGAGAGAGCTCCAGAAAAGAGTATATTCTTTTAAAATCTATTCTACAATTTGAGTTCCTACCATGATCGCACTGCCCAACCTTACCCACATGCAAACATGGATGACTGGAGCAAGTGATTTCAAGGATGGGTGTAAAATCTCCTGCTCCGTTTATGGATATTCTGAGAAAACTGCAGATACTGGGGTCTCTAGTCGGCCTTTGAAAATAGATTTCACCTTTGCTCTGAGAAAACTACTTTAAATGCCTTCTATTTTCACAGGAACCAACTTGGCTACATCTGAAAGACCTGAAGTTCTCTTGGTCAACACTGACAATGGTTTACCTGTGTTATAGGTGACAGCTTCTCATGCAGTCTTGGAGATTCACAGAGGTTAAAGAGAATGTATAAGATGACAGTGAGTCAATCTGATCACTTAGCTCCTTTTCTGTGTGACACATCCAAGATCATGCTGAAGCTCATTGCTGAAATGGGTTGGCAAATCAGGATGAAAAACAAACAATGGCCAGTAATCCATCAGACAGGCTTAAAACACCGTAAATAGCAACTCTCATCACTCCCCCCCCCCCCAAATAATAATAAATAAATGCCCAGTAAAATTGGCTCTGTGCACTTATCCAATATCATTAAATCATTCCTGCACTTACAATGTTATTATGTCATTGTTGCAGACTGAGAGGGAGAAAGAGAGAAAGAGAAATGTGACCCCTGTTCAATCCTTATTGTAAGAAGTAGTGATTTAAAAAGAGATCTGATACAGAATCTTTTGAGGGTAAATTACTAGATTTATGGTGGGAAGAACACTGCTCAAAAAACAGTCTGGCTAAAATTTGCCCTATGGTTGGCATGGACGGAGCTTGCATTTTAGTTTCAAAACTTTATGAACTTTATAAAGATAAAAATAGAAAAACCAAGTCCAGTGTTTTGAAGAATGAAAGCAACCTCTCCATAACTTCTGAAATTAACCATGGGGCTATGTAACGTTGCATGGTTACATATGTATTCCATGAAATGCTAGGAACAAAATTTCTATTTATCAAATAGCCAAATGCCTTAAGTTTTTTTCAAAATTAAGGGGAAAAAAGAAGAAGAAACTCTTCTCTGCTTTCTTACGCAGTTTAGAAAGTAAGTGAAGCCCCCATCTACCTATGAGTCTGATCTAATTTTTCTTGTACATTTTTTAAAATAAAAACATCAACATGAAAATATGGCAGATTGGAAATTTGTCCCCCAAAGGTGATAATTAAACAGAATGATCTTGCCCTATTCTAGTAATCCTTAGTAAGAAATGTTATCAACATGCAAGTTTCAGCTAGAGAAACTAGCCAGAGAGAATAGTCTTAAAAATAATGGGGAAAGGCTGCTTAAAGACTGTGTTAACGTAGCACATTTAATCTGGCTAGGTGGAGAGCTGGCAGATCCATTTGTGTAACGTGGGAAACGTAATTAGTGTAAGAGTAGGTTGTTGGATTTTTTGACTTAAAATAAGTTGCAAACCCAACTTATTTTATTTATGGTTCAATGTATTTTAAAAGTCCAGGAAATGGGTTAAATCAACTACAGGTCAAATTGTGTAAACACAGCCAAAGATTCTGATCCTATGTATACTTCTTGGGAATTTATTTATGCTTTATTTATTTCTTTATTTAACCCATTTCTATAGCTGCATACCTACTCCAGGAACTCTGGGTGGCCAGCAGAAATAAAGTATACAAATCCAGTTCAAAGGAAACTGGGCTGAGGTCCCTAAAAATTACATGTATTAATATATCAAACACAATCACACCCACGCCAGAGGTCCATCAGCACCCTAGCCCCAGTGCCTGGAGGAGGATCCAGGTCTTCCCAGCCTTACAGAAAGATAACAGTGCTGGGGCCATTTGTATCTCAGGGGAACAGCACCAGAAAACTCATCTCTCAATAGACATGCATAAGATTGGGCTCAATATGTGCTTCTCAGACATTCTGGATGCCATTGAATGGCCAGACAAGGATATTAGCCCTTAACCATTTGATCTCCACCTTAGCTTTTCCCCTTCAGTTCCAATGGGAAAAACAATCACAGTTTGCTTCAGGCACATTTTAGATCTCCACCAACTTCCACCTGAAGGAAGCTTTGTTCGCTTTCTTCCACCAAAGGAAGAGGCAACTGCAATGAAAGAAACCGGGAGCAAAAGACCAGACTGGCCCTTAAATGCTCATGTGTCCTATTCAATTGTGAAGGCTCAATTCACAATTGAATAGGACACTTGTGTGTGCTGTGCTCTGTCCACAGCACAGAGGTTGCTTGGGACATTAGCAGCATCGTTTCCCTTGAAGGAATTCCACCAAGGGCCATTTCTGTATCCCTGAAACCCTTGGCCAAAGCGTTCCACTCATTGCTTTAACCCTGTTGGAGTCTGGCCCTGGAAAGTGTGAAAAAACAGTACTGTTGGGTTGATGGGAGGGTGACAAAGAGACTTAATGTTATATATTTTTAAATGTGAGTTAATAGAGGGTAAAGTAAAAGATTTCAATAAAGCTTAAATCTTAGTTTTGACTTGAAGGTGGCACACTCAAAGCACTCCTTCGAAATGAAGCTTCAAATAGATATAATGCCTTGAATTGTTCTGTGTGTCTTTCAGTCCATCCAAAGCGTTCATGAGTTGTGTGCGTGCACGTTCCTGCACCGTTATCAAATCAAACTGAATCTCTGAATTTGAATTGGAACACTTTGGACTCTTTCAATTAAATCACAAATCCAAATTAGGACTAATCAGCTCTTTGAATCAAACTGCTGGCTTGTTAAGTTCTTAAAACCATCCGCAGGTTTCACAACAGCTGCTGCTGGGACAACTGGGGTTTCCACACCCTGAGGATTCTTCAAACCACCACGGCCTTTTAAAATGCATCCAAAAGAATGGCAAAGGCTGGGTCCCCAATCTCTGGAAAAGGACAAGAACTGACACAATCACCTGATCACCTTGTTGCAAAAAAGAAAAAAAAGTTAGCAAGACTGAGATAGAACTGGACTGTCTTATTTCATTTATAGCACTGAAAGCTGGGCCACTTCCAATTATCCCAGTAATACATAAAGTGTCAGCATCCAGAAGGAAAAGCATCACCTGCCAATATCCCAAGACACTCCATTTTAGAAGATGAGATGTAGTTATGAAGCAGTGAACAGCATTGATTTCCCCACGTATCGCTTTTGTTCGCTCAATTGCTTCCATAATAAAACAACACAATGCATGTTAAATAGATCAGGCTGATCTCACAAGTTCCTCCAGAACGACTAATCCTATCAGTAGCTTTCCAGTTTGGTTGCTGGCAGCGAGTTAAAGATCCATATGTCCATGACACTTCTCTTGGTTTCATTCTTCAAGTAGTCAGAATGATCTGGTTATCTCAAAAGGAATGAGAAGAGTTGTGTTAAGGTGGGAAATGGAGAGGGAGTTCTCAATAGGTCAAGAAGAAAAGTTATTTACCTTTTTAGTTTTCATTGATTTTTCCTGTTGTTCCTAATTGCAGGAACTGCAGGAAGTGCAAAGTAATATTAGCCTGTAAGTAACTTTTCAACTAGAGTTGCAACAACTAGATTCCCCAGGGTTGCAAGTGGCCCCTTAACATCTTTGCAATGGTTTTCAGAGCATCTCCAAAGGTTGCCACTGACTTGCCATTTCTTATGTGACAGAAGGGGAACCTCATTAAATACACGGGGAGTATTTATTTATTTGTTTATGCATCACATTTATGTAACTGCCCATCTCACAAAGCAACTCTGGGTGGCATACAACAATTAAAATAAAATAAGAAGTAAATAAAAACAGGCATTACAAAAAGATAAGTTATTATCAGAATAAAAACATTCCCTATTCCTATGAAGGGCATCTCATTACACTGATGGTGTTTTATTTACAATTAAATCAAATGTAGTCTTGGACCATCCCTTACCCACTTTTTTTTCTTGAATTTGCTTATTTTTTTAGTGCAGTCCCTGGTATACTTCCCAAAGGGCAATTGTTGTCCATGGCCTGGGGAAACAAACAAACAAACAAATGAAAAAGGTATGCTCCACGGCTTTATGGAACCTCAAAGAAATTGATGTCTAATTGTGCATGATACTCTTCTTCTTCTTCTTCTTCCAAATCCACATAAATTCATAGTATCTTACATAAATCAACAATTAACACATCCACAACAAATGACCTAAAATAATAAAGTATCTATGGTAACTGTACAGACAATAAAATATACATGGAAAACAAAAATAACATTACAGTGATAAATAAATCATAGTCATTGGTAAAATCTTAACAGCATCACAGTTCATACCAACCAACCTCCATCCCAGATGACTATCAACCACTAAAGTCCATCCTGAACAGTTCACTCCTTTCTGGAAGACTTATCAGGTCAATCTGAAATCCAAAAAAAGCTCATTCCATTACAGGAAACTGTATCTCCTCATTTTAGCCCTCCTAATCTCATGAAAGTATGGGATACTCCCTCAAGATGAACATCCTGGGTGGTTACTTTTGGTTTGAGAAGGTCCTGAAGATGTCGAACCTAGGGATTTATATGTCAAAACTAGCACTGGAAATCTATTGGGAACCCATGGACTCAAATGTAAGTGAAATGTGCTTCTGGCAGTTAACCCATGCCAATAAATAGGATGGAACATTTTGTAGTGAGTGAAACTTCTAGGTGGTTTTTAAAACCACCCTCACGTACAATGCATTGCAGCAGTCCATCACAAGGTGATGAGTGTTTGAGTAACTGTTGCAAAATCCTTGTGCCTCAGGATACAACTGGTGCATCTATCTAAGCTGGCCCAAAATCCCCCTAGCTACAATGTCCACCTTCCCATCTTGCAGTTCATTTAGCAGGACCACTAATCATGGACCTGCTCTCTTAGAAATAATGCTTTACCCACAAGAGAGCAGTGAGACTGACCAAATACTTAGGTTAATAAACAGCAGTTCTGTATGGCTTTGGTTCAATTTCAGCCTGTTTCATTCCATCCTGATTCTAACAGCCTCTAGACCCTGAGACAAGACTTCTATAGCATCACCTGCATGGTGTGAGGAGGTGATGAAAAGCTAAGTATCATGTGCACAGTGGCAATACCACACTCCAAACCAATGGATGACCCCTCCTAACCTCTGTCTCTGAAATGACACAATCTGTGAAAATGTTGAAAAATGGTAAAGCTAGGGCATAGACAGTATGACTAGACAAATAGACAAATGTTAAAATATGGGTGTAGTTTGCTCATGGGGTAGCTATACAACTTGTTTTAATGAATGTGTGACTGCATTTGTGCCTGGATTGGAACAATACTATTATGGTTCCCTTATTCCTCATACAAAGGGAAAGCAGAAAGAGTGAATACAAAAGCTACAGGAAAATTTGTTTGGTAAATGTACCTAGAAAGGGATTGGACATAATTCCGATCAAAGGGTACAATGAACAAAATTTGGGAAGTATAGCATGGTTTTATGCCAGATGTGGGGTGAGCAGACCAGATCTAGAAGGCTGTTAAATCTGTTTCCCCTTCCCCCTCCTAAAATAATGGTTTTAGGAAGAAGAAGAAGAAGAAGAAGAAGAAGAAGAAGAAGAAGAAGAAGAAGAAGAAGAAGAAGAAGAAGAAGAAGAAGAAGAAGAAGAAGAAGAAGAAGAAGAAGAAGAAGAAGAAGAAGAGGCAGGCAGGCAGGCAGAGTTTTTGTATTGATTGTTCACTGCCCAGAGTTCTAGTATTTCTTGTATCTGTTTTCAAACCTGCTGTACCTCAAGGGTCAGACATTGTCTATTGTATTGGTTAATTGATTACATGCCATCAAGTTGTCAACTCTTGGTGACCACATAGACAGATCTTTTCCATGAAGATCTGTCCCTAACCTGGTCCTTCAGATCTTCCAACAGTCATTTGTGCCTTGAGTGAGAACTCTGGGTTGATTTGTTTGATGATCCATTGGTTTGTTTTCTTGGCTGTCCACAGTATTCTCAGGAGTCTTCTCCAACACCAAAGTTCAAAGTTCAAAGGTGTCACTACTCCTCCTATCTTGCTTCTTTAAAGTCCAACTTTCCCTTCCATAGACTGTCACGGGGAATACCACAGCTTGCATGATTCTGATATTTGCAGGTAATAGACACATCACAGCATTTGGATATCTTTCCAAGGCCTTCATGGCTGCTCTACCAAGTGCTAGTCTCATGTATTTCTTGACTGCTGGTTCCTTTACTGTTGATGCTTGACCCTAAAAGGCAGAAGCTCTCCACCACTTTGATCTCTTCACTGTCAAGTCTAAGGCTGGTTGTTCTACCTGTTGTCATTAGTTTGGTCTTCTTTATGTTTAATTTTAGTCCCATTTTTTCACTGTGCTCATTGTATGAATGTGAAAAATGATGTTTATTATACATATATCAATAGAGAAAGCACTGAATTATGGAAGACAGTGTTGAAGACTGGTTGCTGGATGGATAATAGCAGCAAAGGATAGAAATAAAGAAAATGTGAGAATAAATGGATTGCTTAGAGAATGGTTCAGCACCGAACAATAAGTATGACAACAGTGTGTGAAGCCTTCTGGTTATTTAATGTATTTATGATAGATGTCTAAGAATGCTTTTGGTGTTCGTAGAGGTGTGTTGGCAGAGGACATGAGTGTACATGCATTTATATAAGGGGTGATGTTGTGTTTTTGACTGAGAACTCAAACGATTTGCAGCAAACATTAGCAATATTTAATGACAAAACAAGGAGTATGGATCTGAAAATAAATGTGTCAAAGACCAAAGCATTTGTGTTTAACAAAGAATGGAGTGAACAAGCTATGCATAAATGGCCAAAAAACTGGAGCAAGTAGATGAATTTGTGTCAATTGGTAACTTATTTACTAAAGATGAGAATATGGATGCAGAAATTTTACAACATGCAAGTGCAGATTGAAAAGTAGTTGATGGTGTCTGGAAGCAAGGACAGAAAGATATGGAGCAATATAGTGATTGTTGTTGCTGTAAACTAGTATTATTAACTAGCATCATATTCCCTTTCCTTTTTTCTTGTCTCCTATCTTTAATTTCTTTTTTTTTTTCCCCCTGAACTTTGCATAATATTGCTTACCCACAAAATGGAATAGCAGGGTGGGTCGATGCCAAAAATTAATTAATTTAGTAGACAATATAAGAATGTTGTATGATTGCAGCTGTGGAGTAACTGTGCAATGTCTCCTTCAGTCTGGAATTAGGCTGCGTAACATACAATACCCAGAGAGATAATGCCAGGACCTGAATGTTATGGGACTTGTAGTTCAAGCTCTAGTAACTCAAAGTAAGGATAACATCAAAGGTATCTTATTTATGTATTCAATTCAATTTCAAAGCTACTCACCTCCTCAACATCTTGAGGGTGAGGATGGGGAGTGGGGTTATGTTTAAACAAAAGCAGCATATATAAAAACTAGAATACAGCTGACTGGAAGTCCAACTCCATATCTCAAACACAGAGACACATACGCACGCACACACAAACATCAGGACTCAACCACTATAAAGACTCGACCTATCCCAAAGTCTGGGGAAGCAACCATGTTTTTAACAGTTTATAGAAAGTCAGTAAGGTGGGAGCACTACAGATCTGGGGGCGGGGGGGGGGGGGGCGATGTCATTCCAGAGGGCAGAGGCCACCACCAAGAAGGCCCTCTTTTTTTGAGAGAAGCTTAGGGGGAAAAAAGGACAGGTGAGCCTCTCCTATTCAGAAAGGAACTGTGGCCACACCAGAATCACCTTCTTCACCTGGCTTAAGGTAGAATTTCTCCCTAAGTGCAGGACACAGATTGAAACCTGGGGGTGGAAGAGCAAGTGATAGATCAGGAAAGAATAACTGGGCCGAACTCCTTGCTGACTCTCTCTTAAGCAACTTGATGGAATTTCAGTGTTTCAATGTTTCAGTGTTCATTTGAGTTACTCAAGGGTGGCGGGGAGGTCCAAGCCATTTCTGGGTGAACTGTCTGCTACTCCCCATGTTTGGCCTACTTGTATAGAAGAAGAAGAAGAAGAAAAACATGATAGAGTGACGGAAGATATGAAGCCATTACATCTTTGGATGCTGTTCTATGGTAAACCTCCACAAGGCCCTCCGCACCTCCGGGTTGGACTACTGTAACGTGCTCTACATGGGGCTACCCTTGAAGAGTATCTGGAAGCTACAGCTGGTGCAGAATGCGGTGGTGCGGACAGTTCTCAATGCCCCTAGGAGGGCACATATAACACCGCTGTTGCATGAGCTGCATTGGTTACCAGTTTGTTTCCGGGTCCAATTCAAGGTGTTGGTCATCACCTTTAAAGCCCTTCATGGCACGGGACCAGGTTATCTGAGGAACCGCCTCGCCCCGGTCATTTCAGCCCACCCCACTCGGTTCAGCAGAAGGGGCAGGTTGCAGACCCCACCGGTCAAGGAATTTCAATTGGTGAGGTCTAGGCAGAGAGCCTTTTCTGCTGTGGCTCCCGCCCTATGGAACATCTTGCCTCCCGAGGTCCGGTGTGCCCCCTCCCTCATGGCCTTCAGAAAAGGGGTTAAATCCTGGCTTTGCCAGAAGGCCTGGGGGCCGGATGGGGGCTCGCATCTGTGGAGATGGCTGGTGGGGTGATGGGTTTGGCTCCCCCCCACCCAGCATCTTGAAGGTGTTAGTGCTAAATTATACAAGGGGTTTTTAGAACATTTTTAATGTGTATTTGTATTTTAATTATTTATGGATTTTAGCCACTGTTGGAGGGATTGGTGTGTTTTTCTCTTTTTTGTTATTGTGAGCCACCCAGAGTCACCCGTTGGGGGAGATGGGCAGCATACAAATTTAAAAATAAATAAATAAGTAAATAAATAAATAAATAAATAAATGCAAACAAAAAAGCACGCTAACTCCTTGTAAGCAGAACATCCCCATAGCTCCTTGATGAAATCATTTCTACTCATATGTTGCATTTCGTTGTTGTTTTTTTACATGAGGACCATTTTGATAGTCATCTTCCCAACCACATTCTGGAAGTTAAACTCTGTTATATTAATTACACAGTGAACAGCTGGGCCTCTGTGTTTTATTTGTTCCAGAGGAAGTATGTGAGAATTTGGCATCAATGGAATTTTAATTATTTGGAATAAATTAAAGAAGTAAAGAAGGTGGAATATGCTTCATAGTTCATATAACATTCAGTTATATTGTATGAATTAATACAGGTTCATTTTCACCACATTCACTGAAGATTTCTGATTGTGTCTCAAGCTTTCCAGTTTTGAATAACTCCCTTTTCATATGATGGACAACAGAGGTTAAACCAATATAATTCTATTTTCCCTAACCGCATTGTTTTGTGGACTATCTCCCACAATACTCATGCTGATCCATGGGTCAATCATTTTATGTATAGAGTCAAAGGCTGAAGGTGGTCTCTAAAGGCACAAGCTGAAGACCTCTCACCAGAGGTATTGTGGGATGATCACAAAATCCCATAATTTAGACATACCAGGAAAACATCTCTAAGAACCCTGGTACATTGTTGTTCTAGTGTGGTATGGCTTGACATTGTACCGAGTTGTACCAGGCTAGGCTGCTTCTATAACTTAACCATAACTTAACCAGCCTCAAATGGATCAGAAAAACCCAAGTTATTATTTGGAAATAAATTATTTTGGGAAAAGAAAGGTCTTGATAGATTAGATTAGATTAGATTAGATTGATAGAGATAATTTGTGTGTATGTGTGTGTACATTTGCTAAATTTTTATTTCTTTACCTTCTATATTCTATCACTTTATTATATGCACCAAATAAAATGCAAAATAAAAAAGTACCAATTAAGAAGTGTGAATCTCCTAAAAACAACAGAACTCATAATAACCAATTAAAATCTAGTGCTATGCTGTAATCTCCTTCTCCTTCTCCTTCTCCTTCTCCTTCTCCTTCTCCTTCTCCTTCTCCTTCTCCTTCTCCTTCTCCTTCTCCTTCTCCTTCTCCTTCTCCTTCTCCTTCTCCTTCTCCTTCTTTTAAGTGGGGATCTATTTTCATTCAGTATGATAGAAAGGAAATTACCTGCAATTATTTTTTTTTTCTGAAGAATAATAATTTGTTGAAATCTTGATGCTTTTTGCATCTACCATAGTTAATGAAGTGGCCAGAGATTGTGTGCAAAGGTCTCTACTTGTCTGCCATTGGGCAATCATCTCTCCAGCAGCCAATAGCTTTCATGGCTTCACAGTCCAGAACAACTGGTAGAATTGGCCCTTTATCCATCATCTCCAGAAATTCATGTCTTCCAAAACTTGTGGTTGTCCCATGGTATAACATGCTATATGAGTCCAGCCAACTGTATTCTTTTCATCCATTGTTAAACCTGGCATAATGTGTGAACCTGACAGGGGGCCTTCTTATAATGATGCCCTTATATTTACCCACAATATTTTCAAACAAATCTATGGCTGTAGTTGCTGCTGAAAAGTACATGTCTCCCCCATCCCACCCCTACAGACTCAGCACCCCCCTGCTTTCTTTTTTTGAACAATGCTAATTTGTGGCGAGTTATTTTGGTATTAATGTGGAGAGCTTATTCAGCGGCAATTTAGCATTATTGACTCTGCCATTACACAAGGCATTGCTGTGCAACCATTATGTCTTGTTTACAGTTTATAAAGATGCTAAATATGGGAGGGGGGGGGGAAGGACTCAATAATGTGCCAAGATTGTGTATGGAATAGATAAAGTCATTGCTTCGTTCTAATAGCTGCAGAGGAGGAGAAGTCAAACGTGAATGTTAGGAGCTATCAGTTTCCAGAAGAAAGGTATCAAACAGCTTGGAGAATGTGTCTTTGTGGCTGACTGGTATTCAGTCTCCCAGAATACCCCATTCCTCCTGTAACTGGTTTGCCTTACACAACAACAACGTCTTCAAGAGTTACTTAGAATTTCACAGCCACTGGCCATGTTGTAATAAAGTATTATTTTCCACAAGATACTTTGGGGAAAAACTCCTACAAATCTATAACACTCCTATCAATCTGCCGATAACATCCTATTTAGGGGTCTTGACTTCCCATTCGCACTCTTAAAACTGTCCTAAATCCAAATCAGTCAAAAATGGCACCCCTGAAAATGATTAATTTTGGTGCTGAATTTCAGAGACTTCATTTATCCAATTTATTTGGCTGCCCATCTATCCACAAAACTGTGGGTAGCAAACAAGATCCAAACAAAAAAAATAATAAATTGAACAAAAAACAAACACCCAAAACAAATAAAACAATATGGAAGCCACAACACCACTAATCATAACCACCCATACCGCAGCCCCCATGCTAACTTTCTGGCCCCAATGCCTGTCATGATCTCTGAACTGTTGCTGCTTCAGAGAAAAGTGCGAGTCGGATTGGCGTCGGTGAGGAAAGTAGGGTTTGGGACCTCCAGACATGGAAGGGTTGTCCTAAGGAATAAAGAGAAAGCAAAAGAACTATAAAAGTTAGGAAGGTGTAAAAATGAGTGGGCAGGGTGTGTAAAGAAAAGAGATGCTCGCATGGGAGAGGTGTGAAGTAGCAATCCAGCCTGACAAGGGGGTCATGTCTAAAAGAGGAAGACAAGTAATCTCAAAGAGGCAGCTTGAAGAGATACAGATACAAGGAACTAGACTAGAAGATTTATCTCTGGGCAGATCTGCACTTTCTGCTTGGCCCATCACCAATATGAGCCACTCACTACTTCCTGGGTGCTGGAATGAATGACATCATCCTCTTCCCACTCTCAGCCCTTTGCAATGCCTCTATGCCTGTGTTTTCCAGCTTTGATTCAAAATCACTGTTTTCCAGACTGAGCTGTCTTAAGACCTTCAGGGTGGATGGTCCTGAATGTTTCATTCTGTTATGATATCAGGCTCACTTCTGATTGGTTGCAGGACCTGGCACAACCCCTTCTTTCAGTAGTTGGGTGCAGCCTGGAACAGCCATTTATTCCTGGGCTGCCAGACTGCCATGTTCTCTGCATTGTTTTATAATCTTGCACTTGATCCAATGATGGTCCGTTGGTTCAGTGAACTTCCTTTAACCCTAGAACCTCATCCTCCATTCTGCCTTCATATCTCCCACTCCCTTGGGTGGGTGAAACATGTTCCCCCTGCTTTAATGTCAAAGACGACAATGTGGGAAGGAAGTGTGAAGTGTCCATGTGTGCAAACATCTGGGAAGGCAAAGGAAAGGCATGAGACCTCGTGAGGAGGGAAGAATCCCTAAAAGGAAAAGTCAAGCACTGGGAGACCAGTCCACCCAGAAGTCAGCCAATAAGGCTTGCCTTGTCTGAATGGATGGGAAGGTCAAGAAGAGGAGAATGACCAATCAGGTGTTCAGGTGGCCATAATCCAGATTGAGCATCAGCCCAGCTCCATTGCCTACCCACTGCAATCTGAATTGGAATTTTTGATGTTGGCTTAAGAAAAAAATGGAACCATCTGTGTTGCAGACTTGTCCTCTCTCTGAAACAAGAGGGCAAGAAAGACAGCTCACGAGTAAGGAGAAGGGAGAAGACAAAAGGCATTTACTTTCAGCGTTCTGCTCAACTCACAGGAGGTATGCCAAATTCTACAAGACAGAGGATGTGACATCACAATTAATGCACACATGCAAAAGGGCAGGAGTTTGATGCAAAAAACACCCACCATCTTGCACATTGTGACATATTGCAGTGGATCAGGAAGGATTCCCTCTCCTCAGTGAAGGGAGAAGGAAAGAAGTTAGAATTATCATCAATGAGTAAAATGTCTACAGCAAATGGAAGTTATGTCAAAATGGTGACAAGTTCACAGTGATGTCATGAAGAAAAGTCCACCCTTATATGCTTTCTTCTCAACATCTGAAACAAGCATGTAAATTATAGCATTTGCATGTTTCATCACTTGTTCCTTGTCCCCCTTTATGGTTACCCATGAATGGATTGGGCTGGAAGGGATCAGCACCTGAAAATACAAAACAGAAGTGCGCTGGATCAGACATGGTGGAGGAGATCCAACCCACAAGGAGAAATCAAGTGAGAAGGAAAAAGAGAGAGACTTCTGCAGATCCAGCCATTGCTTTGGGGGCACTTTACAAAGGGAAGGGGAAAGTTGATCTGTTTCTTAAGTACTCTGCTGTTGAAATGCATTGTGTCTTTAAGGCTGTTCCATTTGCCATGAGAAGGGGGACCTCAAAAGCAGCTTTCGGTTGGCAAGACTGTATGACAAGGACCACGCAGATATACAAGTGAGGAAATGGAGGCTGAGTGCTACCTTTTAGCAAATCCTCTTTTCAGGACAAAAGAGGATTTATCCCATAGCATAGTCTTGTTTGATGTTCTTCTTATATCTGTACAGTAATAGTGCTAGAAGAAGGAGAAGGAGAAGAAGGAGATCTGTTCTAGTTCACCCATAAGGGATTGGACATCCCAGAATGGGGAAGGGAAAATAACCCAATTGTGCCCCTTGTTGGGTGAAAGCACAGTATCAGACTTCAGTTAGAGAAAAATGCAGAGAAGCTGGAGAGAGATCACTTAAGAATCATGGAAGGAGATTAACTTCTTGAACTCAGTATAGTTCCTACTCTAACACAATTGCTATGCATCTTTGTCTGGAATGACAAGCTCCTTGTCTTATGTTATGAGGGTAGGAGTTAGACAATTGTCTTTCTATCTGGATTTCATGAAGGTTTAGATTACTTCAGAAGCTTATTCCTACAACTTTGAGACTGTGCATTTCATTGGGCTGTGCAGGGCTCCAGAGGTGGGTTCCACTTCTTCAGACTTAGATGGAAGAACTTCTTCAAATTGAAGCCCCTACTTTGTGTTGATGTAGAGTGGCTACTTTGTTCCCTTATTTTGTTTGGTAATCACATCTTCTGGTTATGCTGTTAGAAAAGGTAGAGCAATCCTGCCTAGACTTTTCATGAAAGTGGAAACGAATCTCCATCAGGCCTTTTGCCATGCTGAAGTAGAACTACTCACTTCCTTGAGATGAAGCACTTCATGGAGATAGGTTGTAGACAATAGGCAATTGACATTTAGCAGGCAGGGCAATAAAGCAAACTGTTATTTTAAAGGAGCAATCCCAGAGATGCAACATTAAGGACCATGTCCTTGGCCACATTGTGTATTCTGTATCTTGGATACGTTGATGGAAATAGATTTCAGATTCTGTTGAGAAAAAGGCCTAGAAGAAGCACTTAGATTTCCTCTATTATATGGATGGACAAGCTTCCTTGAAAACCATATTTCCTCCATGACTGATCTTCCTTCAAGGTAGAACCTCCAGACAGTGTTAGATGTTATTTATGACCCATTCTCTCAATTTCCATGAAGCAATTTGAAGGCTTAAAAGTCCCAGATCCCACCCCTTGTGAGTCATCAGTCATTTCCCAGTGACCTTTGCAACATGCAACAGCTCCTTCAAGATTAATTTAGAAGGTAAATTGATGTGGCAAGGGATCTGGGCATTTGGGGGCCTAAAAACAGGTTGATGATTGTACCCCAACCCTCCAAATCAGTTAATTTAATGCTTATGTTTAAAATGGCTTCCAGTGGGATTTTTAAAAATCTTCCCCCCTTTTTTTTTAGTGGTTTTCTGTTTCTAATATTTATTTCAGCTGCTAGCTTAGATAGGTAAGTAGACAGATAGACAGACTTGCAAAGGTCTGCCTGACATTTTGCAAAGACCTAATGCAGACCTCCCACCCTGGTAAGACATTCTGTGGTGAGCAGGGCTTAGGGAATCAATACAGGGCTGCTATAGCATAAGCAAAGAGACTGAAAGTCATACAGATGTATTAAATATTAATAAGACATCCTATCATGTTTGGTTGGTTGTTTGTTTAGGCAAATTTATATGGCTGCCTGTCATAACCAAATCACTCCGGGCAGCTAACAGAAACATAAATAAGTGCAATGTAAAAATAGCAAAAAAGTCCCCACGCGCTCACCAGATGAAGTTGGAGTGAATGGAAGGCAAAAGAAGACAGCTTTGTGTACTTCACATAGGTCAAATATGTGTATATCTTCTGAGGAGAGGCAGTGGATGATGGGAAGGTGGGAAGGGTTTGCCTGATGGTTTGGTTTCTGCTTTGCATCCTTTCATTAGTGTCATGCAGGAAAAATCAAGAACTTTCGGCTGAGTGCAGAATGAAAAAACAGCATTGTTTTTTTAATTAATCTAATCCATCCACAGATAAATTAAAATGCACAGGCTAACAGGATTATCAATAGAATAAGCAGCAAAGAGAAATGTTTCAATTAAAACCCTGGGGTAAGTAATATTATTATTATTTTTCATGCTGATATCCAAGCTTTCCACGAGGATTGAGAGTAACACATGCAGATGGAACCAGAGTTGTTTGCTGTCACCTCCCAGGTAAGATGAGAGAGTATTACCTGTGACCTTCAAACACCACAGGGGTAGGAAGGATTGAAATTAGATTTTTCTTATTCCAAATCCAACACCTTGAACCACAGTGGCTTCCTAAAAGCGCCTTCATCTGAAGATGAATTTGGAGCCCAAAGAGAAGAACATCTCACCACTGAGCTGCCCCAAAGGTAGAAAAAAATCTACTTTTTTTTTCTCCCCTCCCAACAATTCTCAATAAGTTTGAGAACTGGCTGTTGATATTTCTTTCAAAGCAGAAATTCACAGAAATTCTCTTCCAGGATGTGTGGCATTTTGATGTTGGAACCTTGGATTCTGGGTAAAGATGCTGGCTTTCATTACATCATCCTCTGTTCAGGTAGTTGCATCCTTCATGGTTTCCCATATTTCCATAAATGTCTGCAAGGGAAGATATTCAATCCTAAGGAAAGACACCAGGAGGAACTTCTTGTGGTGCTTCCTCAGTAGTGCAACTACTTATCATGTGCGTGTCTATCTTTCCTGATATGATCTCTTCAGTAGTAGGCTTCCCACACTTACATTAATTAACAATCAGCAGAAAACTTTTCCCACACCTTCTTTTTTTTAACAACAATGCTCCAGCTAAAGTGGAGTCCAGCCCTTTGGAAAAGTTGGGAGAACTTCTCCTTCCCCTGAAGAAATTTCAGGATGGCCACAAGAAACACCACTGATGATTAGCATTTGTGGATCAGAACTGGTTTGGGGAGCTTGAAAAACCAAATTTGAGGGCTACATGTGGTTCTGGCAGTCCAGCTGTCCGTCTCTGACTTCATCCATCCATCCATCCATCCATCCATCCATCCATCCATCCATCCATATATGATATTTATATAGGTGCCCATCTCATACAAGGTGACTCTGGGCAGCGTACAACAACTAAAAAGAATAAATACATAAAAACAATTACACATAAAAAGCTGTAAACACACACAAAATAGGAGGGAATAAAATTAATAAGGGAGCCATTGTAAAATCTCCCCGGTTCCCTGGGAGCCCTTAGTATTATGTGCAGGCACCATTTTAGGCTGGACTGCTAGTTGCATCTTGCTTCTGAAGCTCATGGTGTCCAAAGCAAGACTTACACCAAGGTATATCACAATTCAGAAGTGACCTTTTGATTTCTTGCTTCTTCAGTTTTCTGAAGCTGATTTGTCCTCAAAAGAGTTAACAAAAAGGGTCTGGAAGATGAGGTCGCTCTCTGCTTCACTGGCCATGCTCGATGGAGTGCGGAAGCATATTTCTAGTCTGTTTTACAGTTTAGAAAATACTGCAAAACACTTTTGCATACACAATACAAGGCTATCTGGCAAGCTTACTTTGACTGTACGGCTTGACTGACCACCGTTGCTGATTTATCAGCTGGATAACGGATTTCAATCTGCATAAAAATGGAAGCTACAAACTGTTTTGGATTAATCAGGTCTGACTTTAATTCCTTTTGGTATTCTCATTTGAATCGCACATCAATCACCTGGGCAGCTTTTGATAATAATGTTACTGTAATATCTAATTCCGCATTAATTCCATTATAATTTAACAGGCATTCATTCTAATGGTAATTCTGATGGAATTACATCTGACATCTCTATGAATACCAGAATACCACAGCGTGAGCAATGGTACAGCACTGGATGCTGAAGAAACCAATAAAAAAAAAATAGTTGCTGTTACTGTTGTCCACAATCTATTTGTGGACATTACCATGTAGCACTAAATGCTTCTGTAAATCTTGCATGCGTGAATTTAAACAACTTTTGCAATTATGTGCTTGCAGTTGCAGTCAATAGAAAACTGGGTTTTTTTCCCCCCTTCCCTTTGGAATGGAGCTAGGATGGAAGAATGCATGGCTAACAGGCTTTCTTGACACTAAGGATGTAAAAGAAAGTTGGTGTGGATTTTGACAGAACTGAATTTTTAAGGTGCATTGAAACTTCTGGTGCACCATGGATAGCAGTGCTGAATAGAGAGGGCTGTTGGTGTTTCTCTTACTCCAGTCAAATCCTTGCAATTAAATCCATCTGCTTGTGGAAAATGCATCTGGGAAAGAAAAAAGAAAAAAAGCATACCAGAAAGTTGTGTATAGCAAAACTAATGTTGTAGACTGCAGCATTTTTAAAAAGAACAGAAAATATAACTCATATTTTCCCAAAAAGGAAACACAATCTGGGAGACATTAGCTAAATAAAGGGCCTTGAGGGAAAAAAAATAGTTAAAATGTCATGTCAGGGAGATTTATATTAAAAATAAGATCTATTGGGGAGAAATGCATACAGAACTGTCTGTACTAAGGGAAGTTTGTGTATGTATGGATGAATTTTAAGTAATGCATATTTTGTTCTTCCTGCCACGTTTTCTCAAGGGAACATTCAACAGTTGTCAATGTCTGAGGATGTAAAGATTTTTGCTGAATGATTAAAAACAACTGTATCAAAAATTACAGACTAGCATATTGTCTTATTAAACACACAGTAACATCTAGTAGATTATCAGAGATTCATATATGGCTACTTCAAGTTAAGGTACGTAAACTGGAGGCTGATATAATATAGGTCTGTACTTTAGGAAGAATTCCATGCATTTCATTACATCCAAAATCTTAGTATATAATATTACTTCACTGTCTTTAGAATTATCTCTTGGTTGTGAGCTGCCCAGACTTTGGTACAAGATGGGCAGCTGTATAAATGTTTGAAATAAATAAAATAGAATCAAATCAAATCAATAAATAAATATCCCACGGGCAGCACAAATTAGGGTTGCTTGCTTGATTTTATGTGTCATCAAGTTGGTGTCAACTCTTAGCAACTAACTAACTCAGAGGTTTCTTGAGAATACCATGGACAGCCAAGAAAACAAACAAATAGATAATCTGGGAGAAGGTCTACCTATATGGTATGTAGGTAGACCTTCTCCCAGATTATCTATTTGTTTCCTTGGCTGTCCATGATATTCTCAGGAGTCTTCTCCAACACCAAAGTTCAAAAGCATCAATACTCTTCCTATCCTGCTTCTTCAAAATCCAAAATGCCACACAGAAAATCGGTGCCTACATATCTTAAAAGCAACAGTAGTAACAATGAAATTCTAGTCATAAAGCTCATTTCCATCCTTCCTTATGAAGTCCTTGGGGTTCTCTGAGCTTGGTTCTTTTCTTGCAAATGTTTCATTACCCAGCTAGGTAACATCTTCAGAGCACTGAAGATGTTACCTAGCTGGGTAATGAAACATTTACAAGAAAAGAACCAAGCTCAGAGAACCCCAAGGACTCCACAGTTCAACCCTGAGCTACACAAATTCACTTCTACTGACATCCTTCCTTATATCATTTTATGTGTCAATGGTTGAGGATGACTTACTTTTTTACCCAACTAGAAATACTAGGTGGGTGCACATCAGCCAAGATCTAATTCAAATTTATGATTCAGTTTGAAGAGTTCATTTGATTCAAAGTGTCATTTTGGACTGTCAGATCAATTCAGTACAATGATTCAACCAGATTAATATGGATGAAAGCCCATCAATTCTTTGGATCAACTCCAAGGCATTTGATGGGGTTAAATGCATCACATCATTTTGTGATTTGGTTCAAAGGCTCAACTAGAAGGAGTGCATGGCAGCTTGCTATTGTCCATGGCTCCTTAGCATCCTCTTGTGTAGCTACTGTATCTGAAACAAATATGTTCTTCTTTTAGTTGACAGTAGAACCTTGAGGGTAAAGTTGATGGCACATTCTTACCATAAGAGAAGAGAAAGATTGCTGCTAAGTTGGCAAAGAGGTGGAGTCTTCAAAGAAGAACTTATGGGAAAGAGAAATAACTTTTTGTTAGTTTTTTTAACAAGATGGGCAGTGACAAATTTTATATATAAATAAAATAAATAAAAATAAATAAACTTTTGGAAGGAGGAAATGGCTGGAAATCCATGATGGAGTCAAAGGAAACTTTGGCTGTTGAAACTTGATACTTTTAGGGAAAAGCAATGATGGCTGGAGAGGCTGAGATGGATTAGATAGTAAAGGTGGAGGTAATCTGGAGAAAAGCACTGAAGCAGGGGAGGGACAAGCAAGAGGGTTGTGTCAGCAGGCCTGGGGGCCCCAGGGGACAGGCAAAATATTGAGATGGCTCCCGGGTAATTAACACCTGCTCTTTGTCCAATTTCTTTTTTATTTTGTTTTAGTTTTGTGCTTTTTATAATTTTAATATTAATTATACTAATATGAATTTGTATATATTGTTTTTAACTTTGCTGTACACCATCCAGAGTCACTTGATTGTGAGATGGCTGACTATATAAATTGAATGAATGAATGAATGAATGAATGAATGAATGAATGAAATCTACCCAGTGAAGATTTGCTCCATGAAGGAGACAGAAGAATGAGAGTGAAGAGACTGAATTCCACCAACCAGAAACTGAACTAATACCAGTATAAGAGAGAGAGAGAGAGAGAGACAGAGACAGAGAGACAGAGAGAGAGAGACTGCATAATTAGTCCCTTTCTTCCCTAAATATTTGTTTGTTTGTTTAAATGCATTGTTTAAACAGAAAGGAAGAAAGGAATTTAGCTGTAAAGAAGCACTAATTATATTTAGCCAACATACTGGACAACCCAAAAATAACTGGGGTGTCTGCAGGCTATGGTCAAAAAAAGTCAAGATGGTGGCCAAATGGTATGATCAAATTTCCACCCTTTTTTATGTGAGTTAAGCTTTGATTGCACCATCATGCTGCTTTCTTGACTTTTTTTGACCATACCCTGCTGATCTCCTTGCATAATAAAGTAGACGTTAAGAGAAGCAGAAGCTTTATTATGCCAGTAGGGAAATAAATCTTGAGTATACTTAAGTTATTTACTTATCCAGTAGAGAAACATGTGTTTACAACACTTGGCAAGTCCCTCCAAACTGAAATTACTCTTCAGGACTTGATGGTTCCACAACCGTTTCTTGGTTCCTTATCAGAAAGAAAGGAAGGAGAACGGGGAGGAAGGAGTATTGACTCAAGCTAATTGCTGATTTAATAAGATTTAAATAATTTAAAATAATTTAATAAGATTTAATAAGAAGGGGATATTTTAGAAAAAGATAAAAGGGATTTAATAAGAAGGGGGAAAAAAATCATAAGTGGTGTCTGGTGTGCTAGGCTGACTGTCAAATCTGTGGATCCACAAAAGGTTTGGATCACATTCGGATCAAAGCTTCACACTGCTCTAAAGAAAACTCTTTTTGGACCCGCAGATCATGATTGTGAAATGATAAAGCTCTTATCTCTGTCTCTCATTAACTTTTTCATCCTTTCGCACTATAAGAAACATAATTCTCTAAATTATCCCTTTCTCTGCCATTACAGTAAACATATTACAAATGACTCAATGCCCTTCCATTTTAAATGTTTGTATATAAACCTCTTAATTTTAGACATTACCTAACAGTTAACCCATTTCATCCTTATCCTCCTCTATTAAGATATCCATATGCTTTTCTGTTGCTGGAATGCATCTATCTATCTATCTATCTATCTATCTATCTATCTATCTATCTGTCACATTTATATATTAAATTTGTCACCACTCATCTCATTAAAAAAAAGACTCTGGGTGGTTTAGACAGAAGCTAAACTCAATTAAAAATGCAATATAAAATAGTCCTGAATAAATAATAAATAAATATAGTCCTATATAAATATAGGACAGGAAGGCCTGGCGCGATATGGTTCATGGGGTCATGAAGAGTCAGACACGACTTAACGACTGAACAACAACAACAGATATAGTCCAAGAGTTGATGTTAATTGGTAAGTAGCTCGGAGAGCGTCATCAGGGCACCAGCCACCCCCAGGATTGATTAGAGTTCTTATCACCCCACACAATCTGGCGGAGCCAGGTCTTAAGTCCTTTCCAGAAGGCCGGGAGGGTAGGGGCCTGCTGCACCTCTGGGGGGAGAATATTCCAAAAGGTGGGGGCAATGGCAGAGAAGGCTCTCCTCTTGGGCCCCACCAGCTGACATTCTCTTGCTGATGGGGTCCACAACATTCCGTCTCTGCCTGACTGGGTGGGATGGGTTGATGTGATGGGGGTGAGGTGGTCCCTCAGGTAACCTGGACCCATGCCATGTAGGGCTTTAAAGGTGATAGCCAACAACTTGACTTGGACCCAGAAGCAAACTGGCACCCAATGCAGCTCCCACAGCAAAGGTTTTATATGTGCTATTCTTGGGGCATCCAAGGTTGTCTGTGTAGCCACATTTTGACCAACTGTAGCTTCTGGGTAGCCCCATGTAGAGCACATTGCAATAGTCTAACCGAGAGATGACTAGGGCATGAGTGATCAACCGGAGAGCCTTCTGATCTAGGAAAGGGTGTAACTAGTGCACCACATGAAGGTGGGCAAAGGCCCTCCTGGCCACAACTGCTACTTGCTCCTCAAGCAGGAGTCATGAGTCCAGGAGGCCCCCCAGATTATGTACCAGGTCTGTCCGGGGCAGTGCAACACCATCCCAAACCAAAGATGGTAAATCCTCAGGTACAGAGGGGTCTCCAATTCACAGCAACTATCTATCTATCTATCTATCTATCTATCTATCTATCTATCTATCTATCTATCTATCTGTCTGTCTGTCTGTCTGTCAGTCATCTATTCTTATTGTTAGGTGCTCTCTGGCTTGTGCCAAGCAAGTTCAGCATTGTTTGGGAGCAGTTTTGGGCTTTCTGCTCTCACCAAACCTTCACAACATGAATGTTAGCAATAAATGCTAACCATCTAGCATTCATATTTCCCCAATTTCTAAAAAAAGAAGTAGACACACTACTGATTGTTGTTGTTTACACACCAACAGACACATACAGACCCTGCTGAAAGAGCTTACATTGGAGAACTTTATTTGAAAGATGTATACAGTCTGGGAGGATTGTCATGTCAGTGGCTGAAATAATGATTCTTGGGAAAGTTAAAGGAACATATGTACAACGGCTCCGTATGTTGATATAAATGCAAATAATTGCATTCTTTTTAATTAAAAGATCCATTAAAAAGCAAACAAGCTGGAATGTTGCTCTTCTAACTGTAAAGCAGGACAGATTATTACTGATCAATTTTTATCATTGCTTCTTTCTCTTTGCTGCTAGAATTATTGCTTGGGTCTCCTTTTTGACCAGGAACCATTCTACAGCTCTGCCATGTCCTGTGTGCTATGGGCCAAGGTTTTATGCTATTTTAAAGGTACAGTTTCTTCTGAGTAGAGTTTGATTGCTGGGGCTTCAATAGGCACACCCATGTAGTTTTCTTGGCAACAATGTCAATATTGCCTTCTTCTGGATTTTTTTTTTTTCAACTTCCAAGTCTACCCTACAGGCTCTGGGACTTTTGGGTGGCTTCCTATCCAAAGTTCTACTCAAGTCTAACCTGTCTTAGATTTTTGAGAACAACCAAGATTGGCTGCATGCCATCTGACTTTAGTGACTGCATGGATGTGTCTCTGCAGTTCTTTGGGTTAACAATCCAAAATGCTTTTCTATTCCTTTCTTCTGAGATATTTTAGCTTCCCAACCAAGCCCTGGGATTTCCTGGTCTCCCATCAACATCTTATCCAGGTCCAACCCTAGGTAGCTTTTCATGATCAAAGTTGGCTAGCTGCAACCTCTCGCAGTGGCTATGCTTGATTTTCTCAAAGCAATCAGAACCATAAACTAACATCCATATAATGCTGAATAATGTATAATGTACTGAAATATACCTTGATGTTTCTGAAAAGTTTCCTTCCCCTGAAACAGATGTTTTTGTTTTTCTACCTTATTCTCTGGATGCTTTATAATGTTGCTTGCATTTATTCTGGGGAAGTTGTTGAGCTTCATTTATTGTTGGAGGTGGTGGAAGGGGCCACTGCAGATTTTGTTTGCTCCATCACTCTGAAGACTTCCTGGTTTGGTTGCAATGAAAGGCACAATATTCACTCACATACGCTCCTCTTGGCCACCTCACATTTAAATCAGCACAGGCATATCACATGCCATCCATAAAAAATCCTTTTCTCTTTGAAAAAAACATTTCAAAGGAAATTTTCTACTTTTCCAGCTGAATGAGAACAAGCAAAACAAACATTCCCTAATAAAGCAAACAAAAACCACACAGGTTATTCTACAACACACACTGCAGAAATCCACAGTTCATTTTATCTCATCAGGCAGCAGGAATCTGAACCTTCCTATTATGTTTTTTCCCTTTACCTTTGAGAATGCAGAACAGATTCAGATCAAAATGGAGGTGATGGGAAGAGCAGATGTTGATAAATACATCAGAAACCAGCTGGTTGTCAGTTGGGAGCAATGTAGGACAAGGTCCTGTTTTTCTTCTCCCATTTGAGGCAGGGATTAATGAATTTACAAATAGTAAAGGTGGATTCCAGTCTCAAGGCTGGGAGAGAGGAACCAAAAGTCCAGAAAAGGCAGAAGAACAAGACTTAAGAATTAAACCTTGGACTGATGTATTCATATACATATGCATGCATGTATATATTGATTTCTGGGTTCTCATCAGGGAGATATGTGCTCATGTGGCTTCTATGTTGCCTGCAACAAGGTACTCCCCTATGGAACAGCATCCCACTTGAAAATGGATGGCCTCAAGCCTGCTGGCCTTTCCTAAGGACTTGAAAAACAGGCTCCTCCCTTGGGCATTGGGCCAGAGAGTAAGATGAGCCCATGTTATAATGGCTGAGATTATGATCACAATGGCCCTCAGTTAGACTATGTTCTCTGTGGTCTTCTATTTGTGCTGGTTATTTTCTGTCCTTTTGTTTAAATCCTATGTAAGCTACCCAGATCTGCAATATGCAAACGGTGCAGCCATCTAAATTGATTAAATAAATGAATACTTATCTATCTGTATCAGATTAAACAGACTGCAATGGCATATAGTCCCTGAAGGTGGGGTTGTGTGGCTGGAGAGATTTATAGCTGTGCCTAGCATGAGAGCTGACACAGTGCTGACTTAACTGGAGCATGTGATCCAGAGAAGATCTGGATATTTTGACATCACGTTATCTGAAGAGATGTTAATCTCATTCCAACTTCAGGATCAGCTCAACTGGCCTGCATGGGTCCCCTTGAGACCCAGTGGTCTTATTGCCTCTAATCTTTGAGACAAATAGATGGATCTAGGGTGACAAGCAGTTTTGCTTGCTTCTGAGTATCAGGTTTATATCCCACCGTTCCACCTGAAGAGGGTGCTCCACAACAGAATTCAAAAGCGAGGTGGTTGAAAACCCAACGTTAAAAGTTAAAATAACACATGAAAGAACGGATGAAATCGCTCCTCTAAAAGCTGTGCTGAAGGGACAGGTGGACGCCTGCCGGAAGACAAGGGCAAATCACAACTCCAGAAGGAATGTGTTCCACAGTTGGGAGCAATGTAGGACAAGGTCCTGTTTTGCTAAACAAACAGACTGGTATCAGCAGAGCATCTTCAAAAAGGGCTCGCCTGTAGATTTCTGCATCTAGCCATGTTTGTAGCAAGAGGGTGGCCCCCGAGTGATCGATTCAGGCCTTTAAAGCTTAAAAGACATCATGTAATTTGGCTCTTTCAATAGGCACGTGATAGGAATATGATATGAGCTTCAGATTTTGCATCAGTCTACATTTCTGGATGTTTTTCAAGAACTGCTTCATGTAGAGACATTATTCTCTCCTCCAAGCAGATCATTGCTTGGTTCTTTCCTTTCCTTCCCAAGCTTTTGGAAGGGTCCTGAACAACACTAGAGGCAACATCGTTGGCATGATTTCTGGCTAGTACTTGAATATCATCAAAGCATGACACACGTTGGGTGCACATAGGAGGCATGTCCACAACCTAAATCCAGATACCACTGTACATCCTGCAACTTCCCTTTCTCAGAGATATGCTATGAAGGGTCTATACTAAATTTCAATAGCTGCTGTCCCATGGAACCTCCAAAATGGAAGACAGTAGAAATTATTGGTTGACTTGACTATTGGAGGGCAAACGCGCATTACACAATGTTGCTTTTCCCCAGGATATAAGCAAAATTGCCTAATGCATTATTTATTTATTTACCTGGCAAGCATTATTCCCCCTATTCAAGGAAGTGAGAATATGAGTGAGAAATTAATCCCATCTAACAACATCCCCAGACTGTCCCTCCCACCCCACCCCAAACTGTTTAACTTTGGTGGGACTTTGTGTTAGAAATATGTATTCCTTCCCTTTCACGGCATCCCACCCAGCTTTACTCTCTCATGAAGACTTTTCCAGAAGAAATATTTGCTTCTTATCTCTTTCTACACAGAGAAAAAGGAACAATTGCTGAATGAAAAAGTTCTTTTTTTTTTCTATGATGAAAGAGTCATGGAACAATTATTCCATCATTGTCTTATCATGGAGAAGAGACCTAGAGTCGGAGTGGGGCTTTGGATTTCTTGCCCTCTGTAACTTAGAATTGACAATGAATACATTGAAGTGGTGAATAGGTTCTGCCTTTTAGGACAATAATCAACAATAAAAGAACCAGCAGTCAGGAAACACACCACAGACTAACTCTTGGTAGAGGAGCCATGAAGGCCTTGGAAAAGATATTCAGATGCTGTGGTGTGTCAATACCTGCAAACATCAGAGTAGTGCAAGCTATAGTATTCCTTGTGACACTCTATGGAAGTAAAAGTTGGACTTTAATGAAGCAGGATAGGAAGATCATTGATACTTTTGAACTTTTATGTTGGAGAAGACTCCTGAGAATATTGCGGACAGCCAAGAAAACAAATCAATGGATCATCAAATAAATCAACCCAGAGTTCTCACTCAAGCACAAATAACCAGGGGTCAAATTATCATACACATTATGTGAAGACCCAGCTCTCTAGCAAAGTCTATAATCATGATGAAACTTGCAGAGGTGGCTAAATTAACTCCTCTGATTAGAGAAAAAACAATATCTACATTTAAGACTGACTGGAAACCACTTATAGACTTTTTTCATGCAATGGAAAAAAAATGCACTTATGATTTGTGGTTTTGATGATTAGAAAAAAACCTGGATAATAGTAAAAAGTGAGCTTTTTTTGTAATCATAGAGTAAGAGTTAATTCTGTAATTGTACTTATATTTGCTGTAAAAGAAAGTAGAAGCTTTTTTGCTTTTTGTTCTCCCTGCAGTTTTTCTTTCTTCTTTTTTTCTTTCTTTTCTCCTTTTACTTTTTATTAGTTTGTGTTTGTTTTTATGTTCTTTGTAAAACTTCTAATAAATGTTATATAAAAAAAGAAACTCTGTCATCCTGGGAAAGGTAGAAGGAAAGACAAGAAGAAAATGATCAGCAGCAAGGTGATGGACTTGGACTTAGTTACAGTGGTGATGGGTGCACCGTTGGAGATCTGAAGGACAGGTTGGGGACAAAATGTCCAGGAGAAAATCTATCTATCTGATTGTTGAGAGTTGCTACTGATTTGATGGCACATAATCAATCAATCAATCAATCATTTCTAAGTCTACAGGATTTACCCTTCTGTAAAAACTGAGGACTATCAGAATGACAGTCGTGAGAGTTCTGAGAGTTTAAACGAGGTCCTCAACTAGATTTAGGCTGTCTAAGAGATCCAGAGGGGCCCAGTTAATTTCCAGCCAAGAAGCCTTCTAGCTATCATTTTAAAAGATAATGATGACATGTGACAAGAAAACCAGGCATTGAAGAATGAGAGAGGGCTTCATTGGAATACTTTTTGAAAATAATGATGAGCAGGTACCTAAATTTCAACCTGCCTTTGAGCTTGAGGACCAGATGGATGCCCTTCACTTTGCAGAAGATTACAGTAACCTAGCTGCATAGAAGACAATGTCCCATGAGAATAAAAATAGCAATATAAATAGCAAACAGTAAAGGAGGTAATTCCTAAATAATAATAATTATTTTTTTTAGATGTATGGCTTTCTAGTATTTTTTTGGCAGGGGTGGGGGCCAGGTGGAGTATGTGTGTCTGTTAATAACCTGCTATACTCTGATTACCGGAGCTCAGATACAGAAGTAGAACAAGCTGGGAGAACAGCCAAGAAGAATGTGGGCTACGTAGCTTCTGGTAAATGGAGTTCATTTGCTTAGTTAATCTGTTCGAACAGACAGGCGAGACTGGAAAGCAATTCCAGTTGAAAGACCTTCATTTCACAGATGAAAGCACCGTGATTCTTCCAAGGTGCCTGAAAGAATCCTACCCATGAGAAAGTGTGAGAAAAAGGTGGCTGATTAAAAAATAAAAACAAAAACGCCATGGAGAAACAGGCCATATTTCCTCCTGTGACTCTTTGGGAAATGATTTGAGAATGCACCAAATAAGAGAATACACCCAAATGCCTTTTCTATGGGGATTTTCAAAACCATCAGTATGAGTTTACATTCAAGCATATAAGAAGAGGTGTTAAGTCATACTAAAGGTTGATCTAATCTACTATATGTTTTGTTTTTCTAGCTGTTGTGTTATTCAGTGGCACAATAACCATAGTTCTTTCCAGGAGCATTTTCAGGAAAGGGGGGTCAAAAGAAGTCAAGATGGAAGCTGTGAATGTGTGATTGAAGCCCCCCCCCCCCATTTTTTTTTTTACGTGCAATGCATGCTTGTAGAAAGAGTTGGGGCTTGAGTTGTACAGTTGTGGCCACCAACATGTCTCCTCTAAACCCTCTCTCTGAGGGTGCCCTTGATTCTTTAAGTGACATGGAGAAAAGATATTAAACATGATAATCAAAGTCAGCAACAAACCATCACAGAAACAGCACAATAATAAAAATAAATGACCAGTGGAAATGCAAAAGTTAAAAGCAGAATACTAACGCGTTGTGAAGTCCAAGGAACACTAAAACTGGTTTCTAAAATGCCCAGAATAATATTACACATAGAAAACATGACATCTAAAGAAGAAAACTTGGCCTTGCCTTTCAGCCTTATGTTGGCGCTAAATTGTAAACTTCAGTGTGACAGAAGGAGATCACTATTTATGGAATGGTGAATACTTGTGGTTAATAATGCCAAATGTCATTTTCAATGAATTTAAATAGAACATTCAATTAAATCAAAGTTAGTCTTTGTCCAGATCCTTCTCATTTTTGACTGTGGCTCCTGGAATATCAAGGGTGGTAGTGCTTAGCATCTTTAGAGAAGCCCACTCAATTCAGAAACCACCTAAATAAGTCTACTTTAAGTTCTATTTAAACTAGATTCCATAGAGATAATAGAAGGATCAGTTCTGCTAAGTCTCACCAAAGCTCAAAAGGTTCAGGATATGCTCTCTTCTAATGCAGTTCTGAAACTTTGCAATGGGGGTTGGGGTGGGGAAAATCTTCCAGCAGTTGAACAGTTGTCACACTGGAAATGTAGCAGACATCTTCTCTGTTGCTTCAGAGAGCAGCCCGTTACCAGGAGAGCAACTATTCTATTTAATTTTAATTTGGACCTCATGCATTTCAGAAAACATTAGCTTTTTTAGAGGCAGTCAGCAGCCTGCAAAAATAAACTGCTACCTTCTTTAGTGGGTAAAGGCTATATGGCAGTGAAACAAATTGATTCAACATTAGTGGGTAAGTTACTCAAGGGTGAGAAGAACGATATCCGTGGATGCTCAGAAGAACTCTTACTTGATTGATCGAATGAATGCATGTTATGTTTTCTTTGGAAGCTCAAGAAAGAATAGATGGGGAATTGTCTACCTCTGCTGTATCCCCATAACAACAACCCTGGGAGATAGGTTGGGCTGAGAGAAAATGCTTGATCTCTGTAAGTGAATGGAGATTTGAGTCTGAGTTTCTCCAGTCCAGTGTTTCTCAACCTTGGCAGCTTTCAGATGTGTGGACTTCAACTCCCCAAATTCCTCAGCCAGCCTTGCTGGGCTGGGGAATTCTGGGAGTTGAAGTCCACCCATCTTAAAGTTGCCAAAGTTGAGAAACAGTGCTCTAATCGATCCAACACCTTCACTTCTAATGTCTGTCAGTTGTGGTTCAAACCATGCCCTGAGATTGATCCATAACTGATATTGCACCAAGCAGCTTCTGTGAATTGTACCCATGGTCTTAATCCAGAAACAGATGAGTTAATTCTAAAATGTTGAATTTCCTAAGCAGGGGAGGAACAGTTCTTTATTGTTTTCTACTCAAACAACACTCACTTTCCCCTCTGTTAAAACAGCAAATCCTTTAACTTTGCAACAGCTGTGTTTGTAAAATGTCCACATGCCCTTAAAAATACCCCTTAGCTCTAGAAAATTATCAACACAAGTCTGTTCAAAAGCTCTTTGGCAGACCAATCATACTTTGTTGCCATTCCTTCCTATCAGTAACATTTAACTTTCATGCCCCTAACTACTGGGAAATCACAACAATCCACTTTTCCTCTGATTTCTCAAAAAATGTTTGAGGCATGTCAGTTTATCAGCCTGTGACCTTTTCTATTAACACTGTCTTTAGATTGGCTCCATGGCACATGCAGCAAATAAATCTTATTACCCAGGGCTAGTCTGGCTGCCTGGATAGGACAGCTGAGGAGGAAATCTGTGAAAATTTGAAATTGTGGGTCTTGCGATGACTACATATAATTTATTAGCTAGCAAGATCCCCAGGAGGAATGGAAAAATAAAACTCAGATGAATGGAAGCCATTAAAATGGATCACGGAGAGAGATGCTTCTTCTCCATTGTGCAAGTTGCTTTGTTTAGCTTATTTATAACTAGGATCACCACCTTGGAGATAATGCAAATAAAGCTATCTCATAAATTATATGACCTTTTCAAGCTGCAAACTCCAGGAGATCTAAATGGAAATAAACCCAAGATGCACAGCCCTCTTCAAGTCTTGGCTGACCTTCTTTATTGCCTTTTCCCAGACTTTCATAATCTTTCTGGAGAAGTTTCAATAATGGGGGCCAGCAAAAGAGATTTAAGAGCTTCAAAGCATGGACATGTCTTTCAAAACCAATGCCATTTCCTCGCTCTCTGCTTCTTTGATGTTCAGGGGCAAGGAGATAGGATCCTGGGAAATGGTAGACCCACAATACTCTTTGCCATGACATTTCAATAAGTGTCCCAGAGAGACTTTGAATTTCAATTCTTTTTTTTTTCTTTGATTCCTTTAATCAACCTATTCTATTGCCCATCACTCCACTTCTTTGAGATAGCAAATGCACTGAATTTCCTTTTGAACACACAAGGCATTAGAACATCCAAATAAATAAATAAGATTCAACTTGATGAAAGGTTCCCCTGCAGTTCATTTTTTAATCCCATATCGGTTTCCAGACTCAATGCATTAGTCTATCCTCTTAATAGGGCAGACCACCTTTTGGGACCAGAAACAGATTTAAATATTGTTTGTCCTCTAAGTGCTGCAAAGAGGTTGGTGCTGGATCTTGATGCCACCAAAGGAGGAAAAGCTGAAATTTTCATTCTCTTTTGAGAAGTTGGTGATTTTCT
Source organism: Liasis olivaceus (assembly GCA_030867105.1). NCBI lineage: Eukaryota > Metazoa > Chordata > Lepidosauria > Squamata > Pythonidae > Liasis > Liasis olivaceus. The sequence goes on along the minus strand of CM061348.1, from coordinate 254,417,268 downwards.
TTTTAAGTGCAAAGTAGACATATTAAAGTGAATGGAGGCTTAGCACATCTATTGTCATTGTATTCTTGCTTTTATTTTGCAACAAAATAGAAACATTGCTGTACCCCACACTTTGGGGGTATGGTCTCAGGAGTTTTCAAGGGTCACAAAAATGGGTCTATGAGCTGCAATAAAAGAAGTCTACATATATACTGTGTATGTGTATGTGTGTGTGTGTGTATTCTATCAGATCCATGAGAAGCCTGCCTGGGACCCACACTTGTTAATAAAGAATTTCCATGAATATAACTGGTGGAATAATTAACCAGTACATAACTCGCCTGCTGGAGAAGACTCTTAAGAGTCCCCTGGACTGCTAGAAGGTCAAACCAGTCAATCTTAAAGGAAATCAACTCTGATTGCTCATTGGAAGGATTGATAATGAAGCTCAAGCTCAGATACTCTGGTCACCTAATGCGAAGAGAGGACTCTTTGGAAAAGACCCTGATGCTGGGAAAGATGGAAGGCCAAAGGAGAAGAGGACGGCAGAGGATGAGATGGCTAGATAGTATCACTGAAGCAATGAGCATGAAATTGAGTAAACTCAGGGAGGCAGTGAAGGACAGGAAGGCCTGGCGCAATATGGTTCATGGGGTCACAAAGAGTTGGACACGGCTTAACAACTGAACAACAACAACAATCCTACACAGATTCTAACCATTCTATCCCAACCAGGAAAGGGAGGAAAGCTATGGCTAAGCCAGATAGCATATTAAAAAGCAGAGACGTCACCTTGCCGACAAAGATCCGCATAGTCAAAGCTATGGTTTTTCCAGTAGTAATGTATGGCTGTGAGAGCTGGACCATAAAGAAGGCTGAGCGCCAAAGAATTGATGCCTTTGAACTGTGGTGCTGGAGAAGACTCTTAAGAGTCCCCTGGACTGCTAGGAGGTCAAACCAGTCAATCTTAAAGGAAATCAACCCTGATTGCTCATTTGAAGGATTGATAATGAAGCTCAAGCTCAGATACTTTGGTCACCTAATGCGAAGAGAGGACTCTTTGGAAAAGACCCTGATGCTGGGAAAGATGGAAGGCCAAAGGAGAAGAGGACGGCAGAGGATGAGATGGTTAGATAGCATCACTGAAGCAATGAGCACGAAACTGAGCAAACTCAGGGAGGCAGTGAAGGACAGGAAGGCCTGGTGCAATATAGTTCATGGGGTCACAGAGTCGGACACGACTTAACAACTGAACAACAACAACATAACTCGCCTATGGAATTCTTACTACAGGATGTGGGGATGGGTGCTTATTTGAATGGCTTTGAAAGGGGGGTTGGATCAATTCATGAAGGACAGGTCTTTCAAGGGCTTTTGGTCTTTTTGGTCAATGTTATCTTCAGGTTGCAAGTGTGAGTAGGCCAAAGCAGGAAACAGACACCACAAGAACTATAGGAACTCTCCTTTATTGTAATCAGGTATAATAGCACAGTCTTGAAAGCCTGCCAGACTCATACCAAACAGAAACAAGGCAGGATAATTTTGAGTCTCTTTCTCAAACTCCTCCTTTTCGCAGGATTGAGATGAAGTTTATTGTCTCGCATCTGCTAATGGTTCTTGCATACCTTCACTAATTTTATCTCTGCAACCCTCCAAATTCCAATTGCAGGTGAATGATGGGAGAGGGCTATGTCTCCATGTCATGTTTGCAACCACCTCAGAAGCATTTGATTGGCCGCTGTAAGAAGCAAAATGCTGGACTAAGATGGACTTTGGTCTGATCCAACACAACTATAGTTATGTTCTTATGAAAATCTACCAAAGACCGGAGCAGGGGTGGATTCCAAATCATGACCATTTGCCCGGGCTAAGCCTTGCCTTGGCATATATTCTGCTATATTCTGCTGTGAACTCCTTTCACTCTCTGAGAATTATACACCTCAGTGGGTGTTCCTTTCCTATCCCAACTCACAGTTGTATAGTTGTGTGTGTGCTAGTAAGATTTGCATTTGTTTTCATACTGGGAAAGACAGGAAATGTGATCTTGTGCATGAGAGATAGAATCACCAGTGGAAATTATTGCAACTCATGGTGCAATGAGATGCATTTTTTTTTTTTTGTCTGCGCTCAGTCATTACTGACCCTGCAGTGCCTGCCTGGACGAATCCTTGCAGTTTTCAAGGCAATTGTTTTTCGGAAGTGGTTTGCCAGAGCCTCCTTCCTAGAGCAGAGCCCAGCTGGCGAGGCGGGGTTTCCGTTGCTTCGCGCCCTTTTCGGGCGAGCGCGGTTTCGCGCTTACCGGCAACTGGTCCCGTCTCTCTGTGCAAGGCGCTGCCAGCATTTTTCCTCCCACTGGAGTGAGAGTACCCATTTATCTACTCACGTGAGTTTTCAACCTGTTGGGTTGACAGGAGCTGGCGGGGGGGGGGGGAACAGGAGCTCACCCTGTCAACACGAAGGCTGGACTTGAACCGCCGAAGCGTCAGCCATTTCTGGCCGGCAACTTTCAGCGTCATTAAGCCGCTGCGCCACCGCGTCCCCCATAATGAGATGCATAGGATGATACTATTTCTCATGCATAGGAGTGGGAGCATTTTAATATTTTACTGAATGAGGTGAGAAATCCATCTGTCATCCAAATGATGATTGAATATACCCCAGGGAACTCTAAATGCTCACAGAGCTGTATACATGGTTAGACAGTTGCTGAGTGCTTTGGGTACCTGATAGACAGCTGTAAAGGAATTTAGAACTGACCTTGGGGAAGATAGGAGAGAGTTGTTCAGGACAGACGTGGAGAAGGGATTACATCATCCAGAGATAGAGGGAAACATGAGAAAGAAACTCAGAATAACTCTGCCTTGATTTTGTTTAGTATTAGTCAGAAAGGAACTTGGACAGGCTTTCAAGAGTCTGTTATTCTATCCTACAACAATAAAGATTATTTACTGAGAGCCAATTGGGGGTAGTGGTGAAGATGCTGGACTAGACACCAGGAGACCAGCGGTTCTAGTCCTCCCTTAGACATGGAAGCCAGCTGGGTGACGTTGGGCCAGTCGACTCTCTCAGCCCAAGGCATCTCACCTAGCTTTCGTCATGGGGAAAACAGAAGATAGAAGTGTTCTGTACACCTCCTTCAGTTGTATGAATAAAGGTAAGATATAAATCTAATAATAAACAATAAGCAGTATTGCCTGTCATGCCTGTTTCTTGACTTGGCTTACCTCAAAAGGCAGCAAGCTAGAAGGGGAAGCTGTAGTTAATTGAACAGATCACATTGAAAGGACAAGCAAATGAGAGGGATATGTATATAGATGTTTTCACATTCTGGAAAAGGGGATCTGGATCTGAGAAATACTGGATCTGACCAGTACTGGATCTGAGCAACTGGATCTGAAAAGTACCTTGTAGGTTAGGGGAATCTGCATCTATTCTAGGGCAAAAGCAAAGGACGACGTTCCCGAAGAAGCTATACATTTTGCCTTCTGGTTTAATATAGCAGTGTTTGATCTGGCCAATTTTTAATTTATTTCTTTAAATAAGCACAGCAATTTACATTTGCAACATCTCACAATGTAGAGAGGCTGAATATAGAACTACCTCTAATTTACATTTCATTACATCTAATTTACATAACTTATCCCATATCATTTTTCTGGTGTACAGTTCTGTTTTTCCTTGGCCATGTATATTTGCCTGATGCAGGCCTTCTAAAAAATGTAGATCTTTACTTAACTACCTTTTTAAAAAGCTTACTTTAAAACAAAAATCAAGCGAAAGAGAGAGAGAAATAGCTACTTTTTAAAACAAGCACAATTACTTTTTTTTTTTAAAGTGTTCCCTAATGACCCAGAAATAAAGAACAGGGAGTGATGCGTGAGCTGTGATATAGATATGCATGAATGTGGAGGCATCTGGAACATAAGGGGTGAAGAGAACATACATAAGTTATCTATTTTAACAGCCATTAATTTGAGAGACCAAAAGAATTTAGACCTAGGAGAACTTACAAATTTATCATTTGCTAGATTTTTATGTCATCTTCCTTTTGGGAAGTCAAGACAGCATACATCATGCTGCATCCTCCCATTTTTCCCCACAACAACCCTGAGAGGTAGGCTGGGCTGAGAGGAAAAGATTGGCCCAAAGTCCCCCAGAAACTTCTGTAGTTGAGGAGAGACTTAAACCTGGGTCTCTCTGCTGTTAGATCCTTAACCACTACAGCATGGAGCCTTCTTAATTCCTTTCATTTCCCATAGTTATAGATACCCTTAACACTTTCAGGCTGATGAGAGATATTGCTCTGATGAAATTCTGGAATCCATCTTGGGATGAAAGCTGAAAAATAAAATAAATAGCAGTCTGTGGCTAAGCCCTCCCTTACCAGGATTCTCCTGCTTCTCTAATTCCTTCAAAAACAAGAAAAAGTGTTAAGAGGTTTCACGTGCTCAATGTATTTCTTGCTAAAACAGACAAGAACACCAGAAGGATTTTAAAAGAGAGAGAATGAAATCTAATCTATCAACCTCTTCAGCTTTGCAGAAGCATTCCCTAGAAGTTTTTCGTTTCTCTGCCAAATCTCATTGATGTCTGTTGACCTCAAAGGGAACTTGCAAGCATTCTCAGTGGTGTCTTTCCCACTGTGCAAAATAGTCTGACCCACTTTCTACTGCCCTTCCTGCTTTGGGTCCTTGATTCCTGTCAAAAAGGGACATAATTCCCCTTGATCTTACAACTTTCATAGGATCTTTCTTCAGCTCTCCCTGGAGGGAGGACAGAAGGCCAACTTGCCACTGTTTCTCCTTCACATACTCCTTGGGTGTGCTGCTCCATCACTGTGACAACCAGACAACATGCGAAGCAAAGAAGCCTTGTGCTAGTTTTCTTTGCAAATCAGCAGTAAACAGACTCACAATCTCTTTAGCAGAAGAAGCCAAGCCCCTATCAAATTGAAATTCAGCCAGTTTTCTTCATTCACTTGAGTGAATTCTGGGTTAGTCAACATCTGCAGGAGGATCACGCTGTGATGGAGATACAGGAACTGTTTCACAGAAAGATAGAGATCCCTCACCATGCAATACACCTCTGATCTTTGAGACCATTGGGAGAAAGCTTATGAAATTCTCCATCACAGACACAACAGGCAGCAATGGCCTCACTCTGATTTGGCTTTGTGAAGTCATCATGTACCGAAATCTCACATATTAAAGAGCATTATAGTTTCATTACACCAATTTCACAGTTGCTAAGTGGATGGATTTCATAACAAGTGGTAAAAAACATCCCCTCCTTTTAAACAATTCAATAAATGGATTTGAATTAAGATATCTGAGCAAACATGCTCATTATGGTCATTCAGAGAGGCTCTATTGTGTATCCCCTTGACAGCTGAACTGCATTTATTGAGAATTAGAGAGAAAATGGTTGGATTTCCTTTTTTGCACAAATTTACCTATTACTGTTTCACACCTATTGTATTTGTGAAGCTTTAAAATGAGCACTTCTCTGATATTTGCAAAGCAATTTTCTTTATTTTCTTTTTTTAATGCACCTACAAATATAGATTGGGAATAAGGATGCATAAATGCAGTTTGAGAAAATAACATGCGAACATATTTTTACATGCTATTAAAACACTGGACAAAAGGCACTCTTCACATGGAAATGGCAGGTCAGCTGTGCACACTAGGGAAAAAATGTTTATAAAAAGTAGGTGAACGTCCCTGTGAACTTGAAGAAAATACTTATCAAGATGTTGAAAAGGGATGAACCAAAGTTGAGGTAGGAAAAATGAGAATCTGATAGAAAGGGAAGTTGAATAATGTGTCCATTGATAGGACAAATAGAGGACCAACCACAAAACTTTGGATTGTCTCAAGAGAAGCCCACTCCCTTTTCTTAATTGACTCACATAGTAAGGCAAAAGGTTAGGAGCATCTTATGATAGTGATTCTTCATTGTGTAATCTGATTTCTTCTGAACTGCATTCATTTGCAAGTATGTAAACCAAGGCGATATAGTATCAGGAAATTTTCCAGAAAACACTGTTACATGTGAAGGAATAAAACAAATACTTGAACCAAGACCTTCAAAATACCAAGGTCCCTGAACTCAAGTAAACCTCCCTAATAGCTTGCTTAGGCATTTGTAGATGCTGGCTCACACATTATTTTAGTCAGCACTTGTATTTTTAAATGGGAACTAGGAAATAACTAACCATAAAAACTGGCTCGTGCTGACCTCTGCTTTATTGACTGTGTATTTTTCACTGTGAGCAGAAAACCTAACCCATGTTATCAAAAATAAGATGATTGATTTTTGATATTATTACTGGTCAGCAATGATTATATTACTATATAAAGGTTGTTTGTACCCTCCTTAGATGGGCAGAACCTTGTAGTCTGACTCCAGCACTGTTCAAATAAACATGGCTCAGGTAGGTCGCGTGATCTCCACTTGTCCACCAATTGGGTTGCAGGGAATTTTACCCTCCATATGACTATCAAGTGATCTTGATTGCCTGTGTCATTGAGGATGAAAAGTTCACCCCATGTCCAATCTAACTCCCATCATTGGAAAAGGGAAAATTGCTACGTTCCAGAGTGAATTAGAAATGGGTGATTCACACATCTCTGACACCAACAATGAATGGTCACTACAGAAGTTACATGTATGTAGCAGGTTATTATGTCTTCTAAACAATGTTTGTAAGAGGAAAGCATGGTGTTGGTTTACGTAGCCTTAGTATATTTACCCTGTTAAATCCTAATCAAGTGTATGGGGCCCTTGGAGTCACCCATTGGCTCCAAAATTGAGTGCCATGCCATGCAATCTGCAAAGAAAGGCCAAGGATTTCATATACAATAATATCTACTACTTTTTTCTTACATCAATATCTCCGTAATCTTGGAATCATCCAAACTGGGTGGAAAGAGTTCCCTTTCTCTGTCTTGTTACGGTCTAGATTTGATCTTGTTTTGAAGTCTCATCCCCATTTTGATTCTATTCTTCTCTGAAATAGTGGCTTAATCGGATGATGACTTCCAGTTCTGTTTTGAAGCACATGCTTAGGATGACAGAACAAAACTGTCGAAAATTAATCTGACTGATAATCATATTAAGCCGTGTTTGGCAACACTTCCATAATCCTTTCTTCCATCCAAGGTTTTATCCAGCTTTTAAAGATCACAAAGCATGAGGCGGTGACCTCTTACTGGTTTTCTGATTACTAAGTGCTAATTGGATTCGATCTCTTAATCAAAAAGATAGTGTTATGAGGTGGACTGCCTTAGACTGTTTCCACACTAGAGATTTTCTCTGATATTGATAATGTGCAGTACCTTATTTATTTCTGAGAATTCAGATAACATTTGCACCAGATGATTACATTCCTGTATTTCTCCCAGTAAGCTCCCATGCCTTTCTTCAAATGATTATTTCCCCCCACCCCAACCTGAATCAATGTTGCAGGACAATCTGTTTAGGTAAAAAACTAACTGTGAAATTTAACACAAAGAAGCACAACATTCTTCACTTAAGAAGCAAACATCATAACCTCAGTTCAAACATGGTCAATACTTGGCAGTAATCTTCTGAAAAAAAACTGTAGTGAATGTGCAAAATTCTTCCTTTGGGAAAAAGAAATCAAGTGTATGGAGTAGAATATGGGATATCTGATTTGATAATAGTACAGGTTAAAACATTTTGGATCTTGGGATAATTGTTAACTGGGAAACAACTGGGAATGTTAAGATTTGAGAAAAGATGACTCAATAGTCTCTGACTATTTGAAAAGATGGCATGTGGAAGAAGATCAAGATTTCTCCATTGTCCAAGACAGCAGAATGCAGAATGTGCTGAATAAAGAAACTAAATTCCAGTTGAATGTTAGAAGAACTTCCTAGGAATGTGAGTAATAAAGGAGGTGGTAAGCTCCACTTTTCTTGAGAGGGGTGGAGGGATGCTTTAAACTAGATTCCTGCATGGAGGAGAATGATGGAATCCAGTATGATTCTAAGATCTCACTGAGGTAGCATATTGGATATTGTTGGAGACCAAGCTAAGCCCTGCTTCTCTAACCCATAAGAGAACCCTCCTATCCTTGTTCCTGTCACCATAGAAAAAGCATCAGTGAAACAGAGCAAACTTTCTCCTAGATTGACAAGACTTGTCAGTCTGACCCAGTTCTCTCCATTTCCTACAGAGAGAAGGGGAAAACCATTCTATCTTCTCCCTTTCTTTTTGGTAGGCAGTGTTGCTTTTAGTAATTCAGCTTTGGAATTTTCTATCATGAGAGGTGGTAGCTTGGCTGGCTTTAAAAAAGGGTTGGATCAGTTCATGGAAGTCATGGGGATCAATGGCTATCAGCCTTGATGGCAGTAGAACTACCTCTGAAAGCCATCAGCTGGGAGACTAGTGGGCTTCCTTGTGCAGTTGGTTGGCCTCTGTGAGAATGGACTGCTAGACTGGTTGGGCCTGGGGTCCAATCCAGCAGAGTGCCACTTACGTTAAGTCTCCAGGCTGCATGCGTAGTGCCCTTCCCCAATCAGATGACCTCTAGAGGGGTTCCTGATGCAGTTCTTAGAATTCCTAACCAATTTAGACCATTTGGACTATTGGATGTTGACTGGGCTATTAGGAAAGTAAACTTACTTTTGTATATACAGCTTTCTGTAAAATGGGTGCTAATTCTCAGGCTGACAGTAAACATAGCCAGCTTTCTCATAAATCCTGTGCAGTTAGCATCAAAGATAATTAGTGATTTGCTAATAGATTGATTGATTATGCACCATCAAGTCAGTGTTGACTTTTAGTGGCCACATAGATCGATTTTCTCCAGGATGATCTCACTTCAGCTTGGTTCTTCAGAGGTTTCAGTAGTGCACCCATCACTATTGTAATAAAGTCCATCCACCTTGCTTCTTCTTCTCTTTCCTTCCACCTTTCCCAACATTAGTGCCTTATCTAGAGAGCTATGTCTTCATATAACGTATCTGATGGATGATAACTTTGTTTGTTTGTTTGTTTATTTATTTATCATATTTATATAGCCACCCATCTCACACAAGGTGACTCTAGGCAGCTATATAAATATGATAAATATGATAAGAAAGAAAGAAAGAAAATAAATTTATTTATTTATTTATCATATTTATATAGCCACCCATCTCACACAAGGTGACTCTAGGCAGCTAGATAAGAAAGAAAGAAAGGAAGGAAGGAAGGAAGGAAGGAAGGAAGGAAGGAAGGAAGGAAGGGAGGAAGGAAGGTCTGCTCTGCTCATTGAGTTAGAATTCTGAATTAATTTGTTCTATGATGCCTTTGTTTGTTTTCTTGTCTATCCATGATATTCTCAGGACTTTTCTCCAACATCAAAGTTCAGTGGTGTCAATATACTTTCTAACCTGCTTCTTCACATTCCAACTGTTGCTTCTATAAGAGTGTCACAGGGAAAACCATTGAAAAGATGACTCTGATCTTTGTAGGTTACTCTGATCTTTGTTTAGGATACCTGATCTAAAATATTATTACTACTGTTGTTACCAAATCATCATCATCATCAAGAGGAGATTTCTTAGAAATTACTAGCCAAAACAACTGAATGGAAGTGTGATATACAGTATAGAGGGTGGATTCCTGAAATTGTGGACAAAAAGGTAGAAATCTTCCCCTTCATATATTGCAACCCTATGGACACATACTTGGTAGGAAGTCCCTTTGAATGCATCAGGACTTCCTTCTTTGGGAATCCACAAAGGAGTTGGCTGCAGATCTCAGAAAAGGTATGGCCTTCAAACCAAGAGTGACAGCCAAATCCCACTTTCCTCTCTGGCTTCAAATATCAAGGATTTATCACAAATCATTCTTTACATCCAACAGGCTTTATTGAATTTCTAAAGTCTTTTTCTTTTCTGGGAATGACCTTTTGGGATTTTGCAAACTTTGGTGGCTGTTCTGTGCAGCCTTGTTGCCCTTAAAAATCTATAATAAATGCCTGCCAGATATTGCTGTAACAAGATAACATATTACCCCTAGTACCAGGATCAATCAAACCCAAGTGGCTGGGATTCAATACATCTTGTCTAACGGATGTGAAATTTACTGAATAAATTAAAGGGGAACTTTGCAGAACCCTGGGAACATAAATTAGATACACTAGCTGTTAGGACTTCATGAAGTAGATAAAGCTTCAAAGTGAATGCAAGAAGGTCGCTAGTGTTTAAGAACAGATAGACAGATAGATGGGTAAGGCATTGTGCACATGAGGAATTTACCCATAATTTGTCTTCAAACAGGACAGAATGTGCACAATTTCCAGTTTATGGAAGTATTTTTGAAGAAGGTTTAGGGATTCAGCGCAGTATAACAAGATGTTCTACATTTCTCAGCCTCGGAGAATGTTAGTTTTTTTCACATTCTCTAGGCAATGCGGTCAGAGAAGATGCAGTACAGATACTATCTCTTTTGCTTCAGATCACATGCTTCAGATCACAAATCCTAGAATAGGATTTCTAGGCTAGACATAAATCATTATTAGAAATTCTTAAATAGGGCATGACATGCATGTACCATATACTAAAAGCATGGGCTTCCATATATGGGTGGATATTTGATCTGCATTGACATTAAACTTTATTCCCTCCTAACTGGAATGGGATGGAAGGATGATTGTGCACACCATCGTTATTCCTGGTCTCTACCTGTCCAGACGATGCTATGCATCATTTCATTGATTGATTATGTGCTATCAAGTTGGTATTTGCAATGAGTAACTTCAAAGGTAAGTCTTCTGTAGGATGACCTGTTCTCAACTTGCCCTTACAAGTCTTCCAACAGTGTACCCATTGCTTCTGTAATCAAGTCCATCCAACTTGTTCTTGGTTGTACTCTTCCTCTCTTTCTTTACACCTTTGCCAGCATTATACTCTATTCAATAGAGCTAGATTTTGCGTAATGTGTTCAAAATATGATAATCTGAGCCTGGTCATTTGTGCCTCAAGTGAAAACTCTGGATTGATTCGTTCTTTGACTCATCTGTTTGTTTTTGTGGTTATTCACAGTATTCTCAGCAGTCTTCTCTAATACCATATACTCTTTCTATCCCACTTCAAATTTTCACTTCCATTGAGTGTCACAAGGAAAACCATTGCCTGAACAATTCTAATCATTGTAGTTATAAACATGTCTCATCATCTGAACATCATTTCTAAGACCTTCATTGCTACTCTACCAAGTGCTGGTTTGCGGTGTATTTCTTGACTGCTGGTCCCCTTCTGTTCATAGTTGATCCTAAAAGGCAGAAGCTATCCACTGCTTTAATATCTTCATTGTCAATTTTAAGACTGGTTGCTGAATTTGTTGAATATATATATATATATATATATATATATATATATATATATATATATTCTTTGTCCCATTTTTTCACTGTGCTCCTTGAGTTTCAACATTATTATTCGTTACAATGTTCAGATGATACTTTGCTTCATATTCATATCTTATCCATTTCCCTGTTCATTCATTAATGTGTCCACAAATCTTAAAACTGGGTAATTTAGGAGAGAGGTGGACCATGTTCTAGACTATTAAATCTACCCTTTCACTATTTCAATATTATCATTTAATGTTAAACAGGGGAGTTATGTTATCTTGCTATTGTTAAATATTTTCCATATCTTCATAAAATTGGTGGAAGAGGTCATCAATAAAGAGGTCCTCCTAATATGCTGATGACACCCCAATAACATACTGTTGACATCTTCAAGTAATGGGACAACTACCATGGATGTTCTAGTCATATGGTAGCATCCACCCAACATTGCCTGATTAGCTGAATCCAAAGCACTAAGAAGGGTTAGGCTTGGTCTGTACATGGTTGGGAGCAACGATACATAATTTGGGGGTGCTTCTGGATCCAAATCTCTGCCTGGTTCCCTGGCTGAGGTAGGGGCCAGGGCTACCATTTCTCAGTTTCAGTTGAAATACTAACTGCAACCTTCTGGGAAGAAAACACTTTCAAACCATTGGTGCACCCATCAAGAACTTCCAGGCTTGACTACTGCAATGTGCTCTTGTAATGAGAAGAAGGAATAATCTTGAAGAGCAGCAGAGAGAGCCACAACCAAGACAAGAGTTGGATAAAGGAAATCTGAGTCTGAGCCAGAACTGTAACCTGAGAAGGCATCTCAGACAAGACCCTCCTTAGTTCTTACAAAGAAAAGCGAGGGTGGGAGGGAAAGCATATTCAGACTTGCAAGATTCTGTTACAATAGCTCTATAAGAAAAGTAGTATTAGACTGCATGGTTTTAATTTCCTAGTCTTGTCTACCCTAAAGGGCTGACAGTTCTTCATAGGATTTCCCTTTGGGTCTCTTCTAGAAACTCCATGTAGTATAGGATGTCCCAGCAATTCAGCCAGTTATCTGGAAGAAATTAATTGGCCACATTAAACCTCTGCTAAAAACATTGCACAGGGTATGCTAGTTTACCTTCTGGTGAAAGCCTTATGCAGCTTCGAAGCACCTTGAAAAAATGTCTCTTTCTAAATGACCTCAAGGACAAAAGTGGATGAATGTTGTATCTTTCCTTGTACAATCGTCTCTTCAATAGTCTGCAGACTTTATGAATTCCCATGCCTTTATATTTCCATTAAACAACCCCTAGCCCTCCACCCAACACTTTGGCCTATTGATGATACTACGGAAAAATCCTGCCTTTCAAAAATCGTAGAATTTCTCTTTCCCCTGGAGAAATAGGTGAAAATGATCCACTCATTTTCTCTCTCTAGAAAGGGGGTGGAGAATTTCAAAAAGCTATTTGTGCCCCAATCAGGAAGAAAATGGATTACTTTGCTTTTGAATGTTATGTTATCTATTTTTTACTTTTTTTTTTTTTTAAAAAAAGATAAATAAATCAAAACTCAGTTATCCTTTGAATAGTTGCTTGTGGCTGGATTTTATAAGGTAGTTTGTTTAAAAAAAATCACACTATGCATGTGAGGAACAATTCTGTGCAAAAATGCATATATTCATGAAAGTAATGCACAAAAGTAAGTTATATAATGGGAAATAATTTGCAAAAAATGGTACTTTAGAGGAAATTGCGAACCACAATACCCATTTGAAGAAATGTGCACTAAAATGCATATATATTTTAGGATGAACTTCTTAAAAAGAAAATATTCTCAGCTGTTGGAAATGAGATGAACTGAATTTACAAATGGACCAATAAGAAGGTGGCAGAAATCAGAACGACGGAGTCATTTGTCCTGTGTTCTGACCGCAATAAAGAGATAAAACTCATTGATTTTTCACATCCCAAAGAACAGACTGGAAAGAAAATTGTCCTGTTGGTAACATGATTTGCAAGAGAAGGGGACAGGAAAAACAAAACAAAACTACATGATTGTACATAATTATACTGATGGTGTAGGGTTATTTTTTTTCCCCCTAAATGAAAATCATTTCAGTTAAATGACTGTAGGTGTGTCTTTCAGGACAAAATCCTTTAAAGAAACAGTTGTGGCGTCCTTGGCAGTTCAAAGTCCTTGGTACTCATAAAACTTTCCACGCCCTGCCTTAAAATGATTGGGACCATGACATGGTCAAAATTGCCTTTGCACAGGTTTCTTCCCTCTAAGATTAATGGCAAACTTGAAGAACTTTACATCACATGGGAAGAATTTATCTTACTTCTAAGAGAATCACAAATGTCTCTCTCCTGCTGGACCAGGAAATCACAAATGTGAACATTTTTATTCTATTTTTTAAAAGATGTATGAATGTGCCTGGTTAAATGGACATTAGTGTCATTGTTCGGAAAGGAAAAACTGTACAGAGATATGTCTCAGACTAAATCAAATGTTCAGACACCAGATTAAATTAGAAAGCCAAAAGTTCTCTTTTTAGAACAACATTCCTCAACGTGATGTTTTGCAGTTGAAATCTCATTCTTCCTGGGAAATATGGATCAAGAACAGAAGTGGCCGATCTACCAGCTGTGAGACACATGCGGTCTCCAGCTTCTTTGGGGCTCCTGAAATTTGAAGACAATTGTTTTGCATTGGAAGTGGGGAGAGGTTTGCAGGGCAAAGTTTTTGCAAGGCTTAAAGCAAATAATAATAATAATAATAATAATAATAATAATAATAATAATAAAAAATAACAATAATAATAATAATTAATAATAATAATAATAATAATAATAATATCTGCCTATCCCAGGTCCTTGGAAAGGACTCGATAAGTGGATAAAAATGCCAAATCCAGTCTAAACATCTGGCTGACTGTGCGACCAACCATCATCATAATAAGCAAGAACTGGCGGGATCACAAAACAGACAAAGTCATAGAAAATGAAGATGTTAAAGTGCTCTGGGACTTTGGAATTCAAACAGACAAGCACCTGCCACACAACACCCCAGACTTAACAACTGTTGATAAGAAAGACAAAAAAGTCTGGATAGTGGACAGCACAATAGAAGAGGAAGAACTGGAGAAAATCACAACATATACATATATAACATCTGGAGCACCACTTGAAGACCATCAGCATTGACAAGATCACCATCAGTCCACTGCAAAAGGCAGGTATCCTCCAACAGGATGGATACCTTTCACACCATCAAATGACAATTGCCTATCCCAGGCCTTGGGAAGGACTCAATAGGTAAATAAAAATGCCAAATCCAGTCTAAACATCTGGCTAACTGTGCAACCAACCATCATCATCATCATCATCCTCTACACATTTATAGGCTCCTAACCCTGCCCCCCTCCCCCCAAAAAACAAGGATTTGGAAATGTTGTCTGCACCATTCTAGTAACGTAGCAGCCTTGCCAGCATACCCTCTCCAGGCATCAAACAGAGCAGAAAGTTACATTGTAGCCCCCAGCACAAAATTCTGTCCACCCACCAGCCTCCCCCTCCAAAACCTTCTCCAGTTGTTGCAATTTAAAATTGGAAATGGATACTGAGCTTTTTGGAATGCAGTGTGTCCCTAGTACGTGAATCAGTGACCTCTTCTCTCTCAGCTGACTATTTGGTCAAGGGACGAACAGGAGGTCTTCATTGTGACTGCCTTTGAAGGCCATCTGTGGACTTCCTTGTACAGCTGATTGGCCACTGTGAGAACAGACTGCTGGATTAGATGGGCCAGGGGTCCCATCCAGCAGGACACTTCTTAGGTTTTTCGCTCATGGTCTGAAATATCTTTTCCTCACCTATCTTAACTGCATTTTAGGTTAATATTTACTTTATATATTTAAAAATGAGTATTGCATTGCTAACTGGCGCAAGGCACATAGGTTATGTCACACTTTCATTGAGAAATCAATATTGTTGGTGAGTTGTTTGTAGGGAAGAATTTAAAGTTTGGGTATTGAGTTTTAAAGCAGTGAAAGGCTTAGGGCCTATCTAAGGGACTGTTCCTCCTATTATAATTCTGTTTGGTTATTAAGATCTGTAGGAAAGGCCCTTTTGAAGATACCCTGCCTCTCCACTTCAAAGGCTTGATTTTTGGGCATGCAAGGGTGGTGATGATTCTGCTGGATTGCTCTGAGAATAGGAAATGTTCTCTCCCCAGAGTTGCATCTTTCCCCTACTCTCTTTCATTTCCTTTAGGAAATCTATAAAATATTCCTCTCTTTTACTAGGTTTTTCATTGTTCAGTGTTTTAATATCTGCTTGTTCATTTCAATCTGCGTTTCTCACTTTTTTATGGTTTGTTTTTGTAGTTAAATTTTGTTAGGTGCCTTGATTGCTCACTGAAGTAGAAAGGTTGGGTATAAATCAAGCACACACACACATATGCAGACGTATATAAAAATACCTGTTTTGTAGCCCAGAAATGGGGTGCTCCTAAAATGCTCAGAACAAACTTGATCATGAAGCAAAGGATTAAAACTAGAAGCTTTTTCAGCCCCCTTTGCAGTCAAGCAGAGGAAATGGAAGTGGTCCACAAAACCAGGGAGTCAGCCAAAGACCATTTGAATGTCTTCATCAAACCTAGATGGTGCCTGTTGACCCACACAACACTCTCTCCCTTAAACACATGGACACACATAGACATAGGTTCTGATCTGGCAGTTATTCAAACACACCCCAAAATGGAAACAGATTCACAAAATGGTATCATGCTTGTACATCCTGGAGACCATTCATTCCACTACTTTTCAGGCCCTTCCAAAAGCCCAAGTTCTCCCTAAAATGCATAGAGCATGCCTGCAAGACCCCGGCCTTGAATCAAAGGGGTCTTGATACTTCCCAAGACAGAACATTTCATCTCCAATCCATCCCTACTGATGGATCATTTAATTACAAGTGCTCGGAGCAAAGTCCCAAGGCAGAACATGTCATAAGAACATAGCAATGTAAGCAGTGCCCTGCTGGATTGGACCCTTGACCCATCCAGCCCAGCAGTCTGTTCTCACAGTGGCCAACCAGCTACACAAGGTAGCCCACAATATCCCAGAAGATGGCCTTCGGAGGCGGTCCCACTGCCATCAAGGCTAAGAGCCACTGAACCCCATGACTTCCATGAACTGATCCAACCCTTTTTTGAAGCCAACCAATCTGGCAGTCAGCACCACCTCTTGTGGTAGTCAATTCCAAATTGAATTACCTGTTGGGCAAAAAAATACTTCTTTTTACCTGCCCTGATTTTTCCAGGATTCAATTTTATTGGGTGATCTCTGCTTCCAATATTTTGGGAAGGGGAACATAGTGTCTCCTTGTCCACCTTGTCCACACCATGCATAATTTCATACACATCAATCATGTCTTATTCACCTCCTTTCTAGGCTGGTAATTTTGCTTTATGCTGAAATCTCATGCAAACACACTGAATGTTCACATTCTTTGAAAAACTCACAAGATTTCAGGTGTTATTTCTTTTTTGGTGGTGGGGAGTGGAAGTGACAGGGGCATTGTACAAGTTCAGCACTCCAAAAACTCTTCTTGATAACCCTGCATTCTGGTGATTTATTTTACTTTACATAGCAAAAAACCAATTGTTTTAACAAGCTGGTTGCATTGTTTCATGAAAAAAATACCTTCAGTGTAACAACACACCCTTTCTGGGAGAATTCTGTGCTTGAATGTCTAACCATTTGAAGCCAGTCTTTGTTATGCATGACAGACTTAATATATATATATATATATATATTGTTTGCTGTTAATATTCTGTCCAGCTAATCCATTAAATTACAAGTCTGAACAATAAAAATTCATTCTCTGGACTGCAAAATTATCAGGATCATGATTTTTAAAAATTACCTTTATTGGATTTTCCTCTCTTTTTTTGCTTGTAAATATATATTATTTTTTATAGATTTTTAAATCAACAAAGCCATAGAAGATGAACCAGTACAGTAAAATCGAAGCAGTAATACATATTTAATCAAAGTGTATAGAATGATCTTTTTTTTAGGGGCAGCTCCTTATCTGATGTAGACATCCATATCAGTAACATTTCCAAACAATGTCTAATTTCATGTTCAGGTTACACTCTTTCCAGAAAGCGTCTTTCTTTTTTCTGCTTGTAGGTTACCTTTCTAACAACATGGACTCTTTGTTCGAAATATATGTGCATTTTAAGGAGCACAGTCTTACAAGGCCAAGCCTTGCCTTGCCTGTCATGAGAACATTAAAAGTAGTGCTAAATCTTTTATTTTCCAATTGCATGTATCATGACCGCATGGTGTACACTGCACATTTTGGCCGAATAGAGTGCATTGTCTTTGATTTCCCTTGTTCTTTTTTTGGCTAGGCGTTCTACATATCTTGCATTTAATGCATGTGTGTGTGTGTGTGTGTGTGTGTGTGTGTAGATACAATCCCTACTGCCCATAATTGAATGAAGCCTTATTTAAATCATATAAACTTTAAAACCCCCTTCATGGATCACTGCCTTGTCGTAGCGAAGGGGCTTGTGTAACTCAGTGAAGCCATGAGCTATACGGTGCAGGGCCACCCAAGACGGACAGGTCATGACAGAGAGTTCTGACAAAATGTGGTCCACTGGAGAAGGAAATGGCAACCCACTCCAGTATCCTTGCCAAGAAAACCTCATGGACAATGTTAAAAGGCTAAAAGATATGACGCCGGAAGATGAGCCCCTCAGGTCGGAAGGTGTCCAATATGCTACTGGGGAAGAGCGGAAGGCAATTCCAAGTAGCTCCAGAAAGACTGAAGCGGCTGGGCCAAAGCCGAAAGGACGTTCAGCTGTGGATGTATCTGGAAGCAAAAAGAAGGTCCGATGCTGTAAAGAACAATATTGTATAGGTACGTGGAATGTAAGATCCATGAACCAAGGCAAGCTGGATGTGGTCACACGTGAGATGACAAGATTGAACGTCGACATCTTGGGAATCAGCGAATTGAAATGGACGGGAATGGGTGAATTTAATTCAGGTGACCATTATATCTACTACTGTGGGCAAGAAACCCTTAGAAGAAATGGAGTTGCACTCATAGTCAATAAGAGAGTGGGAAAGGCAGTAATGGGGTACAACCTCAAAAATGACAGAATGATCTCAGTGCGTATCCAAGGAAAACCATTCAACATCACGGTAATCCAAGTCTATGCCCCAACCACTGATGCCGAAGAAGCTGAAGTTGACCGGTTCTATGAAGACCTACAACACCTTCTAGAACTAGCACCAAAAAAAGATGTCCTTTTCATCATAGGGGATTGGAATGCTAAAGTAGGAAGTCAAGGAGTAATCGGAATAACAGGCAAGTTTAGCCTCGGAGTACAAAATGAAGCAGGGCAAAGGCTAATAGAGTTCTGTCAAGAGAATAAGCTAGTCATAGCAAACACTCTTTTCCAACAACACAAAAGACAACTCTACACATGGACATCACCAGATGGTCAATACCGAAAACAGATTGATTACATACTTTGCAGCCAAAGATGGAGAAGCTCTATACAGACGGCAAAAACAAGACCAGGAGCTGACTGTGGCTCAGATCATGAGCTTCTTACTGCAAAATTTAGGCTTAAATTGAAGAATGTAGGGAAAACCACTAGACCACTCAGGTATAACTTAGATCATATTCCATCTCAGTACACAGTGAAGGTGATGAATAGATTTAGAGGATTAGATTTGGTAGACAGAGTGCCTGAAGAACTATGGACGGAGGTTTGTAACATTGTACAAGAGGCAGCAACTAAAACCATCCCAAAGAAAAAGAAATGCAAGAAAGCAAAATGGCTCGCTGATGAGGCTTTACAAATAGCTGTGGAAAGAAGGAATGCGAAAAGCAAGGGTGAAAGGGAAAGATATAAGCAACTGAATGCAGATTTCCTGAGAATAGCAAGGAGAGATAAGAAGGCCTTCTTAAATGAAGAATGCAAAGAAACTGAAGAAAATAGAATGGGGAAGACTAGAGATCTCTTCAAGAAAATTGGAGATATCAAAGGAACGTTTAGTGCAAAGATGGGCATGATAAAGGACAAAAAAGGCAGGGACCTAACAGAAGCAGAAGAGATTAAGAAGAGGTGGCAAGAATACACAGAAGAACTATACAAGAAAGATCTTAATGTCCCTGATGTCCATGCTGGTGTGGTCACTGACCCTGAGCCAGACATCCTAGAGAGTGAAGTCAAGTGGGCCTTAGGAAGCATTCCTAACAACAAAGCTAGTGGAGATGACATTATTCCAGCTGAGTTATTTAAAATACTAAAAGACAATGCTGTTAAAGTGCTGCACTCAATATGCCAGCAAGTTTGGAAAACGCAACAGTGGCCACGGGATTGGAAAAGGTCAGTTTAGGTTCCAATTCCAAAGAAGGGCAATGCCAAAGAATGCTCAAACTATCGCACAATTGCACTCATTTCACATGCTAGCAAGGTTATGCTCAAAATCCTACAAGCTAGGCTTCAGCAGTACGTGAACCGAGAACTACCGGATGTACAAGATGGGTTTCGAAGAGGCAGAGGAACTAGAGGTCAAATTGCCAACATTCGCTGGATCATGGAGAAAGCACAAGAGTTCCAGAAAAGCATCTACTTCTGCTTCATTGACTATGCAAAAGCCTTTGATTGTGTGGATCACAACAAACTGTGGCAAAGTCTTAAAGAGATGGGGATACCAGACCACCTTACCTGTCTCCTGAGAAATCTGTATGCGGGCCAAGAAGCAACAGTTAGAACCGGTCATGGAACAACCGATTGGCTCAAAATAGGGAAAGGAGTACGACAAGGCTGTATACTGTCACCCTGCTTATTTAACCTATATGCAGAGTACATCATGAGAAATGCCAGGCTGGAAGAATCACAAGCCGGAATTAAGATTGCAGGGAGAAAGATCAATAACCTCAGATATGCAGACGATACCAGCCTAATGGCAGAAAGTGAAGAACTAAAGAGCCTCTTGATGAGGGTGAAAGAGGAGAGTGCGAAAGCTGGCTTGAAACTCAACATTAAAAAAACTAAGATCATGGCATCTGGACCCATCAATCCCTGGCAAATAGAAAGGGTAGAAATGGAAGCAGTAACAGACTTCATTTATTTGGGCTCCAAGATCACTGCAGACGGAGACTGCAGCCATGAAATTAAAAGACGCTTGCTCCTTGGGAGGAAAGCTATGGCAAACCTAGATAGCATATTAAAAAGCAGAGACGTCACCTTGCCAACAAAGATCCGCATAGTCAAAGCTATGGTTTTTCCATTAGTAATGTATGGCTGTGAGAGCTGGACCATAAAGAAGGCTGAACGCCAAAGAATTGATGCCTTTGAACTGTGGTGCTGGAGAAGGCTCTTAAGGGTCCCCTGGACTGCTAGGAGGTCAAACCAGTCAATCTTAAAGGAAATCAACTCTGATTGCTCATTGGAAGGATTGATAATGAAGCTCAAGCTCAGATACTTTGGTCACCTAATGCGAAGAGAGGACTCTTTGGAAAAGACCCTGATGCTGGGAAAGATGGAAGGCCAAAGGAGAAGAGGACGGCAGAGGATGAGATGGCTAGATAGCATCACTGAAGCAATGAGCATGAAATTGAGCAAACTCAGGGAGGCAGTGAAAGATAGGAAGGCCTGGCGCAATATGGTTCATGGGGTCACGAAGAGTCGGACACGACTTAACGACTGAACAACAAACTTTAAAACATGCATAAGAACACTTACCTAGTCTAGAATTCTGTCCCATGATGATCCATTGGATCAGTGTTTCTCAACCTTGGCAACTTTAAGATGTGTGGACTTCAACTCCCAGAATTGTCCATGGGATGGGGAACTCACAAGTTGGACATGTATGCAATTCTGTTCCTTCAGCCAGAGTCCATGGGAAGCACATGGTCATAAATAGATGCCACATCACTCTCATATCCACGTTCTCCAGCAACTAGGATCAAAAGACTTCTATTACTGGAGGCAAATATATAGCATTCAGACTAGTAACCAGGGATGGCTTTCACTTCCATGAAGTTCTCAATTTCTCTTTTAAAGTTATTTACATTGGTGGCAATTATTACCTGCCTCTGAAGCAATTTGCTCTCATGGCCTTCCAAAAACGTGTCAAGATTTAATTGTTTTACAAGGCCTCCAGAGAGGGATTGATGTTGTTGCTGAACATGGATGTGTTTAATGTATTGCTTTTATGAACATTTTGCACTGATATATTGCATATCGTTGCTCTAATTGTATCCCACTTACAGTCATCCAGACCGAAGTGGTTTATAAATCATAAATCAGTAAAGAAGATGTGTGAGTTGCAGTTATCCATATTTTATTTAAATATAAGGAAGAACTTCTTGATAGGTGAGATCTGTACAACAGTGGAACAGCCTGCCTATGGAAGTTGTAGCTTCTCCATCTTTGGAGGTTTTGAAGAAGAGGTTGAACAGTTACTTCTCCTGGATGGTTTAAATGGTTGGGCTAGATGATCCTTTTTGTCCCTTCAAGCTCTACAGTTCTGTGATGCTATAAAAACTTGGGGTAATAAATTTCAGACTTTACAGTAGACACACTTTGCATGGAGAAAGTTCTTTTCTCTCCCTTCCTTGGAAATCCCTGGTTTTCCACTCTGTACATATGATTACTTTGTTCAAGTCTCCTAAGTATGGGAGGGGAAAGAATATTAATTTCATTGATTCCACTATGATGCATGGCACACCAACCATCTGAAACATCCAAAGAAATTTTATTGGGAGCCCTTCAACATCCTCCTTTCCACTTATGGCTTCAACTGAAGCTTCAAAGGAAGAGGAGAAAAATATTGTTCTTCTCCTGCTTCCTCTCTTGGTCATATAACTAACAATTCTTTCCCCCTCCCTAATCTGCCTTCTATAACCTTTTCCTTGATGTTGCTATATAAACTTTGGTAATAAATATGTTATGAGCCACTAGTGTCCCATAAGTCTGTGTAGAAATATGCTTAATCAGATTAGCTGTAAAGCTAATGTTTCCCCAGTCTGGAAGGACTCTCTAGATAGAGTCCCCCCCCCCCCTTTATTGCATGCAAAGCAATATTGTAAACAGGAAGAACAGGAAGAAACAGAGAAAGAATGCTGGGTGCTTAGATTGTTTCTTCACCTTCGTTAAAAGTGCTTGGTGAGCTACTCAAAGACAGCCTCATTATGACCTACTCTGAGTCCTTAAATAGCTGATGGTTAACGTAATCTCAGAGCCCATGTTGAGGTTCTAGGAAGCTTCCTTCATGTAATTGGTGAAAGGTTTATTTTGAATAGTATTTGAGTTGTTGACCCCCGAAAGATACCACATCTCTTGAATAGAACATGGGGTCATCCAAACATGTCAGGATTGATGCCCTGCAGGGAAAAAAAATACATACATACATACATACATACATACATATAGTTCCTGTTAGTTCTCAATCTGATGAGCAAGAATTTGCTTAGGGAATTCTTTCAAAAGAGAACTTCAGAGGCATCCCAGAGGCTCAGTGGGATACCCTTGTACATACGTAGTTACAATGGGGGTGTGAATGCCCCATCTTTCATTGAACAGACTCTCTCCACTGATTGGCTGACTTCTCAAGCTGCCATTAAATTCCCATGAAAGACATCTGGAGGGAACTCCTCCTATTAGACCGGAATGCTTGAATCTGAATTCCTGCACTGGCCAGAGATGGGATTTAGTGACCCAAATGGCCATTTTTAATGCTTGGATTTTATGGTAAAGGAAGACATGGGAAGTTAATCCATGTCTTTCTCCAAAGAGCATGGAGAAATTGATGATGTCACCCTCTTATTTTATTTATTTATTTATTTATATTTATATAACAAATTTGTTGCTGCCCATCTCATTAAAAAGCGACTCTGGGAGGCTTACAGAAAAGATGAAATCAATTAAAATACAATATAAAAGCAGCCTTAAATAAATAATAAATGGAATTGATGGAATTGGCAAGTAGTTCAGGGAGTGTCATCAGGGTGCCAACCAACCCCAGGATTGATTGGAGCTCTTATTGCCCAATGCAATCTGGCAGAGCCAGATCTTCAGCCCTTTCCGGAAAGCTGGGAAGGTAGGGGCCTGCCACACCTCTGGGGGGAGAATATTCCAAAGGGAGGGGACAATGGCGGAGTAGGCTCTCCTCCTGGGCCTCGCCAGCCAACCCATCCACAGCATGCCCTCTCTGCCTGACCAGGTGGGATGGGTCGATGTGATGGGGGTGAGACGGTCCCTTGGGTAACCTGGACCCATGCCATGTAGGGTTTTAAAGGTGATAACCAACACCTTACCCTGATGAGGCTCAGTTCATTGCCTGAAGAAAGGGGGTTGGTTTCTGCCCTTGAATCCCTACAGCAGGGTTTCTCAACCTTGGCAATTTTAAGACACGTGGACTTCAACTCCCAGAATTCCCCAGACAGCCTTGCTGGGCTGGGGGATTCTGGGAGTTGAAGTCTACATGTCTTAAAGTTGCCAAGGTTGAGAAACTCTGCCCTACCGCATCAGCTGGCAGAACAAAATGCTCAAGCAAGACTGCAACTGCACTACAGTTTCAGTGGCTGTGTAAAAAAAAAAATCATGCCCACCTAAGAAATGGTGGCAGACACTTCCTCTGAAATTAAGGACCACAAAAGGACAGAGCAACTGGTGGAAAATTTATTTTTACTTATTTATTTAGTGGACTTGTCCCCACCCATCTCCCCACAATGGGGGACTCTGAGCGGCTTACATCAAATTAAAATCATAAATACATGATTAAAAGTTATAAAAAGAACCACACTTACAGAGATAAAAAGAGATTAAAAGATTCAAGAGGCCAATAGAGGCCCCACCAGGCCGCTAAGGGACCAGCCAACCCCATTTCTGACACCCCCCCTCCCCGCCCCAGGCCAGATGGCAGAGCCAAGTCTTCAAAACCCTCCGAAAGGCCTGGAGTGAGGGGGCCTGTCTCACCCCCAGGGGCAAGATGTTCCAAAGGGCAGGGGCTACAGCAGAGAAGGCCCGCCTTCTGGACCTCGCTACCGTGGTAAAGAAGCATCCATCTCTGTGGCTCACTGCAGAGTTTAGGTAGGGCCAAGTGGAGATAATCTCTTGAAGGTTTCTTACTAATTCTCATTCAGTTGGATAAAAGGAGACTTTGCCTTAGAAGTTGCCTTCAGAGGAGAAGATGCAGTTGATGCTCAATGAGCCATACTCCTTTACTAATTCAGTGATGAAATAACCAAGGGACATGTATATCATCACTGGCCGTTCCTTTTCCAATCTTCTTCCCAATGGTCTGTAGCCTCCTTGGCTTCTCCTACTTCCATAAATTCCAAAGGAAGAGATCAGGTGCACCTTTAATCATAGTGCTGCTGTCATCAGTAAGGGAAGATTCTGCCTTGATCAAATTGCTGGAGAATTTCTCCTACCCTGGAGACAATGGGAGAAACTGTATGGGACCCAGATTTTATGCCCATGCATTTGAAGGACATTTTCAAAAGACCATTTGTGTGCAGCTCTGCCTGGAGCCGGCTTGCTTCCGACGCAACGTTATAGTGAACGTCAAAAAAGGTGTAGAAGGGGTCAAGCTAGTGAAATTCTCCAAAGCACATAGTACCGATTGATTGATTGATTGATTGATTGATTTGATTTGATTTGATTTGATTTGATTTGATTTGATTTGATTTGTCCCCGCACAACGGGGGACTCTGGGCAGCTTACAACCACTAAAATCAAAATACAAAATTAAATTATAAAAAGTTTAAAAGTTATAAAAGTTATAAAAACTAAAAATTTACAAAAATAAGATAGAGATAAAAAGCTAAAAACTCCAAGAGGCCAATAGGGCCACACCAGGCCGCTAAGAGGCCAGCCAACCCCATTTCTGGTATCCTCCCTCCCCGCCGCAGGCCAGATGGCAGAGCCAGGTCTTCAAAACCCTCCGAAAGGCCTGGAGTGAGGGGGCCTGTCTCACCCCCAGGGGCAAGATGTTCCAAAGGGCAGGGGCTACAGCAGAGAAGGCCCGCCTTCTGGACCTCGCTAGTCAAAGTTCTTTTACCGCGGGGATCCGGAGCATGCCCTCTCTGTGAGATCGGGTGGGACGGGTTGAAATCGTGGGGGCGAGGCGGTCCTTCAGGTAACCTGGCCCCATGCCATGTAGGGCTTTAAAGGTGATAACCAACACCTTGAATTGGACCCGGAAGCAAACTGGCACCCAATGCAACTCACGGGGCAAAGGTGTTATATGGGTCCTTCTTCGGGCCCCAAAAATTGCTCGCGCGGCTGCATTCTGGACCAGCTGAAGCTTCTGGATACTCTTCAAGGGTAGCCCCATGTAGAGTGCATTGCAGTAGTCTATCTGGGAGATAACAAGGGCGTGAGTGACCGTTCGAAGGGCATCCCCATCCAGGAAAGGACGTAACTGGTGCACAACCCGAAGCTGTGCAAAAGCCCTCCTGGCCACAGCTACCACCTGCTCTTTGAGCAGGAGCCATAAGTCCAGGAGGACCCGCAAATTACGCACTGGGTCTGTCTGGGGCAGTGCCACCCCATCCAGAACCAACGATGACAATGTCCCGGATACAGAGGAGCCATTAACCCACAGCCACTCCGTCTTGCCAGGGTTCAGCTGGAGCCTGTTGTTCCCCATCCAGACCCTCATAGCCTCCAGGCACCGCGAGAGGGAGGTCATGGCA
This sequence comes from Liasis olivaceus, assembly GCA_030867105.1. Classification (NCBI taxonomy): domain Eukaryota; kingdom Metazoa; phylum Chordata; class Lepidosauria; order Squamata; family Pythonidae; genus Liasis; species Liasis olivaceus. The sequence continues at coordinate 254,391,201 of CM061348.1, read as the reverse complement.
TCACTTACCTCACCAGGGATGGAGATATATAGTTGAGTATCATCAGCATACTGATGATACCTCATCCCATGATGGCGGATGATCTCGCCCAGCGGTTTCATATAGATGTTGAAAAGGAGCGGAGAGAGAACCGAACCCTGCGGCACCCCACAATGGAGGGGCCGAGGATGGGACCTCTCACTCCCTATCACCACTGATTGGGTTCGGCCCCGGAGAAAGGAGGTGAACCAGCACAAAACTGTGCTGCCCACCCCCATATCCCTGAGCCATCCCAATAGGATACCGTGGTTGACGGTATCAAACGCCGCCCAGAGATCAAGGAGAGCAAGGATGGTCGCACTTCCACCATCCCACTCCCACCAGAGATCATCCATAAGCGCGACCAATGTCGTTTCCATTCCATAGCCGGGCCTGAAACCTGACTGAAAAGGGTCCAGATAATCCGTTTCCTCCAGGACCCTTTGGAGCTGCGAAGCTACCACTTTCTCAACCACCTTCCCCAAGAAATGTCCTTTTCTTCCTATCGAGTTGACTGTATTGTGGCTAATTGAACAGATTTTGCATTAAACAGTAAATATTGATTTCTTCCCTATCTTACACTTGCTGTAGAGCTTCTGGTCACTTGTATTTCCATTCTCTCTACAAAGGAAACTCATGTAAATGTCTCCCAACCCTACTAGGTATCCACAGAAGTAATTATAAAATTAGGCCAGGAATGTATACAGTTTGATCCATGTTTGGATCCATGTATTATACAAAGGCAGAGATAATACAATAAATGATCTCTGGAGACTGTACAAATTGATCCTCTGTAGGCATTGTATTTTCCCAAGGTGTTTAACTCAGTTGTTGAATTAACCCATTTTTGGGGTTCATACAAATACACAGAATTGTAAATTAACCAGACTAGGTTTGCACAGTCCTGGAAACCACAAGAGAAAAAAAAGCCACAATTAACTCTAACCAAGTTTACAATGTGCAGATAATCTGCTAGGCTTTTACCTAACCTGGTTAGTTTGCTATGTGAGCCCAGCTCATTTCATCAGTTAATCAGGAAATGGGTTTGTTCAATTGCCAAGGTAATTCAATTGTGTGAATCTTGAGGATTCAACAGAATATTTTAACATTTTTGCCATTTGTTTTGAGAAGCCTAGCTGTTCAATTTATTAAAATGTAAGTCACTCTAAGTATAATATTAATAGATTGATTTAGATTGTAAAAGGAAATGCATACCTAAATCCCATAATAAATCAGATGTTCTTTTAGGGTACAGTTCATCTCACTGAAGACTCCTTCCTTCCTTCCTTCCTTCCTTCCTTCCTTCCTTCCTTCCTTCCTTCCTTCCTTCCTTCCTTCCTTCCTTCCTTCCTATGCCACTTCAGTCAAAAGACTCTAAGTGGGTCACACTTACAAAAGTCAAATCCAATCAATAAAAATAATAGACAAAAAATAACATCAATCACTTAAAAACTGTCAGAAGAACAGCAGCCCCCAATATCACCCCCAACTCCCTGAAAGCTTGGCAGAAGAGAAAGATCTTAATTAGCTTCTGCATAATTAAAAGAGAGGAAACCAACCTAACTTTGGAAAGCAAGCTGTTCCATTGGGCTGGGGCAAACACTGAGTGGCTTATTTATCATCTCTTCTCCCATCCCTCACTGTATGCAGAGGGAGGAGGATCTTCAGCATGTCTTCTCAGCTCTCACATACAGGATGGGAAGCTTCATAAAGTCATAGGGTTGGAAATAACTTTAGAGATCCATCCCCTTGCTCAGTGCAGGATCCATAAAAGTATCTCTGAGAGATGGCCATGTAACCTCTGTTAAAGACCTCTAGCATAGAAGAACCCAGATTACATGTAGTAGACTGTTCCACTGGCTGATGATCCTCCTGATGTATACTCTGAACATACTTCTTGTAGTTCTAATCCATTCCCTTTTCTATGTGACAACTTTTCCAATACATGTAGATTCCTATCATATCCTATCTTTCTTCAGTTGCCTCTTCTGCAGGCTAAACATATGCAGACCTTTTAACTCTTCCTCACAGGGTGTAATGAGTTGTGAGAATAACCTTGGGAGAAAGGAGGAAGAGCCGCAGCCAACAACAACAGTCAGATAAGAGACATCACAGCCCACAGAAGGAATGGGAGTGGAGAAAGCATCTCAGAAGGGACCCTCCCTCATCCTCTGGAAAGCAAAGGCAAGGAAGGGGAGAAGTCCTTTCGGATTTTCAAGATTCTGTTACTGTAACCTTATAATAAAGGTAGTGTTCATACTCATGGTTTTGGTTTCCTGTCTGGACTACTTCAAAGGGCTGACACAGGGCTTGGCTTCCAGATTTCACACGGAGCTGACTTTCTTGCAGATAATCAGCACCCAACCAGCACCATGAAACTGGACTTGGAAACAAACCAGCATCCAATTCAACTCCCATAAGATAAGTGCTACCCTGATGGAATGGCTTTCACCCATTAGAAGGAAGGCAGATGCCTTTCAAACCAGGTAGAGCTTCTGAGGCAGAGGTAGCCAACCAGAGATTCCACCGGCATATGTTTAACTCTCCAAAAATTGTTACTGCTTTGCATTGTTAAATGTGATGGAAGGCAACATTATTAAGCACCAGGACCAGAGGGCAATGGCGCTATGTAATTTTAATTAAATGTAAATAGAAATGAAAATGAAGTCAAATTTAAGTTTTGCTCCTCTAAGGCCGCACACCCCTGGCCCAGGTGGATATTGCAAAGGTTTTTTAAGCAACATTTGGCCTTGAAACCGAACTGTGGTGAACAGAGAGAAAAGGCAAGGAACAACTGCCTGTCTTTTTTCAGGAATGGTTGAATTCTAAGATTTATTTCCTGGCTTTCTTTCATTCTGTGTGTATATATTATGGATTGTGCATCTGTGAAACGATAGCGCAGTAATAAATGGGAGGTGTGATAAAAGGCTATATACCGTTTCACTTGCCATTATGCCACTGTTAGAGAACGGATAAATCCATGGTAATTGTTGCATTTTATTGCCAATTCTTCCCTCCCCCTGAGTCTAAGCCTAAATTGACACTCAGGGGTTTCTGTGGTGTGTGTGTGTGTGAAAGAAGTCAAGTTGGCAATTGCAAGACATATAAAAAAGCAGGGATGCCTCAACAGCAGATTTGTGGCTCCCATCTTGACTTTTTTGACCCTGCCTCATGATGGAACCATGGAACCATCATCACTGGAAAAGGTCTAGCAACGACAAAATACAATCCAGGATCTTTATCTGCTGAAATGGTAAGTGGTCATACTGAACTGACCATTGAATGTACTATCTCGAAGTGGAACATTGTTTCTTAGAAACTGTATTCTGTCTTTGATATTTATTAACTGAAGCATTTTTAAAAAAGAAAATCCCACTCTTGAACTTGAAAAGCTTCTTCCTCCATCTTTGGAAGTTACCAAAAAGTATTCTAGCTATGTTATTTATTGGACAACATTTATCACTGAATCATACTTGGACGGGATAGGTTCTAATTGACAGGATTTTACTGAGAAGGGGAGTATCTTTTTCTGTGCATCAAGACAAGTTTTGGCTTTTGTCTAGAAGTATGAGTTTGGACCAATCTTCCGAATAGAGAATTCTATTCCCTTGACATGTATTTGTAAATGAAGGTATGGAGAGGTATTTCAGTATTTTTCTACCAGTCTGCCTGATTAGCAACCCCATTTTTACAGATAGGTTATCTCCCAATACTTTAAAGTGGACTTCACGGCCATTTGTCTGTCATGAAGAATTTTAACAGAAGCTTTCCATATCTCTCAGGACTGAAGGCCAGATCACAAGGACATAAAGCAAAGCCAAGGAGTGCTGAGAAGCTGTGCAAGGAAACAATTTAATAAACCAAGTTCCCAACAGGCAAGGAAACAATTTAATAAGCCAAATCCCCAGCAGGCAGCAATCAAGGCTTAATCTCTACCCAAAAGTCACCAGTGTTTAATTTAAGACCATACTTTCAAAGCTAATGCTGAGATTTTATAGAGAATGTTTCAAGAACCTTATAAATTATCAAACTCCTCCTGAGGAAAGCAAGCTTTCTTTCACCCCAAATTACTTGTAAAGGTGGGAAGGGAAGGACGTCATGTTCTATTCACTGCCTGGGGAAAAAAAAAAAAAATCTGATGCTCAGGAGGTACAAATCCCTGCAGGATATTGATGAATCATAACTTTTTGTATTTTCCTCATTTATTCGATTTATTCCCCACATTTCTACTTTAATGGGCACTCAAGGCAGCCAAGGATTTCTGAGGAAAGTCTACAAGGCCAACTTGATGGCCACAACCACATGATCAAAGTCCCCCCCTTTTTTTTTGGTGGTTGCATCATGACACCATCTTGACTTTCCTGACCTGATACTCTTAACACATGTTTTAAAAAAATCAGCAATCAGTAAATTCAGAGTTTCTCTCTTTTTCCTTTTCTTTGTTTCCTTCAATTTCCTCTTTCCCTTCCCTCATCCTGTCTAGTTCCATCCCCTCTTTCTCTTTCCTTTTATTTCTAGTGGAGTCACAGGCATCCATAGCTATGCATGCTGATGCCAAAATGTATATTGTGATGTCATAACTCAAGCTCCTTGTACTCCTTTTGTACTCACTTCATGACATTGCAGAGACATGAAGGGCGGAGTTGGCATCACGACCTCATGATTCATATTTGCCCTCCTGATCTCCCCCCATGGATGTCCACAAATGAGCTAATTCTTTCTTTTACCCATTGCTTTCCTGATTACTTTCAACTTTTTTCTGCTGTTTCTTCTGGAAGGAGGGAAGGAAACATGTGCATGAGATTTTGTGGGTTTTTTGTGTGTTGCTTATGCAAGAGTGGTTTGTGTGTGTAGGGGACAACAGTTGGCGTATGTTGGTAGGGATCAATGCATTTAATATAAGGAATGTCTTATTTTACAGGCAATTAATTTTAATCAGTAGTTATTTATCTGCCCTTTTCGGCATTCAGAATGCATACATGTATGTGTGTCATGCACCCACATATTTATATTCCTTTGGAAGCAGGGGCCATCGAGTGAAACTGATTGGAAAGAGATTTAGAACAAACAAAAGGTAGCACTTCATGAACTGCATCATTAATCTATGAAATTCATTACTGGTGAATGTTGGCCCTGGTGGTGGCCACTAACTTGGATGGCTTTAAAAGAGGATTAGATAAATTCATGGAGGACAGATCTGTTGAGGGCCATTAAACTTTAAGATTCAGTATTGCTTCTAAACTGGAAGAAGCATGTTGCAGAGAAACCACGTGGGGAGAGGCATGTATGTCTCCATCTCTCGCTTGTGGACATCTAGTTGGCCACTGCAAGAAACAAAATACCGAGAGGATCTTTGGCCTGATCCAAGTGGGGCATTTTGCATTCATAGCAAAGCAGGATCAGATAAATTAATAGAAGACAAGGCAATTAGTTAGCTCCAGGTTGGAAGAAGCAAACAGTGGGAAAGGTGTCTCTGCATCTCCTATGTCCCATGGTTATCTGGTGGGACACTACGAGATACAAAATGCTGAACTGAACTAAGGTGGGCCTTTAGTTCAACAACCTACATGGCTGTTCTTATGAGGAATGGCCTTCAGGATTGGTTTCTGCTAGAGTTGGCAACTCTAGATTGACATAGTAGGGACATTGGTCATTACCCAGATTTTGGTTGTTGCTTATTTCTATCTACCGTTCATCTGGGGGGCAGGATCATTTTCAATTCAGAGTTGCCTTTCTTCGGAGTTGTCAGGTATCACTTATCTGGACAAGACCAAGGAAGCAAGGACTACACAGATTTCAGTAAGTTCTCTTTAATGTTTGCAGGGATGGATGCAAAATCTTGGACTTTAAGAGGAATTTCCCAGCCTCATTTGTAGTGAATTCATTAAGGTGAAGTTTTTTTGAACACCTTGAAATGCTTTTTCTCAGATTTCTTTCCATCTGGGCTAAGTTATCATTTATTAGACAAGCTGCCAAATGACTCACCTGCTAATCTCTTAAGTGTTTATCTCATTTCCATTCTTTCCCAGCCTTCCCACAATCTCTCATAGTAGATGTCATATTATTTAGAGCTGCTTGGATAGAGTTAGCTGAGGACTGAAGTCTCACTTTCATCACACAAATTTATCCCATATCTATCTTTCTTTCCTCCTCCTCTTCTTCTCCTTCTCCCCCTTCCCTACATAATTTCAGTTTGCCACCTTTTTGTAGAAGGAAAGACATGAAAGAAGCTAATATAAGGTTATTTTTTTTCAAAAAGTAAAACTCTATCCATCCCAAAGGAAAATAGGACATAACCTTAATGTAGGGCAAATTCTCAACATGCAAGAAGGAATGAAGGACCAACTTTGTCCATACTCAGTTTATGATTTTGTCTATTTGTAACCTTTCCCTGCAAATATTAAATATGTTCTTAGTATGTTCTTCCTTGTCAAAAATAAATGCATGAATGATAATTGGGATATATTTCATTTTAATACTGTTTTTCCTCCCCTCAAAGCCCAGAGCAACATCTAAAAAATAACATGCTTCAATTAAAAAATAACAGTTTGATGGAACAATCCACAATAATAAAATCTCAAGAAGAACACCAATTATCCCTGAATTAATTTGAAAAGCAGTCTCATCCTGCAGCAGTTCCTAGGCTGCAGACGTCTGAGTGAACAAGCATTTCTGTAGTTATCAATGAAAATGAGACTGTTTAGAGGTCAGCTGTATTTCACCTGCAAAGCACCAGGATAGTATGAAATAACACTCTTCAAAGAAATTGCAGCCTCAGAGAGATAACTGCAAAGTGTCTATTAGGGTTGCAGTTCTGCCTCCCTTCCCCATGAAAAAGACTAGCAAGAGCAACACAACATCTTAATCAACAGTAGTTTATCCCCAGTATCAGCAAAATTGCAGATGTCACTATAGTCACCATTGCAAAATACAGGAGTAAAGAGTTAAGCATGAAGCGTAACATTGCCTATATTCACAGAACACATTTAAATAGATGTAGGAGCTGAAGGCACAAAACCTGGCCAAGCTTGGTTAAATTTAATCTTGGGTCTAATTCTTCTAAGTTAGCATATTGTATGAATACTCACCTTTGGTTGTTTTATGGTTCAGTGTATGTATGACCCCAGAAGATGGCTTAAATCAGTAACCAGATTCACTATGTTGTGTTAACATAGTCAAGATTTGTCAGGGTCAGCCCAAAGAACTCCAAGACACAATGCAAATTCAGTTCAGCTGTGTTTATTAGCTACAGCCTCTAGCAAGAATCTCCCCAGACTGAACCCCAGCTCCCAAGCCAGCCAGCCACAACACTGTGAATTCCTTAGGGAGGTGCCAGCCTCATCCTCTTGAACTTCCCATGCTCCTGCTGTGGACTAAGAACACGCTTATCTCCCTGAGCCTGGCCTTCATAAGTCCATTCCATCACAAGATTGTTCCAGAGGCCCACTTCTTAGTTTATAAGGAGTTGTGAAATAGGCACAACTTATTTGTTCTGGGATGCCTTGAAGATTACAGGTTTGGGTTTAAGGAATTTCAATGCATTCAGATCATTCAGATTTAATACATTATTCTATTTACACAAACTATTTACAAAAACTTGGTTGCCAGATCTTGGTTGCTTGAAACTTCTGAATGATCATTCTATGGCAGCAAAGAATTAGAATTTCTGTATCTCTTTGCTGCCATATGGTGGCCATCTATATATCTGCAGCCATCTGCAAGCAAAAACTCCTGTGGAATATGCTTCCCAAATCTTTTGGAGTTGGTAGTTATTTTGGGAATTTTGTGAACTTGCTGCCCTGGTTATAGAAAGTCACAAAACATATACTTTTCAGATGGGATGGTTTCCAAACAAAGTCCTTATTCCAATAGAAGAGAATATATGTAGCTCAGGGTTGAACTGTGGGGTCCTTGGTGCTCTCTGAGCTTGGTTGTTTGCTGGAAGACATTTCATTACCCAACGAGGTAATATCATCAGTCCTAGTGACTGTGGGGTTTGCTTCCTGTTTATATACAGTTGCTTGCCCAACCAGTGATGGTGGGGGTGATAAAAATCTTTATCAAAATGTGTCTGGCCACTCAACCCACTACAGACAACCAAAACAAGCTATGAAAAGGATAACACTACAATACATCAAAAACATCTCAGAAACAACCAAGAGGCTATTATAACCGCATGTCATTACCATAGCACAGAAACAACTAAAGCCCTCTAAAACATTTTAAGTAAACCAAAAGACCCAGTAGCCAAAGAAGAAAAAGCAGGAGTCATCCACAACATACAGTGTAAGGACTGCAACAGCCAGTATGTAGGACAGACAGGCAGAAGGCTGGCAGAGCGCATCCATGAACACCAACTAGCAGTCAGAAGACATGATGAAAACTCTTTAATCTCACAACACATGGACAGACTCAACTATAGTTTCAACTGGGAAACTGTGAACATCTTACACCAAGCTAAATCCAAAAACACTAAGGAATTCCTGGAAGCTTGGCATTCAGACAAATCAGCCATCAATAGACACATAGAGGTAAACCACATTTACACACCATTCAAAAGAGGCAACAAAAAGCTAAGGAGGAAACAAAAAGATCAGAACACATCCTCTTCAGCAGCCTACACCCAGATAAGCAGGGATTAACACCAGACAAAGAATCAAGCAGAAAACAATACTCTAATCAAGGAACTACCAAGCAGAAAACGACACCCCCACCAACACTGGCAGGGCAAGCTACTGTATATAAACAGGGAGCAAAGCCCACTCTCACCAGCACTGATGATGTTACCTAGTCAGATAATGAAACATCTGTAAGCAAACAACCAAGCTCAGAGAGTACCAAGGACTCCAAACTGCTTATTCTTTGGGGGGGAGGGTCCAGGGTGTTAGCAGATTCTAGGAGCAGTCTTGGAAGTAAAGATTATACTGAGCCTTTCTCTGCTTTGCAGCTTGTTAGCTCATTACGATTTTAATTAAAACTAATCAAACATGTTTTGATTTAATTTATTTAATTAAAATAGAATTCCAATTGTGGAAAATTCAAATCAAACCAAATCAGAACCTTTTCTGGAATACCCTCTTTTATCCATATTCATTCCTTTTAGAGATCCTCTGTATTTAAAAAAAAAACAACCTTTGCAATAACTGCTAAACACTGTTTCTTAGCTAGAATTGGGTTCTTGTTCAAAAGTTCTCTCTTCCCTTTTCCTTCTCTGTCTTTCAATTGATAGATATTGTACCTCTGTCCTCCAGTATTTCTCTACGGTCTTTTTCAGAGGGTTAAGAAGGAGTGACGGTCACTACCTTTCCATAGCCAAAAGTAACGGCTGTATCATAAACCATCTCAACAATAGAAATCATCTTGTGGAAGGACTTAAAAGATGTTTTGGCTGATAGTGGGATAGCTTAAGTTACTAATGAAATATGATTCACTAACAAGTGGCTATGGAAGCTGTGAAAATGAGCTACTCATACTTTGAGCCTTCTAACAATCCAGCTAAATAGGATAAGAAGTAGGAATAGGAAAGTTCTCTTATACAGGAGGGCAGATACAGTATACACTGTAGAACGATACAGTCCTAGAGATAAAAGGGGGTATTGAGTCCACCCCACTGCTCAGTGCAGGAATCCGAATTAAGGATCCCAGAAAGATGCCTTTTCAGTCTTGGCTTATACATATTTAATGAAGGACAGCTCCCTACGTCTCTGGGTCATTGGTTTCACTTGCCAACTGCTCTTACTGTTAAGAGGTTTTACTTAACATTTGACCGTACTCTGCATTCTGGTAAGTTTAATCCATTTCTTTGAGTCCCTGCACTCACCTGTCCACAGGTAAATGACTCCAGCCTCACCTGGTGGCAGTACATTTCTGATCTTATCTGGGTTTGGAGGCTAAGCAGGGTCACAGTTGTTCTCACTGGGTTGGGAAACTACTATAAAATCCCATAGCTGTTGCCTAGACTGTGACATCATACCCCAGGAGAAGACAGTGGGGAACCATTTCAGTATTGTTGCCTTGAAAACCACCTGAATGTATTCTTGAAGACACCAGAAGCCAATCTTGACTCAAAGGAGACATTCCTATTTTTAAGGGACTTATAGCACACAACAAGGGAGTAATAATAAGGAAAAGAGTTGGATATTGATCCTTAGTTTGAGAACTGGTGTCACCTTCCAGATCTTGGGTAGTATTGAAACACATTTGGCAGAGAATATGGAAAACATGACAACAAAAACAATGTGTACCTCAAGCCAGACAAGATTAGGCTGGGACTGAACACAATGGCCAAGCACAGGTATTAGAGTTAGTCCAGTATTAAACCCAAAGTTGGGATGACAGAGAAAAAAAGGAACTGTGAACAATCTATGCATTAGGAAATTAGTTACACTTTCAGCTATCTTGGATCTCATTGGTTTCCTCTTGCAGGAAAACTCCTAAGGACTGAGCTTCCTTAGGGTTCAAAAGGCTCTAGATTTGCAGAGCCCTCTAGTTCATAATTTCAACAGTCCTCAACCAGTGGGATCTTCAGTTTGGAGGCTGAGAGTTCAAGACCTCCCTGCAGCTTGACATTTGCAGTAGGACAAAGATGTCCTACTCTATCTTCATTTTTGAAATGTTGAAGGACATTTATAGAAGTGGCCCCTTCTCTTGGTCTTCTAATGCCTGTCAATCAGACATAGAATGCCTCTGAATATGGAAGGGAAAAGGGGGGGGGAATCTTTCCTTAACTGATCAGCATAACAGAATATTATGGCTGTTTGCATCTGACCTCAAAGGGTCTTCTGGAAATGCTTCTTGAAATGAAATTGGCCTCTTTGGTCACATCGCACAATTCCTGTCCTTATCATGTTTCACCTTTAGGCCTTGCTTAGCCAAGCTTTTTGTATTCCTCTTGCAATATTTTTGTTGTTCCTCTCTTTGGGGAAGGGGCTGTTTGAACGTTAGCAGTTCGATCTCATTAGTCCCAAGCTTCAGTCCTTCAAACCATTTGTCTGTAGATTTTATTTGATATAAAACACCCACTGACATTCCAATCTCCATTTTATGTCCTAAGGAACAGCAGAAGTTATAGCCTGACATGTTTATCATTGTGAGGATGAGCCAATTATCTATCTGCTGGGCTTGCTATTATAGATGTACCGTGATAATTAGGGTCACAGATGGTGCCCAGAAATTGCTGCGGTGTTCAAAAAGGGTGCCATTTGCAAGCTCTGGAAATGACAAGAAAAGTAGCCTTGGTTCCCACTTTTTTTGGTTGTTTGTTTTGTTTTGTTTTTGGAGCCTCACTCTGAGCTTTGAGGAAACGGCGAGACATTATTTTGCAAGTTGATTAAAATAAATGAAAGCCCAGGACTTGACTGCCTCAGCTGGTGGCAACGGCATTTTTAAATCTTCTGTGCTAATTTTAAGATTAATCTTTTGTGTTAGCATTATGAAGTGGCTGATTTTAAGAGAAGTAAATGAAGCTCAAAGCTCAAGAGTAGTTGGCATATTTTACATATGGGAAGACTCAGACTCAATCTGCAGCATCTCCTTATACAACTAAAAAAACCCCACCACCATCAGTAACCCCCTTCAGCCTATCTGGACCAATGGCTTGACCCAGAAAAAAGTCAAAAATAAAGATGGCTTCCTTCAATCAAGGTCAGCTCCTGGCCACTAAGCACATGAACTTGTCTCTGTAATTTTCTGGTCAACAAAATGGGAGAAGTTGGCCAATGCATTATTCCAGGACTCTTTTTTTAACTTTCCAGTTCAGTCTACAGTCCAGGGATTCCCTAGTAGACCCATCCAAGTACTAAACATGGCTGATCTACTTTAGCATTTCTAAGAACATCCAGAGTTGGTTAGATGCTTCCATCTAGTTGAGCTAAACATAAAGATATCCCCTGAGTTGAGTAGGGGATTTCAGGGACACATCCATGCAGGTATTTTGGGGGGCAGTGTTACAGAATCATTGCCTTCACTTCTTCTGGTCTCAGGTTCCCAGGGATATAGAAGGTGGGATATAGGAAGAAGTGTAGAGATGATGGATGGAGTCAGAAGACAGAGCTGCCCCATTCCTCTGTAGTGCTACGTTCAGTGGATGATTTTCTGCCAGATGGTGGTGTGAAGAAGGAGGATGGCGAAGTCAGAAGAATCAACCTATCACTTTCCTTATTGTGTGTTGCATATGGAAAAACAGAGCAGCACCATTGTGCAAAGTCAAACGTTAGTTTTAACTTCAGAAGTTAATTTTGCATTGGCATAGTTTTCTGCCAACTCAAGGATAGATGGACAGCACTTTAACTTAGCAATGGGGAAAGGACCTAAAACTCCAATTAACTTCTATTTTAAGGGATAGAGCCATACAATTGCAAAATTGGAAGGGACCAAAAGGATAATCTCCTCTCACCCTCAAAAGATGATTGTCCAGCCTCTTCTTAAAAGCTTCCAGAACTCACAACCTCCATAGATAAACCATTTTACTTTTGTACAGATGTGTAATGGGCAGTAGGAATAATCTTGAGGACAGGAGGAAGAGCTGCAACCAAGACAATGGCCAATAAATGAAATCTGAGTTCTGGGCAGAAATGTAATTTGAGTAAGTGTCTCAGACAGGACCCTCCCCAGTTCTTATGAAGATAAAGGGAGGGAGGGGAGAAGCACATTAGACTTGCAAGATTCTCCTACTGTAACCTTATAATAAAAGTAGTATTAGTATTCATAACTCTGGCATCCTTGTCTAGTCTATCTTGAAGGCCTGACACAATGTTACACTCAAGAATGTTTTTCTTATATTTAAACAAGATCTAGGTAGTTGCAATTTATACCCATTATTTCCAGTCCTGTTTGCTGCAGCAATGGAAAAGGCACTTTTACATACCTGAACTCTGATATCACGTGTACCCTCCATTTATTTTCTGTAAGTTTCTTCAGCCTGTCCTCTGAAGGCATTCATGTCCAGTTAAGGTATGATCTCAGGTCCCCATACAATTTTTGTCACTTGTCTCTGAACTTGTTCCAATCTGTCAATATCCTTCTGGAAATGTCGTGGCCCAGAACCAAATACAATATTCCAGATATGGTCTCACAGATGTGGAGTAGAGGGGAATGTGGAGTTGATGAGTCTTTGATGCAGTGCTTCATCTAATGCATTAGTAATTCTAGCAGCTGCTGCACACTGATGGCTCCTTGTTCAGCTTGTTGTCAATAGCCCTTCTTCAGTGCATTGCATTGAAGCCACAAATCCCCCATCTTGTACGTCTGCTCCATATTTTTCCTGCCTAAATGTAATACCTCACATTTCTCCCTATTGAAGGACATCTTATTCCTCTTAGCCCAGTCTTGAAACTTGTTCAGAACCAGTACTGAATATTGAAAAAAGGCACATTAAGAAAGGCTTACTCAGTGGTATAAGCAAATCCAAACCTGTGTCAGAATGCTGGTCTACCTAAATCTCAACTAAATGGTTTAATATCTTCCTCTCTTGGCCCTTGAGAGGAATCCTTTGCATTGGTTTAGAACTAATAAAAAAGGTAACTCATAATGAATATTTTGCTGTGCTGTTTCATCATAATAATCATGAGTGACTGATGCAAAGCAGTTGATCAAGGGACAACCTTTTTGGGCTAGTGAAGAGTAGGCAGATCCTCTTGCATTTTTCCCACCAGTTCTGCTTCAAAGAACTGTCTTCAGAAGACCTTCCTAGAGAATTTCATAGATGGAGTGTCATGTTATTGCACTTGTTTAGTTATGAGGTGGCCAAGAGAAGTCCGTGAGAAAATCCCATCTTTCATTACACAGTGCACCAACTTTTAGCCTCCTTGACCATCAGCCTTGGGGATGGGGGAAGGAGGGGGCAAGTGATCTCACATGCATCATGAAATCATTGTGCAAATTGTATCATTTGTGTAAAGGTGTCATGATGCACATGAAGCCATCATAACATCCCCATACTTCTTCCACTAAAATCCAGGTTTGAGGAGATAATTGATCTCATTGGTGTTTTTACCCACAGCGGAGGAATTCTTTTTGTGAGACATTTTGATAATTTCTCCTTCCCAAATTCTATGCCCATAAATTTGATGAAGGACTCCAAAAGTCTGTTTGTACCCAGCAGGACTTGGCAGAAAAGATGGGGATCAACTTTATCTTGGAAACAGAGAATTGGAAAGTACATTACTGACCATGATCATATTAGGAGAAGCTAACCGAGATGCAACAGAGATATGGGGCTGGTATAGGAAGGTTTATATCAAGTTTATAAAGGTAAAGGCCTCACTCTCTTACTTTCTCTGTCTCTCGGTCTGTCTCTGTCTCTGTCTCTGCCCCCCCCCCACCCCACACACACACAGACAGAAACACACACACTTCTGTCCCAGGAAATCTGCAGAGAAGAGTCTGCTGTGACTCACCATGGAATACTTTTTTTTTTTCTTTTAAACTTCCTTTTAATTGATACATATAGATGTACAATTATGGAAGAAATATAATATTTCAGGCTGTGAATTACAGAGTAAGTCAGAGTCTTGCCACCAGTTTAATTACAAATGACTGTTTCATGCATAGCTTGGTCATAAATAAGAGGCGGAAGGTGAAAAGCAGAGGTATTGAAATGTTGCTCTTCATGCTGAATAACGAGCAGGGAAAGCAAGAGTAGGTGACATGGAGACAAAAGGGAAGAAGTACTTTGGAAAATATACAGATGTTGGTGGTATAATTATGCCAGGACTTTCATATTTGCATACACTTTTCCTGCCTATTAGTCAAATTAATGTCAAGGGGGGCTAGAGATGAAGAGTTAATGGAGCTTGTTTGGGAATCTTACCCAACGGGGTTGACTCTCACAGATGTCTGTCCAGTTGTAACTATAGTGGAATCAGAGTTTTGAATGAGCTCACACAACATGCTTTGGTACAGCTTCTAGACCTCGGGAACACAATCTGGATGAACCCAATGGCAGAAACAAGTTAGATATTTCTGTACCTCTTTGCTGCCATCCACTGGTTGCCTGCATTTCTGCAACCCAGATCTAGAAGATCTTCTCTGGGACCTTCTTGGTTCGGTGTTCGTCTATGGAGTACTTGGACTTCCATGTGTACATCAATTCATACTGTTGTGTGAAAAAAGAGAAAGAGTGGGCAGAAAAGCATGCCAGCTTCAAAATGGTGACACACTTTGGATCCATATTCTGCCCCAGCAATGAAGCAGAGTAGGAGTTCAGTCCATGCCAGAAGGAGAGGATGAGAGAGGTGGGCTAGGGAACACCTTTTTGTGGCAATAATTGGTAGCAGCAGACCCAGGGGACAGCTTTCTGATCCCATGACCTAGAACATTATTAGCCAGGGACCAGGGAGTCATACCCACAGGTGACCAATAGGAGGAGGGTAGACACCAATCCCTTACCTAACCTTGCCATGACACACTTCAGCTGGGGCCAGATGGTATGGCTGGTGTTAGCAAAAGCTTGGAATATGACTTTAAAACTGGAGCAGGAAATAGGAGTTCATGTTGTCTTGTCAGTAGGAAAAGGGTGAGCTGAATATGATATCATCAGGTCATTCCTCTAAATCCATTTTCTGAGCCATCTCCAATCCACAGTGAGCAGGCCATGCAAAAGAAACATCAGAGTCAAGTAGTCATTTAGCAGACAAGGCATTTTTCTTTAGCGAAGGTAAACTCTGCAAGAACACAGAGAAGTAATGCTCTTCCCAAAGGCATTTGCAAGATCAGATGCTTTCCTCAAAGGAAGGTTTAGTTCTTGTGATGCAAACTCCCCCCTCTCCACTTTCATATGTGCATGCAAGTTCACAATGCAGGTACAAAAGAGACATTGTGATATCACAACACTGCTTTTGTCATTTCTATTTGGTCCAGAAGGTGGGACAAAGGGGACCTACATCTCTGGCCATACAACATCTACTTAATTAGCTCCCTCTTCAAAGCAGCCTCCCCCAGCCTTTTCACAAACCCCATTAGTAACTTAACCCTATAGTGTTAACCCCCCCCCCCCAACTTTTCTGGTGTGATCATCTACTATTGCTAGTCCAACAGTCCCTTCTCCTTCAGCAATAAAATATCTTTGAACATAAAAATACGGTGAATCTTCAGCAGTGAGCTGGGATAATTAATTAAGATGATAACAGCATTTGGAACAGGGCTATCTGAAGTTCCATCTTTTGAATTACCAAACTACACATTATTTTGATAAAAAAATAGCTCCATCCTCTTCTAGTGATGTCACCTTGATAGTCTCCTGCAGCTCTTTTGGATGATCACACCCTCCAAAAGTCACTTAGCTCAAAAACAAAACAAAACAGGAAAAAAACCCTCTTTTTTCCCTAACATCCCTACTTTTGCACACTTTTTTGTGCCCTCCTGATGACTTGCTATTGATTTGCATAGATAGTAGCAGCTTCATTTTGATGTCTACTCAGAAATAACCTTAATGTGCCCACTGGGACTTGGATGTGATATTGCAGGCTCACTGCAAAAAAACATGTGCAATAAAGATTTGCATTTCATTCAGACCAAGTCCCAAAGTACAGTAAGACTGTCATATCATATCATTCAACCCGGAGCTACATATATTCTCTTCTATTGGTACCATCACATCTAGGCTGCAGCTCTCTGGATGACCCTTGATGGCTGCCGAGGGGTTCACGAGACTCTAACCCACTGCTATCATCTCAAGGTCATCAGGATTTTTGCAGCCTAGATATTGTAACCCTAACTAAAGAGACCCATTTTAAACAGATTCTGGATGAATCCAAAAAGAAGTAGGTATTTTCCAAAGTGTCCAAAAGTGTAGAAAGGATTGCACAAAAATTGGAACCAGGAGAGATGATCTGAAGGGACACAGAAACCCAGGCAGAGACAGCAAAATTATTGAATTTTTTTTTTTTTCCAAATGAAGTTTTCAATGGGTGGACCACACCCATCTTTGAACAGGATGTCATGGGTGACGCTGAGAAAGAGACCATGGCCACAGGAAAAAGTAAGGTAGGAAAAGCATGTACTGTAGAACATGACTTCTGGGGTTCTTTCTGACTTTTTTGCAGCAGTGTGGAATTAGGGATCTGAATGTTTTTCTGTGTCAGCCCCACTAGGTAGACCAGACCATGAAATCAATTCCACGGGAAGGCTAAAACTACTTTTATTGAGATTGGCTATAATAACAGAATCTTACAAGTCTGATTGTGCTGTACTTCCTTTTCCTTCTCATAGTTCACTGAATGAGGCAGGCCTCTAGATGAACTACTTCCAAAGGTTATCTGGCGGTTTTGACTTTTAAAATGTTTCAGCCCCTTTTGCCTTGGCAGAAGCTTCTGCATATCTCCATCAAGGTCATCTTCCTTACTCTCTGTATCTGAGAGTAAGGAAAAATAATGCCTTTGTGTGAGTGTGTGTTTCTGTTTTCCCTTCATGTTGCATCATGGGGATGCAGTGGTGCAGGGCTTAATGACACTGGAGTTTGATGGTCAGAAATGGTCGGCAATCCAGCAGTTTGGGCCTGGCCACGCATGACGGGGTGAGCTCCCATCATTCATTCCCAGCTTCTGCCAACCTAGCAGTTCGAAAGCATTCCATCTGCATGGGGAGCAGAAACAGGTGCTGGACCCAAAGCTGGACGAGACCGATGAGATTGGCAGGAGAAAGACCTACAGAGGAAGAAAAAGAGCCCGGATGTGCTGTGACTCCCTAACGACCACTGCTGGCTATGTAGTATAGCGGTTAATGTTAGATAGAGATAATATTAATTGTATATGTATGCTGTTATAAGTTGTACTTTGTGAGCTGCCCAGAGTTCCCCATTGAGGAGAGATGGCCAGAGAATAAATCCAATGTATCATCATCATCATCATCATCATCATCATCATCATCATCATCATCATCAATCTCTGTGGGTTTCTGTGTATGTATGCACTAGGAAGTGCAGGGCAGACTGTGTATGCTCTATTCTGGGTCATGGGACAAGGAAGAAGACAAGGTGGAGCAGAACCCAGATTCCATCCGACTAACTCAGAGAATTGCATTAGGGGAATTGGCGGGGGGGGGGGGAGTGTGTTTTCTCTGCAGCCCTCAGCTGGATCTGGCCCATTTTCAAACTTGATCCAGCCCTTAGCTGGATCTGGCCCATTTTCAGGTTCTTCCTTCTCATCAAATCCAGTCCCATTCTGTTCTGTTTTCAAAGAGTTATCCTGCTGCTGAGTACACAGACACAGAGACTCCTATTCATTCCCTTAACATAATTTCTTTCCAAACATTCCTTTGGGTTGGAATTAATAAAAGAGGGATTGGGGAGGAATGTTACAGTGACTTAACTACACATTCTCACTTTGTATTGATTTAATCATTTAATTGTTACACATTAGCACATAAACACTGATACTGATCCAGTGCAGAGGACAGAAAGAATGGCTTTGAGGACAGGAGGAAGAGCTACTGCCAAGGCAACAGTCGGATAAAAGGGCTTGAAGCCGGATCAAGAAAGGAGCTTGGGAAACATCTCCAACAAGCCCTTCCCTAGTTCATACAAAGATAAAGGGAGGGAGGGGAAAACACTTTCAGACTTGCAAGATTTTGTCACTATAGCTGCTACAATAAAAGTAATTCTGACCTCTGTGGCATTGGTTTCTTAGTCTGGTGTACCTTGTACAGCTGACATCCAGACCCCATCACATCCGAACTGATTTCCAGGTTTAAAATGGATTAGGAAATGTGGGAGTAAGATGAAAATAGGCAGACAAACAACAACACAAAAATCTCCAGCCCATTTTTCACATTAATACCTTCTTATACACATAGACATGAAGATTAGGCATTAATATAGACATTAATGAGTCCTATATAGCAGGGAGGTAAGATAAGGTGGGAAAAGGTGGCAGAGGTGTTGGGGTTCACTATTGGACGTGACCTCTGGGGCACAGTTTAGATATCTACAGTGTGAGGACAACACCAGAGAAGGAGAGAAAACATATACCGGTGGTGCCTCGTAGAATACACAACTCATAACAAACTCTTTATCTATACACTTGGGTTAAAAATGGACCTTAGACATCACACACACACACATCTATTAAATCTTTAAGGCCAGGGAGTCAACCTTTGGCACCTAAAGGTTGTCCAGTCTATACTCTAGGGCCATTCTTGTTTAACTAACACAACAGATGATGCTCAGAATGGTTAGCTAAGCCAACGATGCCAGCCCAGCTATTCCATTACAGTTTGTGCCTTGCTGTAAATTAACAACATGCAACCCAAGCTGAGCTAATTTTCTTGCTGCTTGTTCATTATTTATTCATTTGATATCTAATTCACCAAACAACCCAAGTTCTCTAGGCAGATTACCAAGTTATTTAAATCATGAAGTGTTTCTTAAAAACAATAAAATGCAATTAATAAATAACTAGTGCAGGAAAGATATAAGCACATAAAATCCATTGGTGTGGGAACTGAAATTAAACTAAGTTTATAGAGACACTGACAAGTAGAATATCTTTCGCATTGAAGTGTTAAGGTGTGTGTCAGGTCAACCTTTCTGAGGAGGTCCATAAATTTATCTTTCTGTATCTTGCAGTGGTCACTAATATGGACAACATACTTAAAAAAAAAAAAGTCAGATAGTTAAATTCCAAAATCAGGGAACAGTGAATATGTAAGGATCACTGCTATTTGGGTTGGATTTGAGGGGCGGGGGGTGGGGGTGGAGAGGGGAATCTTGGAAATGAAGTAGGTTTGCATTAAAATTAGAAGAGAATAACCCCCCCCCCCCCCAATTCCTACATGCGCCTTGGTCACAGAACCTATGCTTAGGGGGCCTCTTGTCTTATCCCTACAAAATATGTGTTTCCATTATAACTATACATCAGGGGTTCTCAACGTATGGCCCACGGGTCGGATATGGCTCGCCAGGGTCATTTATCCGGCCCACCCGCCTGATTGGCCGCCGCTGCTGTCTGTCAGAAGCGGAAGTGTCGGGGTTGTGTCACAGGAGGGAGATCGCAGAGCCAGACTATTCTACATGACAGGTATATTCTACATGACTATAGTCCGGCCCCCCAACATTCTGAGGGACCGTGAACTGGCCCCCTGTTTAAAAAGTTTGAGGACCCCTGCTATACATCAACATTTAGGCATAAGATCTTGGGCAATGAAGAAGTCACTCAAGTGGGGATCAGAAGGTCAAGAATGCTTTATTTTATTGCTGGCTGGAATCCCATTTTGCATGAAACAGAAAAAAAAATGAATTTATGATTTGTGGTTTTGATTATTAGAAAACATTAGATAATAGAAAAAAGAGAGTTTTTTTTTTAACCGCAGAGTAAGAGATAATTGTGTAATCATACTTGTATTTGCTGCAAAGGGAATCAGAAGCTTCTTCTATTTCTTTTTATCTTTTCTTTTTGCACCTCTGTCCTTTTTTCTTTTTTTTTCCCTTTCTTTTCTTTCTTTACTTTGTATTAGTTTTTGTTAGTTTTTATCTTCTTGTTAAAACTTTTAATAACATTTATACAAAAAAAGCAGCAGCAGAAGAAGAATCAGAATCAGAATCAAATTCAGAGGGAGGAGGAGAAGGAGAAGGAGAAGACTGCACCTGAATATCAACTGTGATTGAAAATTTAATTCTAATGTTTGAGTCCTGGCTTGAGAACATAGGTATCTTCATATTCTCATCATGTTTTCCAAGTTAGAAGTAAAGTGAAATATCCCCTCTATATCCAAGGCTGTAAGTTAGTTAACTTCCATTGTTCTTCCTTTTCATTTGTCACATAGCTTCAAAGATTGAGATATGTAAGGAGACTCACACAGCCAGCTCCTAAACGAACATTCTCCAACCTTGATATCCTAAAAATGTGTGGTTGATAACTCCTAGAATTTCCCAGCAAGCACAACCACTGAGGATATCTGTCCTAAATATTTCCAATCTCAACACCAGCTACACAAGTCCCATCCTGAGAAAGGCTTTGCAATAAAGATTTCAAATCCTTAAGGCATAATTTGGAGAAAGCCAATAATTTCCCTTTCTATCTCCACATTCTTTTTTATGGGACTTTCTATCAGCAAGCATGCAGGTAATGGAGCCATAGTAACATCACAGAAAGTGCACAACTGGGCAATATTTTATTCCCTTGTAATTTATGCTGCTGACTCTAAACAGTATTGAGGTCAGTTATTCTTTCTGATCTCCAAAGGTGAGCACATTTGGGGCGTGTGGAAAAAAAATAAAATAAAGGATCTCCTGTACCTTCTTTATGGAGATAGTCAATATCACCTGTGTCCTCTCCATTCCTGCAATTCAGGCTATCTCCTTAGGCGTGTTTCATTAAATGGCAGCAGAAGGGGCTGCAGGGATGGGTCAAACTAGGAATCGAGCAGCCAGTCTATTTACAGCCACACAAAGACTATCAAGCAACATGGCAATTTTTGCAAGCTAATTAGCAAAACAACGTTGTAGGGAAATCTTAAACCCAGCTGGGTCTTAAGTCTCCTTCCACCTTACTCTTCGCTACTGAAGGACAGGTGATATTGACTGACTCTGAACTTAATTCCTTTGGAAACTCAGCCTGACCAGCTTGACTTTTGAGTGGGGCAGGTATAAAAGGGTGTTTGAATGTGTGAGTGAATGGAGCCTTTAGATCAGGAAGTGAGCAACATTGTAAGTCTGCAGTTATTTCTCAGCATCCTGAGTCTCTGGAGGAAAAAGAAGAATAAGTGTCACTGAAGATGTCAGAAAGTTCTTCTTTATGACTTTCAGTTTGACAATTCTTTATTTATCCATATATTTTGGCAAGACTTGACATCTTTCTCTGAACTTTCATCTAAAATGTCTTTATTCTCCCAAAATATTCTTTAGATGGACATACATCTCCATCACACTATTCTCTTTTGGGATAAGCAATATTGCGCAAGGAGAGAAAAGGGGTAAGAAATAGGGTTATCCAAGGAAACTAAGACAGGAGGTAAGAAAAAGAAATGGAAATATAGCTAAGTCTCATTTGCAACAACATTTACTTTCTGTCTTTGCAAACCAGCCTTGTGTCTACTATTTCCATACAGCACTTCAGACTTCTGGGTGGTTGTTTTGTTTTCAGTATCTCCTTAACTCCGTCCATGCATGACTTGTTCAGTTTTCCTTTCAACCCCTTCACTTTTTCTTCTCCTATTTGCTTTGCAATTTGATTCTTATTCCTTCTCTCTATAGGACCAAACCACTTCAGTGGGTTTTTTCATACTGATCAGTCACGTCTGTATTCAACCCACCATAGTCATTCAACACTCAATCATTCTTGACCCTTTCTTTTTTTGCTTGACCCCCACATGCACACGCACACACACACACACACACACACACACTTAAGAGCCTTTCCCACTCCATTTCTTTTGTTTCTCCTGACATACCCAACGTTCCTTCCCACACAGCGACGTGAACAGAAGCACACTTTTACACAACCATTTTTGCTTCTGTCAATGAACATTCTTTCCTTGCAAAAATACCACCTATTTTTCTATCAGTATTTGCACCTTTTAAAATTTCTCCATCTAATTTTTTATCTTTAGTAAATATTTCCCCAAGGGACACAAATTCATCTACTGGCTGTTTTTTTTTTTTTTTTGTTTCTTAGGTTGTTGGGTTTTTTTGCAATTTATGTATATCTTGCAATTATTTGGTCTGTTTTTTCCTGTCAAACACAATAATCATGGTCTTTGATATATTAATCTTCACTCCTCATTGCATCATACAATCTTTCTAACATTTGCTAACAACACATACATAAAGTATCACCTTCTTCAGGTAGACCTGACTCATCTGGTGCATTCATCTCCTAGCGCATTCCCATGAAATCAGGGAAGAAAGGCACCAACTCAATGTTTTACAGCTTATCTTGAGATCTGGATGGTGCCTTCATGATTTTCAGATAGGCAATGAAAAATGAGCTTTTCCACAAATAATTTATGCTGAGTGTTGTGCATTTTAGAATTGGGCATGGCTATGCTTTATAGACAGCAGGAAACTAAGTATTTGTGTTTGACTTGAATTGTTAATGGATTCATATCAGTTTTACAAACTGCTATGAGTTGTTGTGGAGTTGACAGTATGTAAGTGCTATAAGTAAATAGGTAGATTAATCAATTAATTACATGCACCTTCATGACCTCAGCCAACACACTTCTAGTGTTACCACAAGTTTTCTTTATGCATTGATCCATAATTACATTTTGAAAAAGGGGGACATCATGCATCCTTGACTTTGTCTCTGCTCAGTGTTGAACCTTTAAGTAAGACGATATAGACTAGGTTACCAGCCACATGGCATGGTTGTTACCAGATGGACTTGTAGAGTTTGACTTCACTGCCCATCATGACACTGTGTCTAATATCCCAGCAAATTGGAGGTACCTATAGAATACCAACCCACACTCCAGATGCAGAAAAAATATTTGTTGCCATTGCACCAAAGGGTGGGGTGGAGAAGCTAGGGAAGTTTGAGGAAATAGCTTTATTTGAGGTCCCATAAGAACTGGCATCAGAGATTGATCCTGAGTCAAATATATGAATGAGTTGGAAAAAAGGTGAATAGATGATAGATAGATAGAGATATTGGAACAAACTTGCTTGAAAGCCAGATTTTGAGAGAAAACATGCATCAAAAACTAAATTAAATATACATGACTTAAATATTTGATTTATTTAAATATATGCATTGAATTGTTTTTAAAAGAATGGCAGTTAATGAGAAAGCAGCACAAAATAGCCGAGAAGTGAATACATGAAGCCAGAAATATAATAATACATAATTTAATATAGAGATATAATTGGAGATTGGAACCTTAACTCATATTTGTACACATATACATAAAGTCAGTGCAGAGAAGCATGTCATGAATCACATACTGTACTTTATCCCAAACTCCATATGTTTCTTTGAAGATAGGAAGTGGCTCTATGCACCTACAAGTGAATGTCATCTCATTAAATTCAGGATGGGGTCTGACCAAAGCAGAATAGAGAGGAACACTTACCTCCTGGAAATTATACTTCTGTTGATATAACCTAAATTTTGATTTGCCTTATTGATGAAAAATCATGAGATTTCAGCCATCCCTCAGGTATTTTAGGGAAGTTGTTTTCCCTTTTTCATATATATATATATATATATATATATATATATATATATATATATATATATTAAAAAACAGTACAATTGATAACTGTTAGTAAGAAACCCTTTAAACTATTTTTTTAAAAAAACTATATGCTAAAAAGCCCTAACTATAGCTGATTAGAAGAAAAAGAGAAAAAAAGAAAACAATAAATAAGAGAATAAAAAATATTAAAAAAAAGAAAGGGAAGAACAGAAAAAACATTACTAATAACTCAAGATTTCTCTACTTTTCCAAAGTATTAAAATCTAAAGTCGATGTGTATACAAATCGTTATAGTTCAATCTGTAAACAAAGCATTAAATCTGGACCATATGGAATTATATTGAGAAACTTGCCAGATTTGAGCCATTAAAAGAGAGAGAGAGTGTGTGTGTGTGTGTGGGGGGGGGGGGTTATGGGGAGGGTTGTCCCCTGGGTCCCAATTATAGTGTCACAGGCCACCTTGGAGGCTGACTAAACTGAAGGAGAATTCTGTTCATGCCTTAACTGTCTACCAATATATACTGGGGAAAAATAGAGTCTGGTGTTGAACATAGAATTAACCTACCTAACAATCTCAGCTTGCTTTTCATGAAAATTATGTTGCCTGTAAGTTCCAACTGGAAAGAAAATGTGTGTGTTTATGTGTCAGGGACAGAGAGAGAAAGTGCACACAATGGCTAGAAGTAAAAGTTTTCTGGCATTTAGAATGCAAATGGCCTTTTGTTCTTCCTTGTGATGACAAGTAACAGAATAAATGATGGCAAACTGACATAACTTTTAAAATGAATTAGGCAAAGAGAAATGCTCTAAACTGAATAATGTATTCTGATTGCATAATTAAGTCTATCTCAATCCACCCTTTCAGTTTCAGTTTCTTTATTTTAGAGGGCAGGGGAGAAATACCATGTTTTCTGCACTGCATTTGTGTGAAAGTATCATACAAATATATTTTTATTTATATTTCAAATTTGTTACCACCCATCTCACCTCAGAGCAACTCTTCTTCCCTGTAAATCCTTTTGGCCCAATCCAGAAGGGACAAAAAGCTCTGGTGAAGATATGTTTTTTTTCTTCCATTATTTTTATTTGAATCCCAGGTGTCATGTTCTAAGCAGGGAAGTACAGGATGAGGGGAGAAGGTCATAGAAATCAAGATGATAGGTACAACTGTGCAGTTGAAGTTCTCCCCTCTTAATGTGCATTGTATTATAAAAGGCATACAAATACCATTTTGATATTTTTGAGCCCTCCCTCCCAATATCCTGGGATGAAGGCCCTATCGTTCTTCTGCATTCTTTGTGTGCCAAAATTGCCAACTTTTTGCCAGTAATCCCCATGATATGGAATGTGGTGCTCCCAGAGATATATTTGGCTCCAAACCCTCCTTGTGTTCTGGAAAGTCCTGAAGACCATTTTATTTCATGATTGTGAGTGACATCTGATTGCATTTTATGGATTACATTATAAGGTTATGCTTGAACATGGTGTGATTAATCATAGGGTTTTCCTTGTTGTTCTCATTGTGTACGATCCATGGTCTTTTTTTGATTGGGGTAGTCTACAAACCTTTTAAATAAGTAATTTACATGGTTTGTAGACTGCCCCAATCTGTTTTGCGAATAATACTTCAACTTTCCATTTGGAAGGACTGAGTAGCAAGTCACAAGGAAGTACATCACAGCAGACCAAACCATGTTAGGCTAGATCCCAATGGCTGATCTTCTGGTGGCTATGTGCTGAACTTGCACATAGAAGATCATTTTCAGGGTAGGCAAAACAGTGATGCAAAGAGGACAGGAACAAGATGACTTATTTTATAACCATTACCAAGAAGGTGGGGTGTCTTTCCTTTTAAAACTGTGCTATTCCTATTTAACACATGGGTAGTAGTTTTCCTGTTTCCTGACTCCGAATAGTAGGAAAGTTTGGCGGAACAGCCAGGAAGGGCCACCTAACAGGTGTTTGGTGCCACCTGTAGATAAGATACTGTCTTTTATTCATTTCTTATCTCCTTGTTATTGCAGATCATGATTGTCCATGAAGCAAACTCCCATGCTTCCTTCAAATAGCGCCCCCCTTTCTCTCTCTCTCTCTCTCTTTTTTTTTAATCTGCATATTTATTCCTGCAATCCAAAATTCTTGGTAATTGCCGAGTCAAGTCACAGCTCAGGGAGTTGAAATCTGAAAACAGATGCAAAGTAAAGAGGCAATAAATAATGATACACTCAAAGCTTCAGTTGATAATTTATAGCGCAGGATGCAAATGTCGGTAATGTTAAACATGAAAAAAGAAGAAAGAGAGAAATACTTGATTATTACAACCTGGCCAACATTTTTAAGTGGAATTCCAAATCCAGACGACAGAGGATGGTGTGGAAAGGCAAATTTCACTCCTATTCAAACGGTACCTGTTTCGAAACAGCAAAATGTTTGATTTTGGGGGAGACCTAATAATTTCATTGACTAAATGTCTGAAGTGAGCAGATGGATATGCAGCAAACTAATTATATCATTGCATCAATAATAATAGTAATGGTAACGATGCATGTTCATCATGTTTCACCAAGTGACAGGAAAGGAAAGGAAGGAGGACAACAATTTTGGCAATGAAAAAGAAAAGAAATAAATGGAGTAACACGCACATTGATGTTGTTTAGTTTGGCGGTAAACAGCCATCACCAGGAAAACTGTGTAGGTGTAAACAACCTACCCCTCCATGGGTCTTAAATCATACTGTATCTGCCTCTTTGCATCCTAAATTTTGCCATATTTAATTTCATTCAGTGTAGGGCAACCAGCTATGGGATGCAAAAATGTGCACCTCTGCTAGATGACAGCAAAAATATAAGATACAGTGGTACCTCGGGTCATGAACTTAATTCGTTCCACGACTCTGGTCGCGACCCGAATCAAATTTTCCCATAAGGTTCAATGTAAATATGGTTAATCCGTTCTGAACCATATATATATATATATTTAAAACCACAAAAATATGAAACAAAGTACAGAACGAAGAGAGAGAAAGCTAACCTTGCTCGACGCGACTTCTGGCGTGGAGGACAGGAAGGCGGGTGGTGAGGCGGTTATTGCTTGGAGGGAGAGTCCCCCTCCCTACAGGAAGCCACGACCATGTGTCACGGCAGGGAAAATGGCTGCGGATCCTGTTCGTCACCCGATGCGGCGTTCGCGAACGGAAGCAAAATTTTGCAAACGGTGCTGTTCGTGACCCGAATTGGTCGTGAACAGAAGCGTTCTTGACCCGAGGTACCACTGTAATTCCTGTTGACACCTAGTGGTTACCCAGTGTTTTGCAGCCCCAGTCTGGTAACCCTAATGTATGCATTTTATTTATTTATTTATTTATTTTATTTTATTATTAAATTTAAATGCCACCCATATCCCCCAAAGGGTGACTCTGGGCAGCTTACAATTAAAAACCAAGACAATAAAAACAATAAAAATATAAATATCCCCCAATTAAAATCACAACGAACAATTCTACAAAAGCCAGTATACAATTCAAGATGATGGGGGGAGCAGTTCCAAACATCCCACCAGCAATGTGAGCCCCCATCAGGCCCCCAGGCCATCTGGCATAGCCAATATTTCACAGTCTTCCTGAAGGCCATGAGAGTGGGGGTGCACCACACCTCCGGTGGCAAGCTGTTCCACAGAGTGGAGGCCACGACAGAAAAGGTCCTCTTCCTAGACCCCCCAGGCAGAATTCCTTGACTGGTGTGGTCTACAGCATGCCCTTTCTGATGGACTAAGTGGGGTGGGCTGATATTCCTATGCCATGAAGGGCTTTAAAGGTAGTAACCAACACCTTGAATTGTCCCAGAAGCAAACTGGCAACCAATGCAGCTTGCGTAACAGAGGTGTTATATGTGCCCCTCTGGGGGCATTCAAGATTGTCCATGCTGCTACATTTTGTGCCAGCTGTAGCTTCCGAATACTCTTCATGGGTAGCCCCATGTAGAGCACATTTGTTGTTCAGTCGTTAAGTCGTGTCCGACTCTTCGTGACCCCATGAACCATATTGCGCCAGGCCTTCCTGTCCTTCACTGCCTCCCTCAGTTTGCTCAGTTTGCTCAGTTTCATGCTCAGTAGAGCACATTGCAGTAATCCAAATGGGAGGTGACCAGGGCATTTATCTTCAGAATAGTATATATAGCCCACCTTCCTTTTCTTAAGTCTCAGACCCAAGAGAGAGATGAAAGTTGTATTGTGCCATGCTATCACATGCAAGGGTTTACATGACTTTCACCCCCCTCCCCCCACCAGTCTTAGAGCAATGGCCCATGAATTCAATTCCCAGTGAAGGATTTGTACCCCATAGAAAGATCTGAAGCTATGTATGTCTGATGAGTCTCAAACAGGAGAAAACCAGTTGTACATTCCTTTCTGTAGTAAATGATATATACTGGGTAAACCTAGAAAAATCTCCCCTCCAAAGGGAGGTGGGAGGTGGAAGTTATGTAAAACCTTGTACATGAAGACATAACAAAATATAACATCCATACAGTACATCTGTCTATGGTCTAAGGACTCAAGGAAGGTGGACTGTATACACCATTCTACAAACACACTCTATATAACTGTTCTTGCAGTGCCCCTAAGTGCCAGAATCTGCATAGGTCCTAAAACTAAGGCACTATATAGTCTTCAAAAGTGCAATGGGCAAGGAGATCACTTCCTTGTAGAGGGTTTGAACCCCACTGAAAGTTCTGTGACTATTGCATGAATCTACATTCCAATTTTGCATGAGAAAATAGCTTTAATTGCAGTACCCAGTTTCCCCATCTAATGCATAACTTGATATACCTCTAGCAGGTCTCCCTTTCTTGTCTTTTTTAAAGTTAAAAAAGCACCATAGGTTTCTAATGAGCTCACTCATGCCCTGGTCACCTCTGGGTTGGACTACTGTAATGCGCTCTACATGGGGCTACCCTTGAAGAGTATCCGGAAGCTACAGCTGGTGCAGAATGCAGCGGCATGGACAGTTCTTAATGCCCCTAGGAGAGCACGTATAACACCGCTGTTGTGCGAGCTGCATTGGTTACCGGTTTGTTTCCAGGTCCAATTCAAGGTGTTGGTTATTACCTTTAAAGCCCTTTATGGCACAGGACCAGGTTATCTGAGGAACCGCCTCGCCCTGGTCACTTCAGCCCGTCCCACTCGGTCCAGCAGAAGGGGCAGGTTGCAGACCCCACCAGTCAGGGAATTTCGATTGGTGGGGTCGAGGCAGAGAGCCTTTTCTGCTGTAGCGCCCGCCCTATGGAACATCCTGCCTTCTGAGGTCCAGTGTGCCCTCTCCCTCATGGCCTTCAGGAAAGGGCTCAAATCCTGGCTCTGCCAGAAGGCCTGGGGGCCAGAGGGGGGCCCGCACCTGTGGAGATGGCTGGTGGGGTGAGGGGTTTGTCCCACCCCCCAGCATCTTACAGGTTCTTTAGGGCTAAAATCATAGGAGGTTTTTAGGGCATTTTTAATATATGTTTTTTAATGATTTATAGATTTTATCCATGGTTGGAGGGACTTGTGTTTTTTCTTCTTTTTTATTATTGTGAGCCGCCCAGAGTCACCCATTGTGGGAGATGGGTGGCATATAAGTCTGAAAATAAATAAAATAAAATAAATGGTTTTCAAATGCACAGCTAAGAGAAAGATTTCAGGCAGATAATAGGACATTTGTAATTGAACAGCAGAAAACAGAATTTGAAGCTGAACAGTGTACAACTGTCCCCCCCCCCCCCAGCATCTTACAGGTTTTTAGGGCCATAAACCAGAGGAGGTTTTTTAGGGCATTTTAATATGTTTTTAATTATTTATACTTTTTAGCCTGGGAGAGAACTGTGTTTTTTATTGTGAGCCGCCCAGAGTCACCCGTGGGGGAGATGGGCAGCATACAAGCCGAATAAATAAATAAATAAATAAATAAATAAAGAAAGAAAGAAAGAAAGAAAGAAAGAAAGAAAGAAATTTATATATATATATAATAAATTTATTTATATATATATAAATAAATGGTTTAGGGCCATAAACCAGAGGAGGTTTTTTAGGGTTTTTAATATGTTTTTAATTATCTATAGTTTTTAGCCATCTTGGTGAGAGCTGTGTTTTTATTGTGAGCCGCCCAGAGTCACCCGTGGGGGAGATGGGCGGCATACAAGTTGAATGAACGAATGAATGAATGAATGAATGAATGAATCCGAGGTCATTGTTCACAGCTGAGCCTCTCCTTCCTCTTCGGTAACTCATTCTCCTGAATGGATTCTTCCCACTCATATTCCCTTGCAGAGCATCCCTCCCTTAGCTCTGAAAACTCCCAGCATGTTTGTCTCTAGCAGTGCCACAAGTAGCTGCAGGATGAGAGAGAAGAGCTGATAAGTTGGCAGGATGAGATTAAACTGCATTTTTCTAAGGAGTTTTGGACCATTAGAAGTTGCCTAGGATTTTCTATGGAAACCATAGAACTCTGTTCTTCTCAGAAGATGACGCTCTTAAACTCAGATTAGCTTTGATCATAACTAAGGGAATGAGTCAAAATAGCTGCTTACGACTCAGGTACAGGCAGCATTAGATAAGGGGAGCAAAGATTTGCAAGTCAACACAACAACTGAAATAATAATAATAGTAATAGTAGTAGTAGTAGTAGTAGTAGTAGTAATAATAATAATAATAATAATAATAATAATGACAACGTAATAGAAAATGAAGATGCTAAAGTACTCTGAGACTTTAGAATTCAAACAGACAAGCACCTGCCACACAACACCCCGGACTTAACAATTGTTGATAAGAAAGACAAAAACATCTGGATAGTGGACATTGCAATACCTGGAGACAGCAGAATAAAAGAACTGGAGAAAATCACAAGATACAAAGACTTGCAAATAGAAATAGAATGACTGTGGCACAAGAAAGCAAAGATAGTACCTACAGTTATAGGTGCCTTGGGTGCAATCCCAAAACATCTGAAGCACCACTTGAAGACCATCAGCGTTGACAAAATCACCATCAGTCCATTGCAAAAAGCAATTTTACTTGCAACAGCTTTCATCCCGCGAAGATACCTTTAACACCATCAAACAACAACATCTGGCTATCCCAGGTCCTTGGGAAGCACTTGATAGGTGGATAAAAGTGCTAAATCCAGTCTAAAAATCTGGATGACTGTGCAACCAACCATAATTAAAAACCAACCAACCAACCAACCAACCAACCAACCAACCAACCAACCTTGATTTGACTTGAAGCGAGCCAAGAGATTCACAGAAACACACAGGAACCATGAACAGTTTCATGGCTTTTCCTGCAAAGCACAAATTGGGTTGGGTGATGCTTACTCAGGCTCTTCAAGTACTTCATGGGTAGGAAGTTGTGCCAAATGGTATTGCTGATAAGATTCATAGAGCAGAGTTTCGTACAGGTTCTGGTTCTGATCCCCAGTGTTTTCTTCGGGAGGGATGAATAAGAATTCTTGCTAATTTGAACATTGTGTTATCCCACAGAAAATAAAAATCCAAGAATGTTTCATCCTTCTCAAGGGGGAAAACAAAAATCCATAAGAGAGGTAAATAGTTTTCCTAATTTGTAAATATTTCTAAGTGGCTGGGATCTCCATGATGATGATGATATTAATCCCCGCATACTTAGAGCAATTCTGGATTTTGGTATTTTCTTGGGAATAAAAGTGTGGCCATTAAGTAATGCAAGCTGAAGATTCTCAGATGCTGCACTCCAGACTTTTTAAGCATTATTTTTAAGACAAAAGAAATATTCGGCCACCTTAGCTTGTAATGTAATAGTGTGTAAAGTATTTGCACTTTCCATCCATCCTGGGCCTGATCTGATTTGTTGTTGACATTTAATTAAAAATGGGGATGAAAATTTTGCCATAAATCTGTTGTCCGAGATGGGCCATTAAATAAAAATAACCTAGCCTTAAATGGAATATCCATCACAAACAATTTGGTCCTAAATGATATAATATTTGAAGCAGACTTGGTAAATTTCTGCCTTAAGTGTGAGTGATGAATTAAGATCCAAGAATACTATACCAGAAGTCCTGGAATGGGATAACTCATGAGTTTCATTCAGTCTCCTGGGCTCTTTTTATAAAGACAAATCTAGATGATCAAATCCTGCCTCGGAGCAACAGGAATGCAGTGTTAAATTCTTCACTTTGTTTCCAAGACCTATGAAACAAGTAGGTTCCCCCTCCCTCCCCATTGCTCTCCTTATGCCAAGCTGGGAACTCAGATCTTCTGCTTTCATCCACTCCTTAGGGTATTTTAGCACTTGTATGTCTTGTAATCCATCATTCACTAAATAATTAATTTACTCATGTAAAGAGGATCTCATGGGGTTTACGGCTTCTAAGTACATGGCGCTGACACAGTTGCTATGTTTTTTCAGTTGGGAAGAAAGAAAGGAAGGAAGGAAGGAAGGAAGGAAGGAAGGAAGGAAGGAAGGAAGGGAGGGAGGGAGGGAGGGAGGGAGGGAGGGAGGGTGGGAGGTTGAAAGAAAGGGAAGGAAGGAAGGAAGGAAGGAAGGAAGGAAGGAAGGAAGGAAGGAAGGAAGGAAGGAAGGAAGTTACTTGTGTTCTATAACTGATTCAAAGCAACTTTCCAAGTTAATGTTCTAAAGGTACAAGACTAAGTTTCATGCCTATATAATCTGAAGCAGAATTTAAAACTTTGTCAATCCAATCTACAGGAGCCAGCTAGGAGCCCACTTCCTTCCACATGCTTCTTTATTTGCAAAGTGTCAGTTAGAGCAGGATAAGCAGATTTGTCAGGTTTGATTTCCTTGAGCTTTTTACTTTTTTCAGCCGAGTTCATTCTGTTCCATGTTTTCACTCTACTAGTTTTCAGTGCACAGGGATATATCAAATAATATCCCGTTACCTTTATTGTTTGTTAGATTTATATTCCACCTACTCTGAAGGAGCTTCAAGCTTCAGTCAGATTACAGCATTTTTTTAAGGAAGTGACATGCTTGATTCAGGTATAAATCTCAATATGGTTTGTTTTAACCATAGTTTGATAGACAGGCCATGTTGGCCTGGCTCATACCTAGCATAAGACATAAACTACACTAATGATGGTTTACAGTATGGGCTAAGCTGAAGCTAAACAAACTACTTTATGGCCTAATGGAATGTATAACTGAAGAAATCTGGTATTATGTATGTGTATGAGATTAGATAGATAGATAGAGAGAGAGAGAGAGAGAGAGAGATGGATGGATGGATGGATGGATGGATGGATAGATGGAGATGGATGGATAGATAGATAGATAGATAGATAAGATAGATGATAATAGATAGTTGGTAGGTAGGTAGGTAGGTAGGTAGGTAGGTAGGTAGATAGATAGATAGATAGATAGATAGATAGATAGATAGATAGATAGATAATAGATGGGTGGGTGGGTGGGTGAGTGGATGGATTCAGATAGAATTAGCACACAGTGACACAGAATATTTAATGCACACGCTGACCTTATAGCTGTTTATGTGCAGAGGTCTGATGGCATTAAAGGTTCTAAAACAAAGAACTGAAATAAACAAAGAATCCTTAAAAACATAAATGGTAGAAAAAAAATCTTAATTTTTTTTTTTCTTCCACCAGCAACAAGATAAGCAGCATCAGCTCCATATTTGAAAGTGCTTGATGTGTTATTGTAAATGTCCAATTAAAGTTTTCTTATTCAGGTATTTTTCTTTAGAACAGAATGAACAAGACCCAGGTGAAATGAGTGGGGATCTCCCTCCTCTGACCTCACCTTCATGACCACCCATCGGTTGAGGATGAGCTTCTTCAAGGGAGAAACTTTAGCTGCCTCCGAGTTCCCTTTGCAACTTAAAACAGATATTACCAAATGCTATCAGACTACAGTGGGAATTCAGTGGATTTGAAATGCAGAAGATTAGATACAGTGACTCTAGATTAAAAGGATAGAGAAGGATGGAATAGATGATTCCTCATAGACAAGTCTCCGTGATTTGTCCTTTTCTTAAGGGGTGTACCAACCCTATCAACCCACATCTGGTAATGCGTGAGCCCTAAATACTATTGAGAAGGGCTTATGATGAAATGGACATTGGCTTAATTTATATGAATGGATACTTAATCAAGGAATGAAGCAGTGTAAGGATGTGCTGGAGACAAGGATAGTTTGCAAGGATAAAAAAGAATGAAGATGTAGAGTTTATTTATTTATTTACTTACATTTATCTATGCATCACATTTATAGAACTGCCCATCTCACAAAGCAACTCTGAGCGGCTATCTACAGTTTATGGTGCTGGTGTAAACTAGAGTTACCTGTTATTTCTTTTTTCTTACCTTATGCTTTTAAGCCCTTTGGCATACTATTTCTTTTCTGGATTCTTTATAGCATTGCTTACACCAGAGGGAATTGCATGAGGGCTATATATATCTGTACGTTTCAAACCAAAATGATTTTAATATTCTCAAAGCAAACCCCAATCTACAGATTTATAATTAAGTGTTCAGGCATAAACAAAAGTATTGAAGACAGAGATGTGATCTGATGATGGTAAGCTGAACCCTAGAGACAGTCTTGACAAGGAAGTTTTGTAGTTCCATTCACTGCTTTTTATTGATGAATAAACAAAAGGAGTCATCATGTATCACAAAATACCTGATAGCTCCTTTCACAACCTGACAAAATTATTACACTGTAAACATGCACGCCATCTTGCAACGCAGACCACAAATCAAAGCTAGTAAGATTATCAAGTCAACGGGCCGTTCTTGACTGAGTTTAATTGCTAGGAAGGACAGAGAAGGGGGTGTGTTTTTTGTTACACTTGGAAGCAATCATTTCTCTCCACGTTTGGATTCTCGTGTATTATCAGGAAATGGCTGATGAGGTTGTGTGATAAATCTCTGACACTTGTCTACACCCACAAATGAAGATACATCAATGTTATGTCCAAAGCACCGAAAGAAGGCAAAGTGGTAGTGCTGAGGGAAGAATAATCCTACTAAACCACTTCTGTTGATGTTTACATATGAATGGGAAGAAAGAGGTAGAACCATCGGATGACACCTGATATTCTCAATCAATCTTAGCATGCTTAGAAGCATGCCAAACAGTTCTGAGAGCGTTCACCATCATCAGGCGTGTTGACGCTTTAAAGATGCTCCACATACTGTAAATGATGGGACCGGTTTTTCTAAGAAACAGCTACCATTTAGATAACTTGACCAAATTCCTAAATGGAATAATGGAGGAATCTAGGCACCCTCTGTCACCCTTTTGCTGTTTCATATTTGGTGGGTGAAGAAGAGAGGAAGACAATGTTCAGAAGAAAAAGGATGAAAGGTAGAATTAATGGGTGTGTTCTCTACATGACTGTCATAGGTCTAAGAGTTTAAGTCTCTACTCTTTGTTTAATATCCGTCTCTGGCATGCAATAAATACTTGGCAGCTAAGTAGTATTTGGCTAGTACTTAAATGGGACTCCTTTGCAGTGGAGGAGATGGCCGCCCATCTCTCCTGGGGGAGATGGATGGCATATAAATTTAATACATATATAAAATACTAGAGTTGTAGGAAAGATTGGAAGTTACAGAGGAAGCCATCTGCTGAACCTTACAGGGGAGTTTTGATTAACATCTGATCTGTATGCTGGGGGAGAGCGGGAATGATTATGACTTTTAAATTGGTGATAAAACCAATATTATTCTTACATTTGCTCTGATTGTGATGGATTTTATTTGCTTTTGGATCAAAATAGCAATCAACTCTTTGTGGTCTGCTTTCAATAATTCAGCTGCTCTCCTTTGAACAATGGTTTCACATACATAAGCATACACACACACATTTTTTATGGAGGGACATATATATGTGCTTTAGCTTAAATGACAGCAGCTAGAAGACTTAGCTCAAGCTGTTCAGTGGAGACATGAACTGTATAACCTTTGATCTCACAGGAGAGTTGAAGCTTTCACCTTCATCCCTGATGTTTCCATGGAAATTTCACTGCTAAACCATAACTGTGCAACCAAGGAAAAACAAGAGTGGTGATGGGGGTGGGGACAAAATTAATGCAGTGATTCAGAAAGTGAAAATAGGAAGAGAAAGAAAAATGACTCAGAAGCCAGGACCAGAAAGATGAAAGCATAATATTTAATTACACCACCAAGGTGATGAGAAGTTTTTATACATATTATGTCCATCATCTGAAGAAACCATATTCCACATTTTTTCATTGCTAGGGCTGTGCATCTATATATGTATCTATATTAAATCATGTGAGACACCATCTGGGACTGTTTGTGATGAGAAGTAGTAAATAGACAATCTTATGTTACCTACAGCTGATACCTTTACTACTCCTCAGTCAATGCTAAGATTAAATCAGAGGTATCCTTCTAAATGTTACCATCACATTTCTATGCAGCAAAATCAGGGAGGAATCAATGACTTTGCCCAATTAGTGTGTGGAGTTGAAATTGCTGAAGGTCTCCCCTTAAACCGTGATGTAACATTGTACAGAAGCTGATAGGAGAAACCTTTTTGGAACTGCAGGAGCATCATTAGTCCTATAGTAAATATGGTGGATGGTTTAGCCCAGGATAAGGTCTATCTCATGTCCATATTTCTTCTCTATTTTCCCAGATTTCATCAGATGTTCTTGGGGAACCAGTACATTGTGACCCACCACTTCATTGTCACCTTGGGAGACAGGAGGGAGGCCCATAGACGGGACAACCAGGATGTAAAAGATGTCTCAGCCCACAGAAAGGGGGATGGTGTGGGAAACATTTCAGAAGGGACCTTCCCTAGTTTTCCAGACAGTAAAAGGAAAGGAGGGGAGCAATACTTTCAGTCATGCAAGATTCTGTCAATGTAACTTTACAATAAAGATAGAGGTAGTATTCACTGTTGTGCTACTTGTCTGGACCACCTCAGAGGGCTAACAGTAGCCCTTCCCAGTGGTCTCCCATCCAGGCCCTACCCATCTCCAAACTTGTCTAGGTTTTCTAGATCAGCCAAGGTCAACTAGCTGCTGCAATTAGTTGCCCATAAAATGTAATAAATAAATGGGCTTGGGCTGAAGCAGAAATCTGGGAAAGTTTACAATCTGATGAAAGAATAAGAGCTTCCCAGTGAAACTTTTTCATGTTCTCCAGTCTCTTTCATGTCTCCTTCTGGTGTTTATCAGTTATTGTTGCCTTCTGTATTAACAAACAGTTGAGCCCCTGGGTACCACTTTCTGTTCTTAAGAAAAGAACACTTTTTCCCTAAGCAAAAATATTTCATGTTCTCGCTCTTGCTTTTTCCAATACCAATAGCATCATCTACATGATAAAAGGCGGTGTTCACTATCTCCCAAAAGAATCTTCCGTGATATAGAGGATCTGTATCTATTATTCCCTGCTGTAATTGCTAACTGATTTAGATCTATTGATTACTCCTACTCTGGCTGATCATAAACTTACTGTGTAGTCAGTTGCCTTTAAGGAGACAAGAAGTGTGGGGTGGGTGGCTGTCATCCAGGATGAATGTAATCAACAAGCATGAAAATGCTTGATTGGTGAAAGTAACGGCTGTGCAAATAATTTGAGAATTAAAGATATCACCGAAAAGGTCAGGATGCAGTTTTAGCTAAACCTGGTGTACAGACTACTGGAGAGAAACTCTTGATGCTGGGAAAGAATGGCTCCACCGTGGTGGCTGTTCTTTTCCAATTAATTGCATCGATGATGACAATGTCCTTGGAAGCATGTCAACTTGCTCTCCTCAGCCTCATCCAGGCAGGTGTTCTTTGGCAACCTCAGAGAAGACTAGAGAGAAATAAATTAGAAATGAACAAACCCATTTGGAGGAATGAGAATGAATAGCATTCTCATTTTCAGTCCCTTGGAAGATAATCAATTTTTTTCAAATGTATTAATCATTGAAGGAAAAGCAAACAAGCAAGCAAAAGAAGAAAAGAAAAAAATATACAGAAATATAATATTTATAAGTGGACAAAGGAATGACCTAGGTTGTACCGTTAGTGCTCAGTATATTATTAGAAATTAACCATAAAAACATTGAATTACATGCAAGTACATTAAATTATCTTAACAATGTGAGTAAGAATTTAAACGTGTGGACTAAGGGCCAATATCTCCACTATTTGTTGTTTAACAATACCAAAAAAAAAAAATCAGCTCCTTCTCTTTGATTCATCTTCTCATGCTTGCTGTGATTCATCTCCTGGTAAAATGCAGCCCAATGCCTTGTGACCTATAGCTTTCACAGTCATATATCAGGGAACTTCAATAGGAGTTGAAAATCTCAAGTTTTGCTCTGCTGTCGTATATCTTGAATTTCCAGGTATTACTGGATTTAATTAATAGGGCAGGCAGTATCCAATTTTTCCACCCACTTTCCAAGGACAAGTCCGTCAGAAGCCAAGTAAA
Source organism: Liasis olivaceus (assembly GCA_030867105.1). NCBI lineage: Eukaryota > Metazoa > Chordata > Lepidosauria > Squamata > Pythonidae > Liasis > Liasis olivaceus. The sequence continues at coordinate 254,352,604 of CM061348.1, read as the reverse complement.
ATCCTTGTGAGAAAAAATAAATTAATGAGTTAAATAGTAGATGCCCAAGGATATTACATGGCATGATGTACAAGGATATTGGGTGCTCAGTTACTGATGGGGATATAGACATTAGGGGAGCACAGTTGCTGAAATTAAAACTATTAAACTTTTTAGATGTGAAGTCTACTTCTCAGACATCTTATTGATGAGGGAAGAAATATTCTACTTTTATATCCCTGTGGAAAAAAGAAAGCAGAATGTGGGCCTCCAAATATATTTTCCACCAACTTGGAAGGTGAAATTTAACACATGTTAACCCAATAGATCTTGATTACTAGAATAGTCTAAAAATTAGAGTGTTGTCCACCTAAGCTACAGCATAAAGCTGAAGCTAAATTAAATCTGAAGGTATAGCATAAAGCTAACAATTTGCTCAAGCATTGGGTGAACAAAACCATGATAACACTAAGGGTTGGAGTTCCACTGAGCTTTCATACATGTGAATAAATGTCATAGCAATTTTTAAATTTGTTTTTCCTAGAAGCAATGGCCAGAAATCTGCAGCCCTGTTTACAGAATGCAATCTTCATTTCCTAGAAGGATACAACAAATATTCTATTTAGATTAGGAATATAGCAAGAGTAATGCCATCTGAGTGATGCTTAGCCACTTATGAGTAAGTTAAACTGATTGCGTCTTGTACCCATAATCGGTCCACAGGTAGAAAATTGTAGCAGGACCATCATGTGCTTTCTTTGTCATTAATTCTTTTTAACCTAACCACCACAACAAAACTAGGATGGCAGAATTGTTGTTACAGCCGTCCAGATATTTTTGCAAAGCTCTTGATGATCTATTCAACTGATATAAGTTTATGTCACCATTTGCAACCAGCCAAAATAGAATGAGATAAAATAAAACTCCATCACCAGCCTAGTGTAGAATCAAAGTAAAAATTTAACCATGTTACGGTTAATCTTGTACCAGTAGCATTCTTTGAACAGCCAAGGATGAACTGTCTATTGCAAGGGGACTGATTTCAAAACTGCATCTTGTTGGTCTGACTGAAGATAAATAACAAGACCTTTCCATGTCCTGCTCAACCTCAGAGCTGACGTGGGTGTTATATAAATAGAGTGCCTCCATCTCTCTCTCTCTCATTCTCTCTCTCTCTCTCTCTCTCTCTCTCTCAGTCTCAAGCTAGCAATACAATGCAATTGGTCCTACTCATTCCATCTTCTTTGCTCTACACCAATAGGCCTATTACCGTATTTCCTCTGGAAATGCTGACAGTAGATTAGCCTCACCCATTTGCCACACTTGTCTGATCTTGCTTGAGTTCAAAAGCTAAGCATGGGCCAGCCTGGTGAGTACTGGAATGGGAGACACTAGGGAATATGAAGAATGTAAGCAATCTAATATGTATGTATGTATGTATGTATGTATGTATGTATGTATGTATGTATGTATTTATTTATTTATGGGTGTCTTCAAGTTAGTGTTGACTCCTGGCATCTGCCTGGAAAAGTCCCCAAAGTTTTCTTGGCAAGATTTTGGGAGTGGTTTGCCTTTGCCTCCTTCTTCCTAGGGCTGAGAGAAAAGGACTGGCCCAAGGTCACCCAGCTGGCTTCATGCCCAAGGCAGGACTAGAACTCACCGTCTCCCAGTTTCTAGCCTTGGTGCCATAACTGGCTTTCAATCTATTTATTTAGAAAACTTATATGGTTGCCTATCTTATACATGATAATCCTAGGTAGCTCACAACAATATTCCATAAAATCCAAATAAATATAGTGCACAACCCCCCACAACAACATCATGCATCTGGTCACAGCACCACAGCATCCCACCAATTCTACATTGACCACTGCTGGGCTTATTCCCAGCCTCGCCTAATGCCTGGATGAAGAGTGAGGTCCTCACAGCCCTCCAGAAGGCTAATAGGGTAGGATGTTTTCTCAGAAGAATCCATCCCACCCCACCTCTCATAATGCCTTCTCAGAATAAGCTACACTGAGAAGTTGAAAAAGCATCATGGAAGATGACAGGGGCAAATTACTTGTGTACTGCTGCTCTGGACGTGGACGTCTAGTCACCCGAAATCAAGCTTGCCTCAAAATTGGTTTTATCATTAAGAAAACATAAAGCCTCTTCAATTATTTTACCTGGTAATATTCAATAATGAAGTGTGGGTGGGGGAATTCCACGCCCACCCAGGCAACAATGGACAGAAATCATGCACTGATATTCTTGGAACTCAATGTCATACACACATTTAGTCCCATCTAAACCTAAGGAAAGAGCCAGATTGATGTAGTGGTTGAAGGCACCAGGATAGACTGTGAGTTCTAGTCCTGTGTTAGGCACAAACCCAGCTGGGTGACCTTGGGCCATTCACTCTCTCTCCAATTCCAAGAGAAGGCAATGACAAGCCAACCCCCCCCCCCCCCCCAACCTCCAAACTGCATGGACTTATCCAAGCAGTTTCCAAGAGTCAAGAATGACTAGAAGGCATGAATGAATGAATGAATGAATGAATGAATGAATGAATGAATACAAACTTAAGAAAGCTAAGGACTGGGAGGTATAACTGCAATAAACCTGTTTAGCTTCAGTTAATGGTCTCCAGGATCTTCTTAACTTCAGCCAATAGTTAAGGCAGTAGAACTGCAGTTAGACTTCAGTTGATCCTAGCCCAGACTCCAAACACCCACGAAGAAATTGATTCTATAGCTTGCAACATAAAAAAGGGGTTCTGAGAAATATGAACTAAATAATCTCCAGGTGCCCAGAATCTTTCTATGGACAGACTTTGGCTCCATATAGTATTTGATTTATGACCTTAGCTTCATAAACTTTCAGCACCATAGGATGTCGTTTTCATACCTGGAAAAACAGAAGTCAAGAATGCCCAGCGCACTTCTTTGACACATTCTCAAACAGTTCCTTGTCATACTTTAAAACTGGAGGCATTAAAGCCAATTCCTTGCTATCAGAAGGACATGACCTGCTGTAAGATGTTCTTATTAATATGCCATCTATGCTTGCGTTTTGATGGTGGCTTTATAAAGGCTATAACATTCATGTTTTTTATTATTTGCAATCAATTCTTCCTCTCTGCAATGAAAGGTAAAGTCACAAAGTTCTCTCCTCAGGGCTGTTGAGGTCATAGACAGAACAGCAGTGGCATCTGAATAAAGGAGGGTCACTCTACTCACCATCTTGTGTGTTTGTGTTCATCTGGGTGTAATAGAAAGGATAATTGAATTAATGCAGAAATTAGAGTGACTAAGATACAGCCTTGCTTGATCTCCTTCTGAGTAGGGACTTAAGGAGGAAGATCGTCAGGTTCAGCTGGCGCTGCACGGCTAGCAACTTGCCCAGCCGCGCTTTAGTCAGTTTCACCACTCGAGTGCTAGCGCAGAAAGAGGAAATGTGAAACCGCAAACTAATGAATGGGCCACCTGGCGCCTCTTCACTAATCTGGAGCGGATGCGTTAACGCCAGAGGGCCGTGGGCGCTATGGACAAAGGAAAGAGCCACGGAATTGAGGAAGAGCGATCAGCGCATGATGGGAAGCTCCCGGCTGTGCACACGACAGAAGCCCCAACGAAGGCAACGACCACGCCAACAGCTAACAACAATCAAAGAAAAAAGAGAACTGGGCTGAACCTGCCATTCAAGAAAAAGGGGGGATTACAGTGGGCAATCTGTAATCTGCAATCTGTAATATGTAACCTAGCAACCGGGCTCGCGGGGAATTGGGACAACTATAAATTGAACAATGTAAATGAGCCAAGCCAGTCCTGGCTTTGTTTGTAACTGTTGCATTACGCTTGAGTAAACCTCTTTTGTGAACCACACGTGTCACAGGAGTTTCTCTTGACGAACGGGGTAATTCTTACAAAAGATGACCTAGATGATTGCATCACACTTGCTTGATGGTGTTATCATACTGTATTTTTATTAACAGAAGCAATCATGTATTGATGGAAAATAGCCTCATTTTCTCAATTAACTCTCTCTGGGGTTCAAGTCAAATGCAAATATTAAATCCATGAAAGGCAACATATATTTCCCAGGGAATACTGGAGTATTAATCTGCCAGGTATGACAAATTATGGCTTTGGTCAAGTGTTGATACTCACCTAACCTGCTCAACTGTTAGGACTTTGTTCTGCTCCAGCCAATCAGAAAATCCCCAAAATCTGTGCATTGCGTGCAGTTTTTTGACCATAGAAAGGAGAGGAGGCATCTGCTGTGTCTTGCTGGGGAGAAGCCAAACTACCTCTTACAGGCTGAACTTTCAGACAGTGTGTTCTTGGTTTCAGCATATTCCTAACAGAACCAAGACTGGATCTCATGTTAACATTTTTGCTTGTTTTATATGTCAATTGCTTTTCAAAGGTTGAATTAAATTTACACCATTACTTAAGGTTTGGCAGAGAGGTGATTGTGCACTAAACTAAAGTAATACAATATGTTCCTCTCTGCCCTAATTAACCACCTAGTGTTAGCAAATCCTTGGGCAACTTTTGTGTTCTGGAGTTTTCCTAAGGTTATGATGAGACTTAGGGAAAATGATCACTGACCAGCTAACCTCTGAATTTGAGATAGGCTCTTTGTGTTAATAAATGTCTTGATTCCACAGCAAAATTGAGAGTATTGACCTTGATTTAGCTCCATAATGTAAACTTTCCCTAGAGATCCATCAACTGACCTATTCAATCTATTGATCACCTGGCCTATATACCACTCCGTAACATTTTGAACCATTGAATCAGAAGATTTGTCTTCTAGTTGGTGGGAAGAGAACAATAGAGTTGTGGATAGAAAAATGCATCATTTGGGCTTAATCTGGCTTTGAAACCACAAGGTTTCAAGGTACACAAATCTTGATTCAACTAAGTATACCACTATTTTCTTCTAGACAGCTTTAACCTGAGATTGTGTCAGGATGGAAGATAGATGTTAACAATCAAATAGACACACAGTCTTACGTTTAGGAGAATGGACAGGGTCAAAGAATCATGTGGAGAAAATATTTTCCTTTAACATTTTGAATGGCCTTTGGTGAGTAAGCTGTGCTTCCATTCAGTTCTATGTCTCCCTGTGAACATGTTTCTTCCATGAGCATATAATCATGGCATGAATCCAGGAAGAAAGGATAGTTTTAACTGGAAAGCTGCTGGACAGACTGATTGGTTGACTATATGCAATCAAGTTGGTGTCAATGCTTAGCAACCACAAAGATAGATTTTCTCCATTGCAATCAGTCCCTTCCAGTTTTCCAACTCTGCTTTCATCACCACTGTAACTGAGTCCATCCAACTTGCTGCTTCATCCTCTTCTTCTTTTTCCATCCACCTTTCCCAGCATTAGAGCTTTCTCTAGAGAACTAGGTCTTTGCATAATACGTCTGAAGTAGGATCATTTGTGCCTCGAGTTAGAACTCTGGGTTAATTTGTTCGATAATCCATTTGTTTGTTTTCTTGGTTGTCCATGGTATTCTCAGAAGTCTTCTCCAACACCACAACACCAAAGTTCAAAACTGTCAATACTCTAGAACCAATATCTGGCTGCTGTTCAGCAAATAAATTCCTCCTCCTCCTCTTCCTCCCTCTCCCCCTCCGCCGCCTCCTTCACTTATCAGTTATTTCAGTCTGTTGAAAAAAGAATTGGTTTTAGGAACTCCTTTCTAAGGAAAAGATGATGTCTGTGAAATCCTCATGGATGGACTCTGGTATTCCATGGATGTGATGTATGTGTATATGTTTGTGTGTGTGTGTGCACACACATCTCTCTTTCATTGCATTAGGTATATATGACAACTTCAGTTGGCCACAAAGAAAGTCAGGATAACAATCCAATAATAAATTTAAAAAATATTTCTTCTCCTTCTCCTTCTCCTTCTCCTTCTCCTTCTCCTTCTCCTTCTCCTTCTCCTTCTCCTTCTCCTTCTCCTTCTCCTTCTCCTTCTCCTTCTCCCTCTCCTTCTCCCTCTCCTTCTCCTTCTCCTTCTCCTTCTCCTTCTCCTTCTCCTTCTCCTTCTTCTTCTTCTTCATCATCATCATCATCATCATCATCATCATCATCATCATCATCATCATCAATTTCACAAGGCGCCTAATAGGACTGTGCAGCATTCAGGATTTGAAGACCAGACAGTGTTTCAGAGTGTATGAAGGTGTTGCTGAATTGCAACGGAATGCTTTAAACCAAACCTCCTTTCCTGGAATTGCGCTGCAACTTCAGGGCGTGGCCGTGCTCTCTCGGCAAAAAACACAGCAGTTTGAAAGAGGTGCAACAGGACCATCTGCACATGCTCTGAAACCCTTCTTTTTCTCTCCGATTCCAAGCTCAGCCCAATCCCCATTAGCTAATACAAGGGAAGAATAGAGACAATTAAGAAACAATTTGCTTATGCATTAAAAGAAATTAAAGGTGAAAGGCATATATAATCTGGAGAGAAACCAGAGGATAGAAAAGCCAAAGTATAAAATACTATATGAATACAAATAATAAGTACTAAAATATTAAAGGAAAATAACCACACATTGCTAAATTATTAAATTATTGATATGCTAACTCTCTGTAATTCTAAATTAATCCTGAACATTGTTGTCTCATATGTCAAGTTCTGCAAAGGCTTGAGATTTGCTCTTTTTTGCCTTGCTTTTCTTTTGGGTTGGGGGGAGGCAGAATTATTGGAAATCTATGAATCTGAGCTAGCTAGCAGGGCCACCAGAATGACAAGCTAGGGAATGAATGAATGAGTCAGCGAAAGAGAATTAAAGGAGCAACAGGCCAAGTTAGGGTATGAGCTGATACCAATGTGAGGATATTTTCTGCCACTCAGATTGGTATCTGATATAGATAACATGTAAGGGATCTTCCAGAAGTTAATCTATCCTGTTTTTATTCCATCCTTTCTACTCCAGCTGTCATGAATGGAAAAGTCATGAATGACCAATTAACCAGGAACTGCAAATGGTCAGATCTCTTTTGCTTATTGTATCAGCAGATACACTTATACCATCAGAACCCATCAGACAGTACTTCCTATGGTAAGGGTCACCAGTTTTATAAAGTTTCATAGCTGCTTTGTAGAAGTTGCTACCAAATTCTGGATTCCACAATTAAACCATGGCCTTCTTCTCTTCCCCATCCCTCCCTACATGTGCATTTATAAGTGTGGCTATATATATTGACAGGACTATGTTGGAAATACACAAATAGTTGACGTACATCATTTAAGAGACATCTTGCCGGCAGCAGAGTTTAGAAATTGTCATGGATTCTTGGCTCACCTTTCTCAAAGATGGGGGAAAGGAAGAAATAACGATCTCAGAATTGGCATTCAATATTTGCTCCACCTTTGCAACTATATTGTCTCCTATTTTAGAAGAAAATGCTTCAACATATAGCCTGTGCAGTACAAATGACTCCTTTTCTGAGTGGACTGAGACCAGAACTATTGTTTTTCTCCAATTAATAAGGAGATACCTGATTTATTGAGATCATTCCTCCATCTTGTCCACTGCTGACTTCTCAGATTAGAAGCATCTAAGATCTCAGGTAGAGAAAGACAGCTGACTTGTAATGAAAATCTCAACATTTACATCAACATCAAAATCCTTATTTCATGGCTCCACATGTTCTTGGGACAAGGAACATAAGAAGACAAGAACATGTTGATTGTGTCTTCACTGGCCTTCCATCTAGAAATAAAGCAGTTTAAAGTTCTAGCTATGTAAAAACCAATGTCTTCAGGAGCATAAGAGAAAGCATAAGCTATTCAATGAATTGTTAACCTTAAAGTCTACCAATGTGGCATTAGGTTTTCCACTGTGCTGGAAATTCTGTTAAGAAACTTGAGGCTTTAGATGGAAAGGTGGAGGATCAAATGGAAAGGTGGAGGACCAGCATTTTAATAAATAAGAACTCAGTAGAAATATCAGAGATTTTTCTCTGGACCTTCTGTTTCCATAACACAAGTACTCGGAGTCATACGTTTCTCTCCTCTTTGGATCTTTTCAATAGCAATTGACTGAAATTGAAGTAGATTCACAAAAGGACTAAACCTTATGTTTGTGTACTAGTTTGAATAATTCTTATCTTACTCTTAAAAAAAAAGGAAGCCACTTTGCTTATAACTGCAATGGGGGAAAACAAGAAATAGATAATAATGCAAATAATTCGTACATAAGTTAAGAATTTTAGATGCCAAAATGCACCCCAAAAATTGGGTTTGGATTATTTGTGGATGGGCATATCTGTGAGTATATACGGTGGTATTTCTCAGCCTTGGCAACTTTAAGCTGTATGGACTTCAGCTCCCAGAATTCCTCAGCCAGCATGCTGGGAATGAATCAGTTCTGGGAGTTGAAGTCCATACAGCTTAAAGTTGCCAAGGTTGAGAAACACTGATATATGGTAATACTTTTTTAGAGTACCCATATATCCCATATATACTTGTGTACAAGACCATCCATGAATAATCAGACTCTTGAATTTTTAACCAAAATACCATAAAAAATGTGGGTAGGTATAGTCACAGGTGGCATTTTTTTCATGGTACTTTGATTAAAATCTGAGGGTTGGCATATCTGCAGATGGGTTTATGCACGTGTATATATGGTAACCTTCCTTCCCAAGAGATTAAACAAGCAGATTCCAACTGGGATAATGCTGAGAAGTAACAAAGTCTGCTTCTACTCCAGACACAGGGATAGTTGAGCAGATGAGATTTCCTAATCCCATATATATGTACCTACATTGTCTCATGTAAATAAATATTTTCAGAGCAGTCTTAAAAGATATTGCAATGAGGACAAAACTGCCATCCCCTTTTGACAATGGATAGCCATAGACTATTCCTTGTTGCCAGAGAACATTGGCAAGGTTGCCTGTCCTCTTGAAGGTTGCTCAAAGGCATAGATGAAGCCCAACAGGCTTCCAAATCCAGATTCCAAGACTCTTTTCTTCCCAGGCCAGAATTCTTGGTTCCTTATACTTTCCATAAATCCAAGTACAGACAGCCCTCTATTTACAAACTTTCAAGTTATGAACTTTTGCCGATATGAACAAACCTGTCCACAACTCCAACCTAGAAGATCCCAGAAGATGGAAGAAGGTGGGAAGGGGTTAGTTTATGGCACACCGCATGCGTACACTTGGCAGCACCATCGTGCATTGGGAGGCACGTTTTTAATACTTGGTCGGACTTACAAACAAAATGGACTTATGGACAGCCTCTTGGAACATAATCTGTTTGTAAGTAGAGGACTGCCTGTATTGATCTTATTAAATGGGGGGGGGGGATGGAATTTGGGAAGGGAGAAAATGCTTCTTGCTTAGTTACCCGCCGAACTTTGTGGAGGACACAATGTAATGGTTGGATTGCCACCACAGTTGGTGCTGCTGGGATGGACAAAAGCCAAAAAAGATAATGTTGGAGAGGAAGAAAGGAACTCTCCTATTGCTAATGGTGAATTCTCAGCTGAGAGAAACCAGTAGCCTTTCATCTCTCCTTGGAGAAATCTGGTGACCCATGATTAGGACGGGAGATTTTGAGAGATCATTTGCATACTTCTCTAATTATGTAGACAATCCAATTGCCAAGGAAACCCAAGGTGAAGAGGAAGGCTGAAAACAGTTGATCTATTTCACAATATCCTTTTCTTTGGGATATTCTTGACAACAGCTGAAAAATGCCTTGGAAAAGTAATTGATTGCAACCTTATTATGAGCCAGCAGTGTGATCTGGCTGCAAAACAGACAAAAGCATTTTGATGCTAAGCCAACAGTTGTGTAATTTCTACATCAGAGGAGATAATGATATTTGCTTTGGTTAGATCCTACCTTGAGTATTGTGACAGTTCTGGGCAGCACAGTTTAAAGAGGATTCAGAGAAATTTGATCAGGTTCAGGATAATCAGAGTCATAGAACCTAAGTCCTATGAAGAGAGACAGATGGATAGATTTAGCTCTGAAGGAGAATATGATAATCCTCTTCATACCTGAAAGGATGTCACATAGAAGGTCAAGGTCTCTTCTTTCTTATTCCAGCATGCAGTAGAACACAGACTAATGGATTTAGCTTGCATTAAAGTTGGGTTTAGAGTTGGGGAGGGGAAAAAACCTTCCTAATATCAAGAGCAGTTTGACAATGGAAGCAATGACCCAGAGAGGTGATGGGCTCCCTTCACGGGATGTGTCCAAGCAAAGGCTGGTCAGCCATCTGTCTGAGATGCTTTCATTTGGTTCCCCACACAAATCAGGGGGCTGGATTCTCTGGCCTCAGTGGCCTTTTCACTTCTCTGTGAGAGCCAAGAATTGTAGCTAATGGATAACAAACAGAGAGATACAGATGGCAACTGAAAGTTAGCTCATCAACATATCTTGGATGGAATCTCCTTGACAGAATGACTGGGCAGACTTACTCAAAGTGCCAACAGTGCAGAGCTTATAAACATACACACGCACAGGCCCCACAAATGAATTAAAATGCAGAATAAAAAAGCATTGGAAACTTCTTATATTAACTCTGTACAACCCTGACTATAGAGAAAAAGGTTTTCTTAACTCTCTCCTCTTCCTCTTTCTGTCTTAAGAAGATCTGTGGGCTTATTTGGGTTTGTGCATGTGTGAATGTGTGGCTGAAGGAATGCAAGGCAGAGCAGAAGGGAACGCCTGAGCAAATGCACTTGCATACTTTCTTCTTCCCATCTATCCATATTCACAGATTTCCTAGATGTGCTGCTCATGTTTTATGGCTGAGCTGATCGTCTTAGTTTCCCTGGGAAAGTGTTTTATAGAGGGAGCAGTCACCCAATGTGTTGCCGTATAGCTGAACTGGTGTTTGAGTTTTGCCTAGGAAGATATACTTGAGTTAGGGGCTTTTAACCTGGGCTCTTGAATTCTGCTTCAATTTATCCCTCATCAAATGCATTGTCCTACTCTGGTGAGAACAGGGCATTCCATGCGCAGAAAATATAGCTGCTATAAAGCGACATGTTTCAAGAGTTTTAGAAAATGCAGAAACCAAAGTTAGCAAAGGAGTCTCAGTTTTTTTCTCTGTTGATAAAAGGTCTTCTTCAAACCTGTACACAAACTCCAACTGTTGAAAAGGGCCATTGCAGGCCATTGAACTCACCCCTTGATCACTGCAGGAATCCAAAATTAGGCATCTCAGGAGGGTTGACTAACCTCCATTTGAACACATCCCATGAAAGGGAACCACTATCTGAGTTACTTGATTTTTAAAATCTCTGAATATCACTGTAACTGTCCATTTCTAGGTTCACTTATTTCAAAGCCCTGTTTCAGGACTTTTAATGAGATTTCTTTAATGGGAAGCAATGGGGGAAAACTGGCCCAGGCCCCACATATGGATGGAGCTCCATCAAAAGTATGATTCAGTACTTGAACAGTTCAGATGGATCCATGATTTGTTTTCAAGGTAGCAAAATTGATTGGTTATGTGATCAGCTCTAGACCAGTGTTTCTCAACCTTAGCAATTTTAAATATATGGACTTCAGCTCCCAGAATTCCCCAGATGGCCATGCTGGCTGGGGAATTCTGGGAGTTGAAGTCTACACATCTTAAAGTTGCTAAGGTTGAGAAATGCTGCCCTAGACTTATTTCAGTATTTCAAGTTCCTCCATTTGTTTCATGTTACTGGGCTATTGACTTATAGGGACAAAAAATAAATAAAAGGAAAAAAATCACACTGGCATAGAATGTAACCAGAAGAGAGAGAGAGAGAGAGAAGGGGGGGGGGGAGAGGGAGGAAGGGAGGGAAAGAGAGAGAGAGAGAGAGAGATGGCCATGCTCAAATAAATTTTCTGCCTCTTTTGTCCTACTGAATTGAGTAAGTGGATTTAATAAGAATTAGTGTTAAGATGATGAAATAACTCCCTGCCTTACCCTTAGGATGGACTTTAGCTCTTCTGGTTCCTAGCCATGGTTTCTATCTGAGCTATCCCCAGCCTTCAAGAACACATGTTCCACTTTGACTCATCTGCCATTGAATCCTAGCTTTCTGTTTTAGAGCACAATCCATACGTCAAGCAGAAGAACAATGGTTCCACATCAGTTACTCCTCAGAGCATACCAAATTCTGTCATCGCATCAAACCTAGCATCAGTATCTGACATCTTGCATTTGCTTATGAGCCTGAGTCTCCCTGTGGGTTATGGAGACATTCGGCTCATCTGTTCTGCTAGCCGTGGATTTATCTGGACTGAGAAAGCCACGCTCCATTTCCCAATTAAACCTGTACCAAGTTGCAAGTGGTTTGATGCTTGGGCTATGCTATGAAGAGCAGGACTCCAGCTGTACAGTTTAGCAGGTGGTGATATGTAAGTAGAGGGCAGGAGTATGGAGACACATCTGTGACAGCTTCATCTTCATATGAATGCTCTGGATTCCTGTGCAGAAACCAGATTTATTCTTGGTAAATCTAGAAGAAGGTAGAAGGAAGAATTCCAGGGAGGATCTGCCACTTCTTAGTTTTTAATGGCAATGTTTATGTTGGTTCTTATTTCACTGGCAATATATATAAAGGAGATTAAGAGAAGAGGCAATAATAATAACAATAATGATCTATATCCAGATCATCTGTAGCACACCAAAGAAAGATCAAGATAGTGGTCTTGATGGTGGCGGTTATGTCCTGGTTATGTCCAAAAAATGACTTTTTGATTCCCCTCTTCACACTGTGTATAGAAAAATTTTTGAACTTCAGAATTCACTGGCACAAGATGTATTCACAGCCACCAAATGAAAAGGTGTTTGAAAAAGATTAGGGAAAATCATGGAGAATAAAATTGAGATATCAAGGACATTAGTCAAAAGAGTCATGTGTGCACCTGAAGATAAGAATAGCATCTGCTGGGGTAATAACCACAGGAGAAAACTATTCATTTTACCCGTCTTTTGGAGCTTGTCAAGGCATTGTCTTATCCAAATGGAGTAGACCAGATAGGGCCTTGAGGTAATGTTATTGGGATCAGGGTGCAGTGAAGTCACTGCATAGGTTCCTCCTCGACATGCCTGCTTGCATAATGACATCACTGAGAATGCAAATCATTTCCTTGCTTGCTGGCAAAAAACAGGCCAGGCCAGCCTGCTTGTTTTTTGCCAGCAAGTGGTGTTACACTTCTGATTTTTCCCAGCAAAAAATAATTAAAGTACCATTTATTTATTTGCTACTCTCTCCTTGATTTTTTTTTTTTTTTAAATTTTCTAAGAATCAAGTTACGTCCATTGTCTTCACTGGGTATAGCCTGGATGCCTCTGCCAGTAGTCCAGATTTTTCATAACCGTGAATCGTACTAAAAGGCAAGCACATCTTCTAATATTTCCAGAGAAGTCAAATGGCAAATAACTTCTCCCTTTCTAGGCATTAACCTCAGAAGAGAAATAACAATGAGTTTGCTGTTCTTATTTCAACTGCTGCATGAATTTTGCTGACTGTGTTTTGTCTAATTTGTGGGGCTAACTGGGATGGGGTTGCTGTGTTATATTGTACTATTATTTTGTAAAGTGCACTGGGTATGGGGATTATGCTTAAATGATTTGTTAATATTGCAAGTACAAAAGGAAACGCGAAGGAAGGGAACCTTTGCCAGCCTTAGAAAGCGATAAATTCTGTACTGTTCAGGGGAGATAAAGTGTTGCTGTGCAGAGCATTTTGAAAAGGGCAGGGGAAACTTTATGGTGTAAACACATTAAATGCATTCCTGCATTTTAAAGGCAAGCAAGATTTTGAAAATGCCAACCTTACTCCATTAAAATACTACTGGAACCACGCCCCTTGGGATCGCCTGTTGCACTGATAGGTTTTCCTCTTCCTCTCAAACTTGTGTGGTGTGTCCAGACGTTCACAGCACTATACCCGTGATTGGTCCAGAGAAGATCTAGCATCCGAGTAGAACCTTATTCACACCACGGTTTTATTCAGGCCCCATCTTTTGTCTTTTTTAATACCTTAACACAGAGGAAAACAACAGCAATAACAAGTGGCTTTCATCAGTTGCCCTTTTTGAGCAAAATTTACAGCAAGTGAGTCAAGGGTTTTTTTGGTCAGGGCTAATCTGTTGGGACAACCCTCGTGGGAATAAAGGATGATGTTCTAGCAGCAAATGTGAGGTGGGATCAGAGAAAAAAAGTAAGGGGACATCCATTTTCTTTTTCCTTGACATTCCCTCTTGATTTTTATTTTTATTTTCTCTCTCTTGTTCCTTTTCTCATTCTGCCAACCTCTTTGCTTTATCCCATGCTGCCAGAAACCAGAGGCAAACCCTTTCCCCCAAAAACTGAGTGGATTTCTTACAGAAAGCTTTTGAAATTTGCATTAGTCCAAGGGCCAGATTTGGTTCTAGATTCCCAGATTGGTCACCTCAATTTACCAGAATGGCAATGGTAGACTTTGGAACTATTGGTCGGCCAAACCAACATTCTATGTGTTTGGTGAGGTTGTCCTTTGAGAAGGGACAACCGAATGAACGCAGGGATTTCTGCTAGGGGAACCATTTGTTTGCAAATGACACAACTTATTATATTAGGAATAGCAGTGTTCAAAAGACACATCTCAAATGTATGGGTAAATTTCTGACTCCAGAACACTAAGAATACATTCCTAAGCTGAATTAGACTTGATATCTGACACAGTATTGTCTTCACGGAAGCCATATAGAGGAATCAGCCAGCAGATATGATGGATACAAGTGTGCAAGAGTGTGCATGCAGACACTCTCCCAACATCCCTAGATATCCCTTGAAGAACATGCTTGCAAATCTTCTCAATATCAGAAGCCCACCCTATCAAATTTCTGATTATGAAAAAGTCTGTAAGCACTGGTAGCTGAACATTTCTACAAAAAGTACACAATGCAAAAAGCTGTATAGAAAAACCAGGAATGTAGGGAAGAAGTAGGTGAGAATGGCATTGAATCCTCCATCCCTATCGTACTGTTAACCCTCACGTGTGCTTCTGAATGCCTACATAGAGATTCACTGGAAGTTAACTGTACAAGATTTTAAACTGGAGTCTTCCAAAATCCACACACGTGTGACAGATGGGCAAGAAGAAGTGGTCTCCTCCAACAGCACCTGCAATCATGGGGAATGAATAAGAATGACAAAGTAAGCATTAGAGTTGATCTGGCCACCCACCTCCGCAAGGTGATTCTGGGTGATGTACAATAAAGCAATTTATACAGCTAATTTATACATTGCCAAACTCATAGTCACTCTGGGAGGGATACAGTATAAACCAAAGAAGGTGACAACCTGGAAATTAATATCCAATACATTAATAAAATTCCCAGAATGGACCCACTTTCTAACTTAGTGCCTGGGGAAAACCCAGGACTTCAAGGCCTGTTTAAGGGGCAGCCTGAATCTCTGCTGGAATGTTATTCCACAGCTCATGTGGTTAGATTTAAGCCCATTCCTCCCTATCCAGATCCAAACAGTCTTCAGGCTGGGACAAGACACTGAAAATAAACATTATTTTCCATAGGTATTGGTGGATTGTAGAAAGGTGAGTACATTTCTCGTACTTATGGACTCTTAAGATTTCCCCTCACTGATCTGTGCAAGAGCTGAGTGTCTAAGTCTGGATCATTCTTTTCTTCACTGATGGCTCATGCAAATTCTTGGAAGCACTAAACAACTTTGCTTAGGAAACAACTTGTGGATGTTTCCTTCTGTCACTTGCAGAAGATCTTAGTGGCTTTCTTTGTAGGGCTCAGGATACAAATGTCAATATTAATGATGTGCAAGGGCAGAAACATCTTAATATGCCAAGATCATCAGAGTGTGGTATCCTTAAAGGTGACTTAGTAAGGTATTTAAAATAAATGGGAGATGCTATCTGATCTATACCCACTCACATACACACACCCAAACACACACACACCCCTTCTTGGAGCCCAGTTAAATAACTAGGTGGAAATCATGCATGAAATATGACTCTAGCAGTGCGTGGAGCCTGTATGGATACAGCTGAGTATATTATCTTAGCACAGCAAGACTCAATCATATTTAATGCAACAGGAATCTGTTTGAGGCCAAATACTAGTGAATGGGGAACAAGGCCTTCCCAGCCTTCTCTCATGATCCACACATTGCAGAAGTTTAGCAGTCCAGTGATCCTCTCAAATGTCAAATAGTTAGACACTTGTACTGGAAGTTTTAGAGACATAAGAAAGAAGAAGCAGATAACAAACCTGTCCCAGTTCTTTTCTGTTCCTTTTCTCTTGTAGACAGGTAACATCTTGTAGATGGGTAACAAAACGTCTGCAAGAAAACAACCAAGCTCAGAGAACCCCAAGGACTTCACACTTCAACGCCGAGCTATACCGATTCTCTTCTTTTGGTCTCTTGAAGATCTTCATGTTGGTGGAGTTCACCACCTGATGATGGACAGAAACCAAAACAAAGCAAAATTTCCATCCATCCAGCCCTGCCTTTTGCATTTCCCATCTTGAAAAGGAAAGAAAAAAGAAGTGTTTGTTGCAGAAGCTGATGGAGTTTGGGGGAAGCACAGCCAATACTACTGATAGAACTAATCCTATTTCACTTGCATCTCTAATTAGAATGTTGCCATGACGCAAATTACTGGGCACTGGCAATATTATTTGAGATGGTTAAATGTTCTGCAAGAAGTATTGATTTGGTTTTGAATGTCAGAGGCTGGACTTCACAGTCCCCCTCTCTACCCACTCCCCACCAACAGGGACACACCTTTACATACTGATCAGATGATCATCTGAATTCTAATTGAACTCTTTATTTTGAAAATTGCCAGCCAGCCATAGGAACCTGCAATTATAAAGGCAGTAATTGACCTTTGTGGGGGCCAAGTAACCAACATTTCTAAGCATTGCAGAATGGCTGAATGGATTTGCATCAAGTGAAGCCCCCCCCCACACACACACCTTTTTTTCCCCCTAAGATGGATTGGTTCTGCTTCCTAAATATATAATTTGTAGTCCTGAAAAGGATGACTTAAATAGTTCAAATGGAACATGAGATGGTTATTAACAGGTCTGATGACATGGCAATGTGAAATATTAACCTTTGCAAAATCAATCACCTGCTCATCTCTTCTTGTCAAAAGAAAACTAATTAAATTAGTCAACAGAGAACTTTAAGTCTGATTCAGCACTGCTTAGCCTGGTCAGGCTGGATCAGGCACAAGGAGAACTTGTGAACAGAGTACTCAACTGGGTCATGCCAAGTGTAAGGGTCTACCCCCACTGCAGATTTGCAGCGTGCCCTTACCAGAAACTTTCAAGATTTCTTCTACTCAAAGTGATCCTAAATGACTAGTGTCCCACATAAGGGCATTCTTTGATTGTCTGATCTTTAAAGACTTTATTTTTAATTGCATTTGCAGCCAATTTCATAAGGCTGATGCACAGTTTGCATGCATAATTGATTCCTGTAATTTAAGATGACACATTTGATTTCTAGGATCTATCCATTTGTATATATTCATGACATACCACGGACAGCTGTTCATATACTGCATTTCCAAGGTTGACTATATCCAGTCAGGTAGAAGTCTTCCCTCTGCCCTGAGCTCCATATCACTTGCCTTTAAATCTGGGCCTGACTGAAATTCACTCTTGGAAAGAGGAGCCCTTCTGGATGTTTTATTTTAATAGCTAAGCATTTAATGCTTGGCTGAAATAAGGAGAGAATGGGGTGAGAATGGGACTTAATGCCTCAAAGGTTATATTCATCATGGGTGGATGAGGCAGGAGGAAAACAGGAAAAATAGTACTACAAAGCAGTGGGCATTTGGTTCAAAATGATTTTTAAAAGTTGCCAGGACTCAAGAAAAATCAGCATTCATAAGAGAGCTATGTCTTCAAGTAATGCATCTAAACTATGATAATTTGAGCCTGAACATTGGAATGATTGCAGCAGACTAAAACCATATTCAAGAAGATAGTGTATCTCAAAACCTTGTTGGAAACTCCACAACCTTCAGCAGGCACATAAATGTAGAAAGGGAGGGCAGCAGACTTAACTCTCTGTGGTGACAAATTGGGGGATCTTGTGAAAAAGTACCCTTCCATTTCACCTGTACTCATTTCACTGCCAACAGAAACAAGATTGCAGGAGAGACTGCAACAAGAAGCTGAAGTTTTCAGACAATTTAATACTGAGATTGATCTTCAGAAGCATTGGGTCTCATCTGCTGCAACTTTTCCCCAACTTGCTGTTTTTGTCCAGTTTTGATGGTTATCTGCCTTTGGGTTATAGAGAAGAATCTACTGGGCATTGATTGATTGATTGATTGATTGATTGATTGATTATGTGTCATCAAGCTGGTGTCCACTTTTAGTGACCATATAGATAGACCTTCTCCAGGATGATCTGTCCCCACCTGGCCCTTCAGGTCTTTCAACAGTGCACTCATCACTGTAGCAATCAAGTTCATCCACCTTGCTGCTGGTCATCTTCTTCTCTTTCATTCTTCTCATCTTCTTCTTCTCTTTCTCAGCGTTGAGGACTTCTCAAGAGAGCTAGGTCTTCACGTCCTGCATCCAAAATATGATAATTTGATCCTGGACATTTGTGCCTCAAGTGAGAACTCTGGGTTGATTGTCTATTTGGACCTGGATCATACAAACTCTACTGGTCACACAAACGCCAGTTGCATAGTTGTGTAACAATGTCTGAGGTAAGCAGAGAAGTCAGGTCATTTATGTGAGGATAAATCATGCACATATTGTTATTTGTCTCCTCTCTGAATACCCATCATGCTTAAACTACTTTCTTGAAAATTCTGCAAATGAATGGAATGTGCAATCAGAAAATATAGTTGTTGGGGAATCTGCTAGTCATACTGATAATGTTACTTATCATATCAAGGTAGCAGGACCCATGATGCTGTTTGCTGGGGAATAATTTAGGTTAACTTATGAGCTTCTTATTGGCACTCTGCTTAGAATGGAAAGAGCTGAAGGATGATTAAGACAAAACTGGAGACGATCCAACACAACCTTCATGAGGTCTTACATATTCTGCACCACCTAGCACACATTCGCAGCAAAGTGAGGGAGAACAGTTTATTTGCAAGGCCTGTCTCAAAGTCACCTCTGGCATTCTTTTAAAAAGTGTTTAAAAGGATATTTGATATTTTACTGTTAAATTATTTTGTTGTCAGGAATACAGCACGGTCGTTTGATATACGGCTTCATTTATGGGCTCCCTGGCTATAAATTCAACCCTATAAAAATTAATTGCAGCAGGGAGAGAGGGGAGAAAAAAAAAGAAGTTGAGCTGGCTTATTAAGTAGTGGGGAAAGTGTGTGGTGCCAATCGAATGTGCCATTGCCAGTTCCTTGCCACTCAGCAAGGAATCTGCTCAGCCAAGAGTTGAGACGCCCCCATTGAATGCTTTCCAATCAAGATTGGTCATGTTGCGCTTCTGCCAAGAGTTCATTTTGTGTGTGGCCTTTGGAGAGTTTTTATTCAGAGTTTGGCTATATGATCATCCCATTCAGAGGAATCGTAGACAAATCACACTCTCACCGCTGAGTATTTCTTCTGCTCAAAAAAGGAGGAAAGGAAGTTTTCTCCTCCTCCTATCAAGAAGGCTTTTGAGTTTCTTTATAGAGTACTAAGAATTTCTTTTTGAATGTCTCCAGGCTGGGTTTTTCAGCTGTTGTAGAAGAACAGCAGGATGGCACAGTACACTTTGTTCTCTAGTATGCACTTTTGCGCCATGCTGAAACGCCTTGGCTGCTCACACTTCCTGATCTGAAAAAGTCTTGTGCCTTGGAAGTTCTCAGAACCTTAATTCCCCTGCCAAAAAGGCTTCTGTCTACTCTAGTCTCAGAGTGCTTGAAAATTTCTTTCAAATTTCTCCTGGTGATGTTTTGTTTTTCACTGGCTGTGGTCGTTATACTGGTGTTGGTTTCTGTGAGGCATCTCCCATCACTCTGAAGGATTGCTCTCTGGTTCCCCAAATTTTCTAATTAAAAAAGACAGGGAGATTTCCTTATTATCTCTTCCGGGAGTGTGTACTGGAAGGTATAATGTTCCCACCTATCCTTGGCCATTACAGAAACGCAAGGACCCCACATTCTGTTTAGGAAAAAAAAATCATCATTGTTCTCACTGGAAAGAACATTTTCAAAGCAAGTTCTCTCCCATTAAATTGCAGGAGCACTGAACCCTGGTAGAGAGATTCTTACTTTTATTTTCCCACAGTACTGGCAATCATAAGCAAATCTGAAGCAGGGGGGAAGAGTTATTGCATAGCTTTCTCCAGCCATTGGTTATCTCTATTCAGGTAATGTTCCCAAAGCAAGTTTGTTTGTTTATTTATAATTTCAATTGCTAAGGCTGCCCACTCACCATTGACCCTGGGCATCTCACAGAGGGTTCAAAAGAATGGGGTGGGAGGTGGAACAACTATAAGAGAATACAGCTGTGCTGCAGGGAAAAGAGACTTGCTTAATAATTAAGCTGCACATAGTAGATCCACACATCATCTGCCCAGCACCTGTGGGAACAGGCAGGTCTTTAAGGCTGTCTTGAAGGAGCATGGTCAGGCCATATGGACCTTGGTGGGGACCCCTATTACAAAGACCAAGCATGGCAATGAAGAAGGCATGCCTCAAGGGTCCCATAAGGTAGTATTGCTTAATAAATGGGCCCTGAAGCATGCCAAACCTGTTGGCTCTTATAAGGCAGGCAGAAATTATGAGAAAGAAATGGGAGGATGGATTGGAAGAAGACGAGGTTTTAAAATTGGAGGAAGAAACATCAGTAACCTACACTAGGCTGAAGACGCTACTCTGATCTGCAAGCCCTAGTGCTAAAAGTGAAAGAGCATAGTGAAAAAATGGGTCTAAAATTAAATATAAACTGATAACAACAGGTAGAACCAACAGCCTTAGAATTGGCAATGAAGATATCAAAGAGGTGGATGGCTTCTGCCTTTTAGAATCAACCATCGACAGTAAAGGCACAAGCAGTCAAGAAAGATGCTGCAAACTAGCACTTGGTAGACCAGCCATGAAGGCCTTGGGAGAGAGATTCAAATGCTGTGATGGGTCTATGCCTGCAAAGATCAGAACTGTGTGAGTCATGGCATTCCCTGAGACACTCTACGAAAGCAAAAGTTGGACTTTGAAGAAGCAGGAGAGGAAGAGTATTGATGCCTTTGAACTTTGGTGTTGGAGAAGATTTTTCAGAATACCATGGGCAGCCAAGAAAATGAATGAATGGATCATCGAACAAATCAACCCAGAGTTCTCACTCGAGACCCAAATGACCAGGGTCAAATTATCCCACTTCAGACACATTATGCAAAGATCCAGCTCTCTAGAGAAAGCTCTGATTCTGGGAAAGGTGGAAGGAAAGAGAAGAGGATGACCAGCTGCAAGGTGGGTAGATTCAGTTAAAGTGGTAATGCATGCACCGTTGGGAGACCTAAAAGAACAGGTTAGGCACAGATCATCATGGAGAAAATCTATCTATGTGCCTGTGAGTCATAAATAACTTGATGGCACATAATCAACGGCAGGAAGGGCTTTGTAATCAGGACCATGAATTGTACCCAGAAGCTCACCAGTAACCACTGCACCTCACATAGCAATAGTTTTACATGGGCATACCAAAGTACGGCCATAACTGTTCATGCAGCTGTAGCTTCAGAGGGATCTTCAGAGGCAGCCCAGGTAGACCTCATTACAAGAATCCACACTTCAATTGGAGGAAGGAAAATGGTAATAATAAGGCCTTGGGAAGGACTCAATAGGTAGATAAAAATGCCAAATCCAGTCTAAACAACTGGCTGACTGTGCGAGCAACAATAATAACGTAATTTGAAATTAACTTCTCTTTTTCTGTATCTTTCCTCACTGCCCTCTTCAGATTTCTCTTCCTAACTTTGGGTCAACATAAGAATTCTCAACCGTCTGAGCCCTTCTGGTGGGTCTGGTGCTGAAAATCAGGTCTGGTTTTCCTTTTTGCATATGCTCCAAACACTTGCTAGGTTGCATGGACATCAGGTTACAAAAACCCAGATCTGTACTAATCAGAGGACTTTACATTCATAAGATGCAGGTCCCTGTTTCTTTGAGATATTGGAACATTTCTCCTTATGCCTCAATCTTTTTTTTTCCCTAGGCAAATCCAACCAGACAACTATCATTTGTTTTCTGGGCTGGACAGGTTGTATCACATTTTTCTGGAATAAGAGCTGGTTTTCTCTGACTGGCATACTAAAGGTTTCAGTGCAAAAAAAAAAAAAAAAAGGCAGGATCAGGTTAAAGAGTAACCATACATTTACCTTAAATTTAAATGTATTGGGAAGAAAACCCTTGCATTCAGTTCACTTGATGACTTTTCTGGCTGTGTTTGCCCAGCACATGTAATTGGCTCAATGAAGGACCAAGCAATTCCATTTTAATCTTGTTTAGTCCTTTTTGTGTGTGTCCGGGTGAATTATTGCATCATGCAAACTTGCTAAGTTTATTGTTCAATGAAGCATGTACACCCAAACGGAAGGAAGGAAGGAAGGAGTTAAGCATGTTGTGTGACTGCTTTAGTAATCTTTTCCTTCTAACACATGAAAAACTGCAGTTGCATAGTAATTATTGGAAGGTGTCTAGGGATCACTTCTGAGGGATCTGGGGACCACACGAGGCCCTGCAGTGCTAAAAATGCTAGGCAGGAAAATTCTCTCTCTCTTTCTCTCTCTTAACCAGATATCATTCTGCTTGATCAAAGAGAATTTGCTTTTGAAATTCTTTTAGAAAAGAAGAGGATTCCACTGAAATTCTCATAACTTCCCATACTTTCATAATCTCAAGAAGAGACACCAAGGAAGAACTTCACCTATTGAGTTTTTCAGCAGTGATGCTACTGCTCCTCCAAAGGGGAAATCCTGCAGCTCTGAAAAGGATGAATAATCTTTTCCTTTCTTGGAGTAATTCAAATACGTTCTTGAAACAACTGGTCTGCCCACAAATTTGCCGGAGGATTTTACAAGGTCATTTGTGTCTCACTCTAACATTAACCCTGGAAAAATAATATTAGTCATTGGCTGCATTCACAAAAGATGCTTAACCAAGTTAAAGGCTTAACAGTATGCTAAAGTTGGCTAGTGCAAATGTTGGCTAGGGGTTGGGGTTCTTCTGGTGTCACAGCATGTGTGAGAACCTAGTTTTCTTGGCTTGTTTATGGTTCATTGTGAACCCAGGACTTGGATTGTTTCAGTAACAAAGTGAGAGGTTCTCATTAATTACCATTAGAAATTAACAAGCAAGTACAGATGTTTCTTTTCTGTTTCATCAAATGGAATGAAACTTTTGGGAACAGGAGATTAATGGAAGCAGAAGTCTGCCAAGTTTCAGATGGATCATTCATTCGTTCTTCTGTTCTTTCGTTTGTTCATTCATTCAATTTGTAGGCCATCCATCTCAAATACATGACTCTGGATGGCTAACAATGATTAAAAGCAAAATAAAATCATAACAAATCAATACATTTATTGGGAAAGGAGTTGTGCAATGGTCTGGGGATTCCTTCTGTCCCACAGGAAAAAAAAAAAGGGAGGGGTAGAAAGAGATGTTAAACTATTTGCTCCTCTTAAAATAGTTAAACCTCTCCAGTATGTTAAATTCCAGCAATAACTAATTGCATTTCCTTTTTTGTGGGGAGGGGGCACTGCATTACCCTTCATTTTAATTTCATTACATACAGAGAGAGTATGATCTTGAAAAAAATGAACCCCAGTCTGATTTGATTAACACTTGAATGGGAGACCACCAGGAGATCCCACAGCATTAGACTAGCCAGGGAAGTGGAGGAAAAAAGTCATTTCAGAAGAAGGCAACAGCAAAGAAGCTACTTCCATATTGCTGCCAAGAAAACTATGTAGGAATGTCCATATAAATACCAAGAATCAAGCATAATTCAAAGGAGACCTTACCTTTCTGCCTTACTTTTATTGCCTTTTATATTTCTAAAATACCTCAAGAGCTTTGGATGTAAGAGAGTCTCGCGATATTTAAGTGACTTAGCAAGACAGCCTTTCACATTCTTCCAGACTCTGAGTTCTTCTGCCCCCCGTCGGTTCTGACAGGGTTTCAGGAGCTGGTTTTCTACAGACAATTTTTGGTTTATAGCCCTGAACCGGCTTCAGTCCTTCCAAAGAGATTGGCAAATCAATCAAACAGAAGCAAACCCCAGATTAGGTTGGGGAAAAGCAAGAGTGGGGGGCAAGCATCGACTTTAAAATGCAGGGTTAACAACAGCTGGGATATAAAATTAGACTGCAGGGTGGCAGATGAGATTTATTGTACGCCATGTGGATCAAAAGTTAATGCAGATAGTTGACAAATACTTGATATCCAACAGGTTCACAAATGTAACAGGGCACTGGCAGTGCATTGTTAAGGATTTAACAGCTTAATTAAGTCAAAACTGACTGCTAATTGGCAATGTCTTACAACAAGCCAAATAAGGCGGCTTGGGGCACCATGGCCTAAATTTATATGCAACATTTTTTCTCTTTGACAGGCAGCTATAGGAGCTCCTTCAGACCATCAGAGAGACCAGATTTTTGTACATACGCATGAACACTGGATGGCTTTCATCTATAGGGCACTGAAATCATGAATGCTTGGATATAGCTAGCTGGAGAGGGATCACTTTGTTAGTACCCAAGGTTGCATCTTTAGTCCACAACCACAATGAATCCTGGACTGTAGAGTCCAGCTGGACATTTTAGGGCATTCTCCAGGCTTGTGCAGAACCTCAGCCCCCATTTTCTGCCTTCTTTCCCCTCTCCGCCCCAAGTTTGCATTGCTGAAATTCAGCAGACATTACTGATTTTGTGCAATTTCTCACCAATTTGGGAGGGAGGGAGGGAGGGAGGGAGGGAGGGGGATGAGCGGTAAGAAGGAACATGCAACCCATTCTATCTGCTAGGTCAGTGTTGTCCAAACTTGGCCACTAAGATGAGTGGACTTCAACTCCCAGAATTCCCCAGCCAGCATGGCTGGCTGAGGAATTCTGGAAGTTGAAGCCCGCTCATCTTAAAGTGGCCAAGTTTGGACAACACTGTGCTAGGTTGAGTGGAGTTATTTTGCTTTTGACCTGCCCAACCTTAGCCCAACCCATCCAGAAAAGATCACAACATTCATGTGTCACTCCCAAAATGTCATCAAAGAACATGCCAAGGCCCATCTTAGTCCAGCTTTTCTCCCAGTGGCCAACCAGATACCTCTGAGGTATTCACAAGGAAAAGATGGTGGCATATCACTCTTTGGCCACTGTTCCCCTGCAGCTGGTAGGTGGTCCCCCATCTAGGAGTAACATGGAGTCTTCAAGACCAAAGCCCTCAAAGCAATTGTCCTCTATCTTTTCTTCTATCCCCTCACTGCTACATCGCTCTGCACTCCCTGAACACTTTGTTGTTGTTGTTATTGATGATGATCATGATGTTGATTTAAATTTATAGGCTGCCCAACTCCCAGCAGCTCTGGGTGGTTGATGACATGGAAGCACCTATACAACACCCACAGTCCTTTGGAATCAGGGTAGATTATAAATACTGGAAACAAGTCAATAAACATCAGTGCAGCTGCACCAATAACCCGTAGCCAACCCTGGGGATGGTGAGCACCCTGAAGATGCTCCCAGAGTTAGATAATGCATTTATACCACTATCCCTTGGATTATATTATTTATTTCTGAATACTATTTTTATTGTATTTTTTTTTAATTCTTCTTTTATTGTAAACCACCCAGAGTCGCTCGTTGAGTGAGATGGGCAGTGACTAAATTTGAAATAGCAATCAATCAATCAATCAATCAATCAATCAATCAATCAATCATTTATCCCATGTTTTGCACCAGGTAAGATCTCAGGAGCTCATCAAAGCAGTCAGGGTCCAACCGAGAAATACTTGGTTGAAACTTCTCTCCAACCTAAAGGCGATACTAGACACAATTATTTTAGAGGTGCCAGGCAAAAATGATTCTTCTTAGAGGTTTTTTAATATCTATCCATCCATCCATCCATCCATCCATCTATCTATCTAGGTGGCTCTATCCTCTTGCTTGCTGTAATTTTTAGTTGATTTTTTTTTTAATATTGTGGGGTTTTTAAGTTCCATTCTTACTGATAAGATTGTTGTTGGCCACTATCAACTCTATAAGTGAGGGGAAAGTAGTTCAATATATTTGAAACAAATAAAAACGATGCCCCAGACTCACCACACTGTTCCTCTAGGTTGTCTAGCTAAGATATTCTAATGAATAGCCCACACTTATGAAAGTCTATGCTGGTCTAGGACTGTAGTAAAGATCTGATTTGATTATGAAAGTCTATTCAAAGGCTGGTCCCATGGGATTGACTGCAAAATAAATAATTAAAGCGGAAGCCCTGATTTTCTGGATTTTTTTTTTTTTTTGGCTATTCTAATACCTACAAAACCTGAACTGCTCCTTCTCCCCCCTCCCCCATATCGTTGTGTATTATTAGAAATCATTGTGTGAAATGAAAACATAATTAGCCAGCCTAGTTTATTCTTTTGTTCGACTGAATTTGCAAATGTTTCTGGTGTTCTTTTTGGAATCTTTTGACTCTGAAATAATGCCATGAGGCCCCGCTTTCAGGGTCCAGTACAGGCAGGACCACGCCGTGCCGAAGAACACAGGCGAGGAGAGGAGTTGGTCTGACTGTACAATGTTTTATGCATCCTTCCTTCCCCGAGCGATCAGAAGTTCTCGCAGCATTGTTCTTAGTACAAGTGAGGGCCGAGGCTTTTAAGGGGTTTGTAAAATCTTTTTTTTTTTTTTTTTAAATCCTGGAGATTTGTATTCAGCAGGCAGCCTTCCTAGACCATAAGCAGAGTATTAAACACGGCAGAACCTGTAAGTGGGGAGGGAATGGGGGAGAGCTGATGTAATGAAAGCAATGTTGCAGCCTCATGGAAGAAGCCTTTCCTTTCCTTTCCTTTCCTTTCCCCTTTCCTCCCCTCCCCCTCTTTTTTGCTTTCTTTTCTTCCCTTCCCTCTTCCTTTCCTTCCCTCTTCCTTTCCTTTCCTTTCTTTTCCTTTCCTTTTTCCTTTCCTCCCCTCCCCCTTTTTCCTTTCTTTTCTTCCCTTCTCTTCCCTTCCCTCTTCCTTTCCTTTCCTTTCCTTTCCTTTCCTTTCCTTTCCTCCCCCCTCTTTTCCTTTTTCTTCCCTTCCCTTCCCTCTTCCTTTCCTTTCCTCCCCTCCTCCTTTTTTCCTTTATTTTCTTCCCTTCCCTTCCCTCTTCCTTCTCTTTCCTTTCCTTTCCTCCCCTCCTCCTCTTTTTTCCTTTATTTTCTTCCCTTCCCTTCCCTCTTCCTTCTCTTTCCTTTCCTTTCCTCCCCTCCTCCTCTTTTTTCCTTTATTTTCTTCCCTTCCCTTCCCTTTCCTCCCCTCCCCTCTTTTTTCTTTCTTTTCTTCCCTTCCCTTCCCTCTTCCTTCCCTTCCCTTCCCTTTCCTCCCCTCCCCTTTTTCTTTCTTTTCTTTTCTTCCCTTCCCTTCCCTTCCCTCTTCCTTTCCTTTTCTGTCCCTTCCCTCCCCCTTCCCCTTTCTTCTTTCTCTTTTCTCTTTCCTTTCCTTTGTTCTTTTCTTTAGCGTTTATCATTTCTGTTATTTTTTTCCTCTATTGTAATGTTGTAAATCTTGATCCATTGTATTCTTTCAATGCAGATTTCAGTGCAGTAATGTTTATATATCATTAAAAGTTATTAATGTTCTATCATTTCGAAAGCTTCAAGTATTGAAAATAAAACAAGGAAAGTAAAAACTATCAGTATCGATAGCCACTTGGGATGTCAGCGCTACAAGTATAAGATTACAGGATTTAACTTTCCATCCAAAGTTGAATATGAGGCAAAAAAGAAACACCAACTGCAATTCACATCAAAGTATTAGTTATGTGATAATAGCTTCAGTCTTAAAGTAATTACTTAATATTAAGGTCTCCATTGTGTTGGTACTCTGTGTGTGTGTGTGTGTTTGTGTGTATTGAGGGTCCTGCGCCGTATCTGAGCTGTTCCTAGCCCTGCACTCTTCTGCACAGAGCTCTGATGTTGTTCCTGGGATCTGTTGGAGCCCCTCTCCCAGCTTAGGAGTCACGGCCCCGAGTGCTTCTACCACCACTGGGACCACTTTGGCCTTGACTTTCCACATCCTCTCGATTTCCTCCTTCAGGCCCTGGTACTTCTCCAGCTTCCCATGCTCCTTCTTCCTGATGTTGCTGTCACTTGGCACTGCTACATCTATCACTACCGCCGTCTTCTGGTCTTTGTCTACTACCACGATGTCTGGTTGATTAGCCAGTACCTGCCTGTCCGTCTGGATCTGGAAGTCCCACAGGATCTTAGCCCTGTTTTTCTCCATGACCTTCTGTGGAATCTCCCATCTGGACTTGGGGGAGTCTAGCCCATACGCTGTGCAGATGTTCCTGTACACAATGCCAGCTACTTGGTTGTCCCGTTCAGTGTATGCTGTTCCTGCCTGCATCTCACACCCTGCCACTATGTGTTGGACTGTCTCTGAGGCCTATTTGCACAGTCTGCACCCTGGGTCCTGCCTAGCGTGGTAGACCCCTGCTTCTATGGATCTGGTGCTTAGTGCCTGTTCTTGTGATAGGCCTCAGTGCTGTCTTTTAGTCCAGCCCTTTCCAGCCACTGATAGGATTTCCCAATGTCAGCCACATCAGCTATCTGTCAGTGGTACATCCCACGCAGGGTCTTGTCTTGCCATGGCACTTCCTCGGCTTGGACTTCCTCTTATGTCTGCTGCTGCCTCAGGCATTCTCTCAGCAGCTCATCTTTGAGTGCCATCTTACTGATGTACTCCTGGATGCTCTGGGTTTCATCCAGGACAGTGGCTTTGACACTCACCAGACCCTGCCCACCCTCTTTCCGGCTGGTGTACAATCTCTGGGTGTTGGACTTGGGGTGGAAACCTCCATAGATTGTGAGGAGCTTCTGGGTCTTCACATTGGCAGCCTCCATGTCCTTCTTTGGCCAGCTCACTATACCGGCAGGGTATCTGATGACTGGCAGACCATAGATGTTGATGGCATGGATCTTAATTTTCCCATTGTGCTGGCTCTTCAGAGCCTGTCTTATCCTCTGTTGCTACTTGGATGTTGCTTTTTTGCCTTCTCGTTGTGGTTCCCATGTGACTGTGGGATACCCAGGTACTTGTAGCTGGTCTCTATGTCTGCTATTTGACCTACTGGTAGTTCTACTCTATCAGTCTTAACTACCTTCCCTCTCTTTACTACCATCTGGCCACACTTCTGCAGTCCAAGTGACATCTCAAAGTCTTCACTGTAGATCTATGTCAGGTGGATCAGCGAGTCGATGTCTTGTTCACTCTTAGCATACAGCTTGATGTCATCCATATAGAGGATGTGGCTGATGGGAGGAGGTGGCTGATGGTAATTGATGTGACTTTGTTGCTATACTGCAGTTGGGAGTATATCTTGGATGGTTCTTTGGAGAGCAAGGCATTTATCTTCTTGGCCTCTGCTTCTCTAGTGTATCTCCCTTGTCAATATATATATGTTTATATATTGATAAAAGGAAATAACAAAATAGATGAAGCAAGTTTAGCAAATGTTAAAGCCTCCACTTTTCTATATGCATCACGACATAGCATGAATGGCCCACATAGGAGGAGCACATGATGCAATGCTGGATGAAAGAAAATCGAGGAATCAAGTTACAGAGAGTCCAATTTAAACAATGAAATGCTCATAATGTAGTCATTGTGGATGCCGAGTGTAGCCTTAGCATGGCTAGCAATAAATGCTGAGACATTTATTATATTTGAAGAAAAGGGTAGATGTGTTCAGAAAAGTAGGATAGGGAAACCTCATCTCCACCTAAACTGTGTCGTGAAGAGAGGGAAGACAGACAGACACAGGGAAGTTCCCTTTTACCTCTTCAATATGGAGGCTCATTGACCTAACATTAACCCAGGTGAGAAATGGTGGGAGGGTATCTGAGACCCTTTCTCCTTGCCATTTGTCCTAGGGATCAAAAGGCTCATGGATATGAAGAGATGATGCATAAAAATATGCATCTGGGAATGAATGTTATAGCAAGCAAGTACTTAGATATACTATTAATATTTAATGCAGCATCAGCAGTTTCACAAGTCAATAGTAGATCAGTGGGTATCTCCTTCCAACCAGACAGTTCCAAAGCTGCATGCTTTGGCTCATTCATGGTCTGCTTGCAAACTCTCAACTGATTTTCTCCATCCAACATGCAACCAAATGGGGCATGTTGGAAAGTGACCACCAGCCTTCACTAGTTATTAAGCAGGTCGGAGGAGCTGCCACTCATGTGACCCTCAATTTGATGTCTGCAGTGGTATAGTATCAACACACCTCCTTGAGAATTAAGCCAGAAATTAGTGGCAGAATTGCTCTGAGCAGCTCTTACGGATGCTACCTCTGAACCTACCTAGAACCATTCCTTAGTAATTATTTATATTATGTCTTTGCTGCATTTTTATCCTGCTTTTGAGACCATCCCATTGCAGTAGTTGTTCCATATCCTGCCTGTGATGGAAATTTTGTACTACATGCTGAGTGTTCAGGGTCACAATTTATGGTGGCTGCCAGTTCTGGGCTGCAGAAATCCAGATGAACATAGGATGGCAGCAGAGAGATACAGAAAACTCCAACTTTTTGCTGTCATTAGTAATTATCTAGATTTTGCAGCCCAGATCTGATAGACTTCGAATTCATGGTCCTGGTTCTAATCCTTAAAACCTTAAATATCTTAAGTGTTAACTATCTGAAGATCACTGCCCCTTTCAGACACTGAAATATACAGGAGAGAGCCTTCAAAGATATCTCTGCTATAAAGACTAAATTTGACAACCACACAGGAGTCTCACACATCACTCCCAAACCATTTAATATATTCCTTCAGCAGTTGCATTTGTCCACCCTACACCTATACTTTTAGAATAGGAATCTACCTGTTCCTCATCACCTATCTCTCTCCATATGTCTTTAGAATGAGGTTTGTATTTTGCATAATTTTACTTCTTTCTTCTTTGAGTTGACCATGACTCCTGGTGTCTACATGGGCAGGTTAACGGTGCTTTCTTAACAACATTCTGGAAGTGTTTTGCTGCTGGTTTCAGCTAGGACTTTTTCCCCCATCTTCCTCATCTGACCTACACTTCTGAGATTTCTGGATGTTCTCTCTCATCCAAGTATTAACTAGGTCTAACCCATCTGTGTGTGTGTATGTGTGTGTGATTCATTGCTGATTGATTATGTGCCACCAAGTCAGTGTCAACTCTTGGCAACCCACAGTTGTGTTTTTAATTTGGTCACCTTGACTGTTCAACTTCTTGGGCAGAAAGATGGGATAGAAATCTGGCCCAATCAATGAATAATAAAGGATTGTAGTCCCATAGAGTGCCTCAAAATTAAGATAAATGAATGCACACAGGGAATGGGAGAAATAACAGAGGAGTTCTTTGTAGCCAGAAAGAAGTAGGTAAGCTAGATGCTGGCATTTATCTGCTGTTCAAATCTGACTGATCCTACTTTCTGGAAGTTTTTGAAACTCTTGCCTCCATAGTAATGGATGAGTCATGTACCTTTGGATGGTGAATGGGGTCAAAATTGCCCTGACCAATAAATAGAAACAGAATGCTAATCTCCAAGTTTGAAGACAACTATCAGAAAGAACTGAAGGTTCTGTCAGGCAGAGGAAACCTAAAGATTATTTTGAGCTGAGCTCAACTCCTGGAGACCACATCAACGTACCCATGTTGTCCTTTTTCATATCAAAGTAGAAATGGTCTGTTATCTTTTTCCAGATTTTTTTTTTCAACTTCCCAATTGAGCTACAACTCTGCTTTTACTTAGCAACCTCCCCTCCTGTACAGAGTAAGGAAGATGAGCTTGAAAGAGATAGGCCAGATCTGGTATCAAAGCAACAAAAAATAGCTTAAATCCAAAACAAGAAGGTATGTGCAAATAACTGAGGCAAACACCTCCCTAACTCACATACAGTAAGCATAGTGGGGGAGAGGTGTAAAGCACAATCAGACTTGCAAGATTGATGTCAGCCCCACTATGTAGAACAAACCAAGAAACCATCTCCACAAGAAGGCTAAAATTGCTTGTATTAATATTGGCAATAGTAGCAGAATCTTGCAAGTTTGACTTCACCAGCATCTTCAGGAAGATTGCTGGAGAGGATTGTGGTGGACCTGATGTATGCTCCCCAGCAACTTCTTTATCTGTTACTACCTGTCCCATATTTTGATGGTTATATTCTAAGAACTTTTGCACACAGTTTTACTGTGGAAAAAAAAAAAGAGAGAGAACTCCAAGCTTTCCCAGTACTTTGTCTACTGGAACCAATTCTCATTCCTTTTTTTTTTTTTTTTTACAGTGAAACTCTGTGCAAAAGTTCTTAGAATATAGCCATCAAAATAAGGAACAGGCAGTAACAGATAAAGTTGTTGGGGACAGTACATCAGGTCCACCACAATCATTTCCTCCAGCAATCTTCTCTCTGGCCAGTATGGGTAGCCCTTGTTTAGTGACCACTCATTCAGCAAACATTCAAAGTTGTGATGGTGCTGAAAGAGACTTATAACTGGTCCTTAATGTTGTGGCCATCGCAGCATCCCCACGGTCACATGATCACCATTTGCAACCTTCACTGTGGGTTTCCAACAAGCAAAGTCAATGGGGAAGCCAGCAGGAAGTCACGAATGGTGACCACATGACATTGTGCTTAATGATCACATGGAATTCACTTCACAACCGCAGC
The DNA here is from genome assembly GCA_030867105.1 of Liasis olivaceus. Classification (NCBI taxonomy): domain Eukaryota; kingdom Metazoa; phylum Chordata; class Lepidosauria; order Squamata; family Pythonidae; genus Liasis; species Liasis olivaceus. The sequence goes on along the minus strand of CM061348.1, from coordinate 254,319,765 downwards.
TGGAACTGATACTGTTAAGTCAGTGTGGTCAGGTACCATTTCACTTAATGACTGCACTGCTTAGTGACAGAGTTGCTGTTCTCAATTGCAGTTGGTAAGTGAGGACTACCTGTAGTGACTACTGGATGATTACATTATTGAAGGATTTATACAATCTGAAGAAAAACCAGAGTATCAGGGATGTTTCATGATAAGTCCACAGACATCCATCACCCCAGATATATAACATTCTTCAGAAAATATCAGATACAGCATCAGAGTATCCCATGGACTGCTGCTACCATTATTACATTTTTTTCATCTGAAACTATTTATTTATTTACTGAAACATTTAGATCTCACCCTACTTTGAAAAATTAGGGATAGTTTTATATTAGACCATGATCAAGCCAGGGCCAATATCCAACATAAACACAACCCACAGAAACTGAACAATCTACCAAGGTTACCTAGCCCACCATCCATACCAGAAGATTGTTGGGACAAAATGGTCTTTGCAGTCCTGCAAAAGACAAGCAAGGTGGAGGCTTCTCATTCCATAGGGGCAGGGTTTTCCATCTTGTGGGGCCACCACTGAGAAGGTACCCCTCCGGGCCACCATTTCTTTGATCTCACATGGAGTGAGGAACCTCAGCAGCTCTTCTTGGAATTAATACCCAGGATAGGCCAAATCTGAAGAGGAGAGAGACTCTGAGCCATGTAGGGCATTTTAAATTAAAACCAGCATCTTGAATTGGGCTCAGAAGCTTTTTGGCAATAGATGCATCAATCAAGTAACAGGTTTAATGCTACTAAATCTATTCCTCCCCTGGGGTGCTGTGTTTGGTACCAACTGCTCTTCCGAGTTGTTTTCAAAAGCAGTTCCATGTCAAGTGGATCAGGTGGAAATCAGATTATGAAGAATTTCAGGCATCACCTGGTTTCATTCTGATATTATTCTCAGGTGTGGTATCAAAGCTTTGCCAGTTTACATAGGTATAAAATGTCACACTGATGCCCCTTTGGAGGTGGAAGAAAGTAGAATTTACAGCCTAAGCAATGATTCCTCATCTAGCACGTACCAAACATCTTAGGCTTGCTGGAAACTCAGCTTGTGGTAATTCCAAGACATCTGGAGGTTGGAGAAGGTTGTCCTAAGAGAAATCCTGGCCAAGCTGCACACCCCATTCCTGGTTTCAAAGCCACATGCATCTTCTCCGAGTGTCGTTCTCTCTTTCTCTCTCTTTTTAATACAACATTTCTCTGAAAGCATTATTCATTTTGATCGCCAGAAACAGCACAGCGCATAAATAGGAGGAAGCCATTCATTTGTGAAAAATGATACTGAGCGTGACTGAAAAGATAAATTCTTCATGTAAAGAGAGGAGGGGGAAGATATGTTACAACTTTTCGTGTCATGCATATCTCCTCATTGAACATGGCCCTCAGCTGCAAAGCCAGGAGCGGTATTTGAGTTAAGTGTCGGACACAGACGGCTGGTTTAAATATCTGTTCAAGTTGAACTGGCTGTTATACTCCTTTCCCACAATTTTGGAATGGACATAGTCAGAAACATAGCATAAGTGCTTTCCATTTAGGCCAGAAAGGAAAGTTTGAAACACAGGGGTGTCTGCAGGGAAATAAAAAAATTGTCAAGAAGATGGTCATGGCCATGCATTCAAAACCCCTTCCCTTTGAGGTGTGTGTTGTGCAGAAGAGCAAAGCTGAGCAAATAGGACTCCTTTGAGAGTTATTCATCCTTTTTAAAGGATTGTTGGCACAGTTCCATCTATTTTATTATTTCTTTATAAAATGGATAGAATGCTTCAACCAATGGGATTCTAAGCCATCAAGAGCAATTCAAGGCCGGTGCAAAATATAATGTAATGCAAGGTAATAAAAACATAAACCATAAACATCTGAACAGCCCTCTCTCTGATGCTAGTATCTCTGCAGCTAATCAGCCTCCAAACATGTTCTACAACAGCAAACTTTTCACAAGTTTCCAGAAGGCCATAAGAGTGGAAGGCAAGCTGTTCCCCACAGAAGGCTCATTTTGAACTGCTCCTGTCATACCTCTTAGTCGGTGGGGTTAACATGGCAACTGCCTGGACAAGTCCCTGCAGTTTTCTTGGCAAGGCTTTTCAGAAGTGGTTTGCCCTCATCTTCTTCTTCCTGGGGCTGAGAGAAAGGGACTGGTCCAAGGTCACCCAGCTGGCTTTGTGCCCAAGGCAGGACTAGAACTCACAGTTTTCCCATTTCTAGTCTGATGCCTTAACCCCTACACCAAACTGGCTTTCTTTTGATAATTAGCCCAACAGAGTAACATTCATAGAAGAAGGAGAGTCTAGAACCATATGTTCTAGAACAGGATTAAGAGAACCGGTGGCTCTTTAGATGCTGCTAAACTCATTCCCAGAAGCTCTAGCAACCACAGCCCATGGTGAATGAAGTTATAATTAAGCCATGTCAAGTGATCTACATGCCCCCTCACCAAATGCCTGTGGTACAGGAGAACCTGCTGTTTCAAGATGCAGCAGGTTGTTCCCCTGTTTTTTTTTTTTTATAGTAAGAACTGTTGGGCTGTGCAGTGATTATGTGATCAGCTAGTTTACCTTTCAAAATTGTATGCAAAGAAGGGCAATGGGGAAGAACACACACTTTATTCAATCCAAGTAAAGATAAAGTTCCAAACAGAAATGGCTACACTGGGAAGCTTGATAGAGATATAGATGATAGAAATCTAGATGAGAGAGATACAGATACCCCAAAAGAAGGGAATGGCAAGATACTCCCATGATACTGTAAGAACATTTTCCTATAGAAGCTATGCAGGTACATCTTGTTTGATTCCTTATATGCTGTCATACGAGAGAGTTTTGTGATTTTAAATGGTCTGCATCTCATGCTTGGCAGGGCTGAACATGGAACATCTAGAATGGAGGATACCTACTGTGGCAAAGTCCCTTGTAGACAGAGAGGTGGGGAGCTGACTTGTGAATAACCACAAACATTGGACTCTGAAGATGTAGAAAACCTGCTGCAGTTTATTCTCCCCAGATCCTTAAGCATTCAGGGTCAAGGGTTGAAAATAAAAACAGACTCTTCAGAATGTCAGCAGTCCAAACCAAGAACTCAAAAGTAATTTCTCAAAATAAAGTATCAAACCAAGGGAGAAAATGCAGCAGGCAGCAGTAATTTAAGGCTTATCCTCCCTTTGCACCAATAGACTCAAGAGGCATTCCAGGCTCATCATAAAGAAAATTCCCTCCTTGGGAAGCCTCTGGCCCCTGCCTTTCTTCTAAGTAAGGCTTTCCAGTATGAGGAACCAGCTCTATTTAGTGCCTGAAAAATGAGCTGACTCCAAACCAGGCAGGATAGAAGGGTTTATACAGGCCTTAATTCCAGCAGGCACTTCCTCCACAGGCTTCTCTTTGTCCTCGTCCGTCCGTCTGTCTGTCTGTCTACCATCTACCATCCACCCTCCCCTCCAGCCCCACACCTGCCCTTTTGACAGAGCAACCTTTAAGTTCAGCCAGCCCTGAGTCTGCAAGCACTTACAGTCAGGCACTGTGGTTTACTTATGAGGAGGCTGTCAGGATTTTCTCATGGGAAGAGAGTCATCCCGTTCCCTGTACAACAAATGTTTCATCTAAAGTTAATGTAAACAAAGTATCTTGTGATTCTGTTATGATTTTCACTGCCACCTACTGAAATGTGTGTGTGTTAGCTATTCAGTGGGGGTGTTATACTAGCAATATATGGGAGTGAAATGCCCAGTAAGTGTGAGAGTGTGTTTTTTACTTTGAACAGTTAACCATGTAGGTTTTATAGGTTATGTAGTCTTAACTAGTAACCAAGTAGTGAACCTCTTCTCTGGAAGTGTTTTTTTAGCTAGAGGCTTTGTAGTGATAAGTCTTGGAAGCTAATATGAGAAGAAGTCTTTGTTATATTCTATATTTTGTATGCAACTTGTATTTTGTGAAGTTTTGCATTTTTATCAATAAAGACCAGTTAGTTTATATTTTCTGACTGGATTTTCTTTGGAGAACAAAATATGGACATTGTATTTTGCAAGCTCTCATGCTGATGTGTAATTTTCCTGAGAGCAGGATTTATGGGACTTTTGCTGCACTCTGTGCAACAGAGGCTGGTGCTTTCCCTTCACCACACCTACACATGGAATGCCCAATAAGGTTGAAACAGTCATGTAGTGCCTCCTATGAGTCAGCAGCAAATATAACACATTCAATAGAAGAGAATATCTGTAGCTCAGGGTTGAAGTATGGAGTCCTTGGTGCTCTCTGAGCTTGGTTGTTTGCTTGCAGACATTTCATTACCCAGCTAGGTAACATCATCAGTGCAAGTGAGTGTAGAAGCAAACCCACACTCACTTGCACTGATGATGTTACCTAGTTGGATAGTGAAATTCCTGCGAGCAAACAACCAAGCTCAGAGAACACCAAGGACTCCAACACACATTCAAGTAATCATCAGGAGTCAAGACTAAGTTGAGGATGTCTTTACTCTTTCTTGTTTTACAAAAACATTATGGGTTAGTTAGTATTGCTCAATACTATTCAGTGGATATTACAAAAGAAGAACTGACATAAGTTCATAATGATGTATTTGTGCCAAAGGTAACATTTGACCTGAAGCATCATAGCTTTCATGATGTCATGGCCATTATGCCACAACTCTACATTAAAGATGCTCTCTAAGATCACTATCTCTAGCACCATGAATTAGAGCTTGACTTAATTATCTTGCCACTCATACAGCACATTGATTGCTCTGCTTTCTTCCAGGTTTGAAGCTGTAGCAACTTAATTAAAAGCATTACTTGAGATGGCTAAGGGAAGCCTGATTTACAACTAGCCAGTTTGCTTCTAGCTATATATGGGGAAGGGTAGTAAATATGGAAAGATGTCCCAGATGCCTAGGTTGGTCAAAGGAGCTATGATGTCCCTGCAGATCCAAATGTTCAGGAAGAAAATTAGGTAGCTAAAGCTTGGGGATTTCTCAAGAACAACAGAAATTAGAAGAAGTTTGGAGAAACCAGGAATTTGTGATGGTTGAAGAGAAGCTAGACTGAGTTAATATTTCCTCACTCCTTATCTTTGTTGCCATTCTGAACCCATCACACAATATTAAGTTAGATACTTCTAGAGATAATTTAAGTATGGGCTCTGGTTATGCCTAAGAGTGAAGCTTCTTATGTTAAAACCTAAGTGATCCCTTCAGGTGGTCTACCACTCATGGTCACCCAGAACCAGCCAGGGCATAGACACCATCAGAGGTGACAGGAGGTAAGGAAACTATGGAAATAATTGTCCTAGTCCAAACTTTTTCATTTCAAGTACACACCAAAACCCATCTAAGTACAGCTGTGCAATGCTTTGAACTTAATCTTCAAAAGTAAAATGCTTTGGATCGCACCAGACCACAAAGTCAGCACCTCAAAGCACAGCTGCTTTAAGGTGTGGCAGACAGAAGCCATGTCCACCCTCCAGTGTACTTTGGAGCATGGAGATGGAATCCAAGGAGCTGCACAGCTCTATTTCTCAAAAGTCTCATTGAGCTTTGTGGAATTTACTCCCAAAGCACAATAGGTCGAACTAACTCATACCATTTAACTCAATGTAGACGACGTAGTAGGCATAGAAGGGTTTGCACTGTTAATGTGCTTCTGATACTGGGACTGTGCAAAGCTTCCAAGGAGTGCTTCGCTTTGAAGAACGTTTGTGTGAAACACCCTTCTAAAATGTTTTGCAAAGCATCCACCCTCACCCAGTCTTCTAAAATATGAGCTGAAGCAATGGTCTTGATTCAAGCTGAGGCCTTCTCCAATCAGAGAAGGCTTTTGCTCATGCGCAAAAGTCTTCTGTCTCTTCCAGTCAGCTACTAGAACTGCTACATGAAGCTTTGAAGCCATCATGAATATCATGCCATTTCTGCAACTGGTGGAGGGCAATTGGGGTAAAGTATCCCACTGATAGAAAATAGCAGCCCTTCTGCACATCTCTAATTGGTACGGTAACAAGCATATTTCTGTTTGGCAGCTATCTAAAACCAGACAGGGGTTTCACAGCGTTCTCTTCAGCAAGGTTTAATGAGGTGGACAGGATGGAATTGCAAGAATTCCAGCCACTGAACTGTTTCCCATTTAGGATCAATATATCCCCCATGCACTGGAGACTTTCTGATTTTCTGTCTAACAGTCTTCCTATGATCTGGTGAGGAGGTAGGCCTTTTCACTGATAACAGATAAGTTTGCAGCTGGAAGTTCAGTTTACTAGCTTATAGGGTAGAGGCTAAAATGCATCTAATATATGGATTTGTCTTCACACTAAAATATAAAGGAGTGACTTCTGCTGTTTTCTCCACCTGCTGTCTGGGATAACTACTCCTTTCTGCCTACTCTTAGGGCTGGTCCAATATGAGAATAACACTGTGAACCAGTTCCTTAAGCTGAACCCTAGAGGAAATTGAATCAGGCAAGCAAAGCTCTGATTTGAACCATCAATTCAATTCCAACTGCCAATCTAATTCAGATTTGGAAATGGATTCAGGGTTGATTCAAATTAATTCAATCCAGTGATGAGATATGAACCAAAACAAATCTATGTGCAATATGTAAATATCTACTGAGTCCTTGAATTGATTCAGAGGCACCTACATTCATTCAGCACATTGATTGGAACTGAAGATTCAAACTGAAGCTTCACCCAGCTCAGTTGAACCCAAACAGGATGATTTTCAGATCTGTCAGCCAATAACATGCATTCCACTTTTAACTACACACTCCGTTCACATGAGACAGATTTTGCACAAACTCAAAGAATGGTTCTTGGAACCACTTTTTTAAAAAACAAAAACAAGAATGAGTGCAGAAAATACGTGCTTTAAGATAATTCAGGGAGACTTAAACTCTTCATTCTTCAAATACCGGCTTTGCACCCGGCTCCCTCCCACTCAAAAACAGAAGGAACGAAAAAGTTAAAATCACGGCAATTTTAAGTCACAGAAGACAGACATAGATCAATTTATTCTCCTGGGCCTTTTTTTTCTTTCCATGACAGAACATGAGTCATTCGCCCACTGTGGCTGCAAATGAAGGGACTTGAATGTAATTCAGCGATAAACAAAAATATGAGACAGTAATCAAGGGAATGAGAAATAGAATTACAAGTGTACATTATTCCTGTTCCATGGATTTTAATGGCTACCCATTTGATTCTGCATAGTCTATCAAGGAACAGCACAATTGGCTTGCAATTTTGATGATACTTTCAAGGTCTTTGCTGTCATTAAATTTTTATACAGTAATATATTTTTTTCAGAAAAAAAAGTGGGAGGGGAGTCTCCCTTCTTTTATTCAGCAGATGGAAGAAGATACCACTGTGTTGAGATGCTGCTTGCTAAACTAAAGCAGATGGTGACTGACATTTTAGAAATAATCTCCACATTCCTTAAAAATTATTCCAGTTGAGCAATACTTTACATGTTCCAAGACTCTGTGTGTGTGTGTGTGTTTGTGTTTGTGTTTGTGTGTATCTATGTGTGTATGAAATGAAAGCTTACTTGCTTTCAGGTATAAGATCAGAGACCTTATAATCTGCCTTTTACTTGTAAATTCTAATCTTATAATTCACAATTTAACCTTCTATTATTTCTTTGCTGTACATTTTATTCTTCCTGAAATAAATGAAAATGCATATTAGCTTCACGAAATTTGATACCTATCCATTTGGGGCTCACTTCCAAAAACATGCAACATTTAGTTAAGTTTGGCCAAACGTTGGCAGCTTAAAACCTGGAGAAAGGTCCACTAGATTGGTCCACTAGATCTGACCAGGAGGACATCACTGAACATTTATGCTTGCATTAAAAATCCAGGTTTTCCTCAGCTGCTGGCTTAGAGAAATCCCTCAGCGTCATAGATTAGAGCAGAAACCCTCCATTTTTATCAGGAGGAGTGTGGCAAAACTACAGAACTGTTCACTCAGAAGAAACCTTGTGCAAAGTTCTCACCTTGCTCCATGGGTGGTACCACTGTGATGTGAACCCAGAAGTACACGTACAAAAGGACCAGCACATTTTCCTACAGGTCTGCTGCTTTTCCTTTCTCCCTCTTCCTCCTTCCCAAATGCCCAGCCACAATCACAACCCACAACTTGAGTAGGGGGCCTCCTTTTCTTCCTTAATCCACAGGATTGCTTCTTGACTTCTCTTCTTCCTTTTCTTCTCTTGGGGTTGAAGCTGCAACTCTTCTCACTGCCTCATCCTTCCACTCCATAACACCCATTTTAAAAATGCATTTCCTTTCTCTGTGGACTCTTGTTTATTTTTTCCCCTTTCATCCTTTCTCCGGTGCCTCTTGTACCTGAATCTCTCTCTCCACCCTTCCCTTCATCTACCATAAAGCCCCCCTCTATCTTTTGCTCCTGCTCTGATGCCGCTTGCTGGAATTCATTTCTCCCCACCATATGAAGCCACCGTTCCCCTTTTTCTTCTTTCCCAGCTGTTGCCTCTCTTCGATTTTCCCCTTGTGATTTAACCCCTCTAGTCTTTTGGCCTCCCTGTCTCTGAAGTCCTCATTTTTCCTGCGCGCCAGCACTTTCAAACCTTCAGACGTTGCCTCCTTTTCTGAAATCTTGTCTTTTCTGTTGCCCTGGCTGTCCTTGTCACAAGCTGCCACCCGCCCTGCTGCTTAAAGAGGCTTTCATTTTTCTCTTTCTCTCCCTGCAAAGGAAGCAGATGCTCTACTTTGCTCCAAGTGAGTGATTAGAGCTGATTCAGAAAGCTTTGAATATTGCAGGTAAGAAGGAGGGTTTTCCCGGTGAAATGGAAGGTTGGTGGCTGAAAGAAAGTGTATAATGTTCGAGGTGTTTGCAAGTGAATTATAGTCAAACTGGGTTACCCTAGCTGGGCTGCAAAAACTCAGAATCCCTTCATGGCAGCACAAAGATCCAGTTTGGTCTAGTGACGAAGGCTCCAGGCTAGAAAGTAGGAAATGGGGAGTTCTAGTCCCACCTGAGGCATGAAAGTCAGCTGGGTGACTTTGGGCCAGTCCCTCTCTCTCAGCCCAACCCACCTCACAGAGTTGTTCTTGTGGGGAAAAGAGGAGGAGGAAGGAGTATTAGGAACGTTCGCCACCTTGAGTTATTTATAAAAAAATAATAAAGATGGGATTATATATATATATATACATACATACATACATACATACATACATACATACATACACCATAACATTAGTACTTTGCTGCCATCTAGTGGTGGTTCGGATTTATGCAGCCCAAATATGGGAACTGGAATCCATTGCAGGAGGGGAAAACAAAAAAATTAACAAACAAAAAAACCCAATGTTTTAATGAGAACCATAGTTTCAAAATCTTTTTCATCAGCATTGCTGTTTTTTTATAGAAATGGATTGAGTGGGCCCGGATATGTCAGACCCCTGATCATTCTGGGTTGTCTCTGAAATTACTCTCTAAGGATTGAGCACGGATTTGGTCTGTCGATGTAGAATCAGCCACTGTAGTCACAGGGCCAAAATTTCTGGTGCGGGCATGACCCCAAACCCATAACTGAAGGACAGGTTCAGTAGAGGGCACAGGGAATGGCCTTGGAGGACAGGAGGAAGTCCTGCTACCAAGGCAAACATCGGATAAGTGGGGCTTGAGCCCAGGCCAAGAAAATAACTTGAGAAAATGTCTCAGACAAGCCCTTCCCTAGTTCACAAAGAGATAAAGGGAGGAAGGGAGAAGCACATTCAGACTTGCAAGATTCTGTAAGTATAGTTGTTACAATAAATGTAGTCCTGAGCTGTATGGCACTGGTTTCCTAGTCTGGCCTACCTTGTTGGGCTGGCAGGTTGTCATGGATGCTGCGATTATTACATGGGATCTCTTCGATCCCCTATTAAATCACAAATCACATTTCAATGCTCGGAGTAAGCCTTATCTATTAAGGATGAAATGCTTTTTGCTGCTCCTATGACAGTGAAAGATGAACCACAAACGTGGACCTTCACAATGGTCACAGAGGCCCAGCTGAAATCACTTTGAACACCCAGATCATATTTGCCTGCACTGAGTGAGCCAAACAATCACAGGCCTGATCATTTTTCAGAGGGATCATTTGAAACATCTGTGGCTTCACGGGAGGGAATCTGTGTTTTACATTTTTATTTTGTGTGTCAGATAATTTTTTTATATCTCCAACAGTCCTATAATGGTAGGTGCCATTAAAGTAAAGGAGCAAGAAAGATATGATTATGGCTGATAAAACTTATGATTTATTTTGGTAAAACACTCACAGTTTAAATCAAACAAGTTTCCCCCTAGGAGCATTGAGTGTGTGTGCTCTAAACAATCTTTATGCTTACCTTTATGCTATATTATATACCCACAACCCTAACCCTAACCCTAAACTTTGTGCTAGATTGTATACACAAGACTATTTCACTTAGACTGGACAACTGAGGGACATTGAGAATGACAGGGCCAAATCATCATAAATGTTCAGCCCATAGTTACATGTCTTCTGCAATAGCCCACTCTGCCTCTTTGCATCTCCAGGGCAGACAAGAAGTTTTAGAAGGAAATGAGGCTTGGTGGTGGTGGTGAGCAAAAGAATCTGAGAAGACTTTGAGGGGTTCACACTGACCTCTTAGTAGTCTATGCGCAGGCCTTGGACCAAAGGTTCTGCACCATCTTTTCTGTAAGGTCTAAGGCCATCAAGGAACAAAGTGTTAGAAAATGAGAAGTCCATATTTTTTTCACTATGCTGAAGTTCATCCAAAATAGTCACTAAGAGAGACTTCCCTTCCCTTCCCTTCCCTTCCCTTCCCTTCCCTTCCCTTCCCTTCCCTTCCCTTCCCTTCCCTTCCCTTCCCTTCCCTTCCCTTCCCTTCCCTTCCCTTCCCTTCCCTTCCCTTCCCTTCCCTTCCCTTCCCTGTCTTGTCCTGTCCTTTCCTGTCCTGTCCTGTCCTTTCCTTTCCTTTCCTTTCCTTTCCTTTCCTTTCCTTTCCTTTCCTTTCCTTTCCTTTCCTTTCCTTTCCTTTCCTTTCCTTTCCTTTCCTTTCCTTCCCTTCCCTTCCCTTCCCTTCCCTTCCCTTCCCTTCCCTTCCCTTCCCTTCCCTTCCTTTCCCTTCCCTTTCATTTCTCATCCTATTTCCTCTTCTTAATTGAGAGTAGCACAACTTCTTGGAAAAGTATTAGAGAGTCCTTTTCACCTCTATGACTACCAAGGTGGTCTACCATCCTCACTTATTTATTGTTGGGTCACTGTTATGGAGATCCATCTGTCATGAATTCATCAGCCCCTACTTGTTTTCCCGAGCACCTAGCCTAGCTTTCCTGGACGGTTCACCAATCTACTTAAAACACCTCTTAAGAAAGTAATTTTGCAATTTCCTCAATGTCTTTTGCTTTCCTTCTTCACCCACTGCTCTTTTCTTCCTCTCCCAACTATTAGAGAATACCTTTTCATTCAGTATCTGAAGTATCTCTTTTTCTAATATATTGCCTTATCTTCTAATGTTCCTTAAATTTGTTTCTAGTGGGCCTTCTCTCTTGGTCCATTTCAGAAATCTATTACTCTCAGAGTGAAGAATTTTCTCCTAAAATCCCCTAAGTGCCTGCCCTTTATTTGATGTCAGTCTGTGCCCTTTTTCTTTCAAGTATATTATGTCTTTCAACCTTTTGTTGGACGTGTCTCTTCAACTAATCCTAATTTTTTGTGACCAGGAAGAAGAGAGGCAAGCATTTCTTATATATGATTTCCTGACAGAATCACTCATAAGAAACGAAATGCTCTGCCTCTTCACTGCTGATGCTCCTTGGTCTGTTTGATCTAACAATGTCACTATATGTATATTTACTCTGATTGATGATTGTGTACTATCAAGTTGGCATCGACTCTTAGCAACCACATAGATTTTCTCCAATGATCTGTCCCCAACCTAGTCCTCCTACAGGTCTTCCAATGGTTCACCCATCACCACTGTAACTGAGTCCATCTACCTTGCTGTGGTCATCCTTTTCTTCTCTTTCCTTCGACTTTTCCCAGCATTACAGCCTTCTCTAGAGAGCTAGGTCTTCACACAGTGTATGTGATAATTTGAACCTGGTTATTTGTGCCTTGAGTGAAAACTCTGGATTGATTTGTTCAGTGTTGCCATTTTACTCTACAAATGGTCAAATATTGTTGTTTAAGCTATCTACTAACAACACACTGAACCTTAAATTTAGGGTATAATTGTAGATATCCTATGAGAAATAGGTCTAGATTCACTCAGCTAGGTGAACAACCTTTGATTGTTTGATCATGTGCCCTTACATTGTTGTTGACTCTTGGCAACCATATACATCAATTTTCCCCAGGACAATCTGTCCCATCCTGGTCCTGCAGATCTTCCAATGGTATACCCACTGTCATTGTAATTATCCCCATCCACCCATTTTATCTTTCCTTTACAACCCTTACAAAACAAGTTTTACAAGAATATAAGCTAAGCATCAGAGTTGCTTTCAGGTATGTTACAGGTTTCTTCTATTGCACTTATGGGGTGGACAATATTTGTGAAACTGAGGGCCATAACAAAAACAATTGCCAAGTTGGCTGCAGGGGAATAAGAAATATTAAAATTGTATTGTGAGCCACCCAGAGTCACCCGTTGGAGGAGATGGGCAGCATACAAGCTGAATAAATAAATAAATAAATAAATAAAAGAGGAGGAAGGAAGGAAGGAAGGAAGGAAGGAAGGAAGGAAGGAAGGAAGGGAGAGAGGGGAAGGGGAGGGGGAGGGGGAGGGGGAGGGGGAGGGGGAGGGGGAGGGGAAGGGAAGGGAAGGGAAGGGAAGGGAAGGGAAGGGAAGGGAAGGGAAGGGAAGGGAAGGGAAGGGAAGGGAAGGGAAAAAGAAGAAAAAACCATATTGGGCTGTCTGATTAAGTTGATTTGCCTCTGCGTGCATTAAGCCTCTACAGACAACAGATGTTGGCCCCATAAATAAATAATAAATTGCTATCACCTTAGCCATTTTTCATCTGCAGCATCTGTTGAAAACAACATCTTTTTCTTAGTCATTTTCCTTTGTAGTGTACATTACGAGGGGGCTCTGTGAAAAGAGGAGTGGGGGAAGGATAGATGGTGCTCGTGATTCCCATAGACAAGTCCAGATGTAGCCTGCCAGAACAATAGATGATTATTCTTCTCCCAGGTGATCTGAAGGCTGCGCCAAAAAAAGCTGAACATGGCGATCCATCTAAATTATGCAAATCAAGAAGATCTGCCTCTAATTTGGTAGAATGTGTTCTGAAATTTAGACTCTCGCATGTGGCTTCCTGGATTTAAAAGTGGTAAGGAATTGATAGAGGATTTCCTTTTCTATTCTTTTTTTTTTTTTTAAATAGAATTCATAGAAAAAGACAGAGGAGTCGGGATGAGAGATCAGCTGGGTGCTTGGGGTCCTCATCCCATTCTAAGTTCTACTGAAATCCATGCATTTAAGAAGATATGGGAAGAGAGACTGGATATTTCTTGGCAGCTATTTATCTCTTCCAAACTATAATTTGCCCATCACAATGATTTTTCTCATATGCTGTAGATCTGAATATCTCCTGTACAATGCCATGTAACATTGACTCATACTTTGGAATTTAAACTGCCTTATCTTATTTTTGTCCATGTAGCATGCCAACCTTGCTTTATTTGCATAATTAAACTCCTTTTGGGGTTTACACAATGTATAAACCCAGAGGGTTGTATTTCCAAAACACAATAAGCCAACAACAACAAAATGCTAGATTGTTTTTCAACTACTCAAATTTCACATGTTGTACAAATGAAAGCACGGGAGCTTTAATCTGGTTAGAGATGTCATATAAATGTATCCCTCAAGTTCTTTCATGAGCCATCTAACTTTGTCTTTTCCTGTCCCACTTCAAGATCCTGGAGAGGAAATGTATGGCCTTCAGCATGCAAAGTAGATGTTCTCCATCTCTTCTCCAGCAAAGGAAGAAAAGTTAGAATGTGTGTTAAGGTTCCCTCGTCTAAATAATATCAACTTAGAGGATTGATAGAACAAATTAGGGAAGAACTCTGAATAGGACACCGTGAAACCCCCCTGCTAGTCAAGATAGACAACCTCAGAATTGATGGGAGAAGGCAGTTCCACAAATTCATTTGCTCCATGGCCTACCATAAGACTCCATGGCTAGTCCCTTCCTGGGACTCAATATTTTAACATCCACGCCAATCCAGATCTAACCCAGCATGCCATATTCTTTGTTTTACAAAACCTCAAAAGTAATTATGGAAATTATGGAGCTGAAACATGAACCATGGATTTCCATAAATAAGTTTTCTTTTTTCCTCCTTAAAAAAAAATGTGGCATTTGAACAAATGGGCGCTTCCCAGTAGGATAATAGTCACGTCACCATCAATAAATTGCTAGTAGTGTATAGCCTCGTAAAACCCAAATCCGAAGTTGTGAATTATAATCATCCTAAGGGGAAATGACAAAAAGCATGAATCATTAGCCAATCCTACTGCAGTGCACAGTGGTAAGTCGAAAGAGATGGAAGTTGGTCCTAATTACCGAAATGAAAAGATTTCTTGTAATAAATGCATCATAACATTTCACAAGCATAGATATATTTGGGGTATGGAGAGCTTGACTAAATGATGATATAAATTTCCTCCAGAATGTTTCCAAGTTTGTTCAGAAGACTTGGCAAAGTTGCTTGGCTGAAGCAAGTTGTGAGTAAAATGTGCCAGGATTTAAAAGCCACATTAAGTTCCCCAACCAGTGGGTGTGGGTGTAAGCCCCATCGACTTAATCTTGAGTCATTAATTTAATTCACATCTGGAATTTGGGCAGAAACATTCAAGGACTGTAAATTCTCATGCTCTTCATCATAGAATTCTTCTGTGAAGCTATCCAAGGAAGAGATTCCTAGCTCTTTTCTCTCCCAAACTCCTTAATTTTTTTTTTTCAACTGTCCTCGTTCTATTCCATAAAGCCTTCATTTGTTTTGAAAGGCAAAGACATTTGTGATGAAATGTTCATGGGCAGAGTGTGTGACTCTTGCACTTATATTAGTAATGGATTGATCCATGGGTATATGTGGATATCATTTATTTCACTGTAAACATTGTTGTGTTAGGAAGCAAACTCCCTCTGGCTTCCTAGCAAAATCCTAGAAGTTAAATGATGTGAGGATGTTCCCTGCAAGACCTTTCTCCAGGAAAATGGGCTGCCAACATTTGCAAAAAGAGGGAGTAAAATGAATGAATGAAGCAATAAAAACCTCACTAGTGCCACCCACCACTTCGTCACAATAACATAAATTGAGAAATACCACCAAATGAATTTCTAGAGACATGCACAGGTATTCTGCGAATGAGAGAGAATCACTAAAGAAACCAGGGAATGTCAGAACCTGATTAGAGATCATGATTCTTTTATGTAACTGAGATGCACCAAGATTTTGCATCAGTAAGTTTTAAAAAAACCCTGAAGATCCATCCTTAATATATTGTTGTCGTTGTTACTCAAGAAAAAGCTCTCTAAATTTTGTTTTGGCTTCATTCTTTAAAAAACAAAAATTGGTAAAGCTCAGATCATGTGGTTGAGTCAATAGCAAGGGTCAAAAACTGTTACCAGCTTCCTCTGTTTCAGTGTTTCTCAACCTTAGCAGCTTGAAGATGTGTGGCCTTCAACTCCCAGAATTCCCCAGCCAGGTTGGCTGGGGAATTCTGGAAGTTGAAGGCCACACATCTTCAAGTTGCTGAGATTGAGAGACACTGAGAATCACCCCTTAATAAAGGACAGGAAAGGGGAAATGGGGCAAAATCTGTGTTAAATAACATATGTACCCCAGATGTGGTGTTGTCTACAACCAACCAGGCTTCATTGCTGGGTGCATGATATGTTTGTTATTGACCAATGTGCCATCTTATTGATTGGTTATTCAGATATGTTTCACTTACTTTTTGCATGCCTGTTGATATTCTTCTTTTTCATTCATTATATACTGTGACTTAAGAACCCCAAGGAGGCTTTGTTGGATGAAAGACATTAATGGTATTTAGTATATTGGTAACCTTGTATACAGTTTTGTTCTTTACATGGATACGGGATCCAACGTGTGACTCTCAGAAGAATAATTTTGAAAAGTTCTAGACTTGGTGTCAATGAATTTGGCAAAGAATGATGTTACCCAACTAGTTGGCAGTGTTGGGAATTTACTGTGGGTAATCTCCAGTTTAGGTTGCACTCAGCATGATCCTGGTCAATCCCTAGACCCAGTCAGACCGAGTGAATCTATGTGTCTGTGTCTGTGTCTGTGTCTGTGTCTGTGTCTGTGTCTGTGTCTGTGTCTGTGTCTGTGTCTTAAACACCAGCAAATAGCAAAACATTTAACTGGCAAAAACTGGGAGGGAATAAGAAATGAACAAACAGAGAAGAATTTATATTATCTATATATCTATAGCTATCTATACCCAAAGGGGCAACATTTTACAGAGCCACTAGAAACAATACTGTGAGTAATTAGCATGGAGAGTCCTAAAGGAAGTCCTAAACCATTTTATGCACATAATGGCAGTAGAATAAACATGGAAAGTAGGACACCAGGTGATCCCTCCTCTATTCAGCACCATGAAGGAAGCAGTTGGTAGATGGGAATGACGCATCCAGCAGGCAGTACTAGCTGCCCTTGACTGACTTTGAAAAGCTAAACAGGGCTGGACCTGGTTAAGGCTTGGATAGGGGACCACAAGGAAATTCCAGGGCCATCGACTAAACTGAGATGTTGAAAACACTTCCCAGAATACATCCTTTCCATAGAAAAAGAACCACATGGAGGTACCCAGGAAATCATGGAGAGCTGACCTTGATTTGAAGGAGACTTTACTTTTAGCCTTCCGTCCCCTTATCTGACTTTTTTTTTTACTGCAATAAGTGAGAGTTATAAATAATAAAAGTTGGTCGACTAATATGTCACAGCCCAGCTCGACACGGCAAATTACATCTTTTAAAAATGTTGAGAAACTATATGCCAGGCTAATGAATCTGAAGAGGTCAGCTTGACATTTAGGTGCAAGCCTCACTAACAGTGTGCCACAAGCATAACTGCATTTATTTACGATCATTAGCATCTACCTCCAACCAAATGGGATTCAGAATCTAAGAGGAACAAAATATATTGACTTTCATATTGATTTATGAGGATGTATCTAGGCCTCCAACGGCTTACTCAGAGCCCTCCAGACCTTTAGCATCTCAGTCATCACTAATGGCCACTTTGGGGACCTTAAAATGTCCAGAGATACTCTTCCCACTGAGTAAGATACAGTAGAGCACCCAACAAAGAATTGGGGTCAAGGTCATTTTCCGCCCTTCTATGAAAAAGCCTTCTAACAACTCACTTGGTAGTGATGGGGATTGACTTAATCAACCGTGCAGAGCAAACCTGTCATTTTTATTAAAGAACAGATGTTAAGTAATCCTAACTTTCTAATTAATAGCAATAATGCTAAGTTGCTAATAAAGGAGAGTTGAATGCAGTGGGATTGGACTGCTTAAGAAATGTGTGTGCTGAAGCAAGACGTGATAATTTCAAGATGAATGAATGAATGACAGATGAAAGTGAATTGAATAAAAAGCGAGTGACCAGTAGGAAAAAAATAAGTTGAGGTGGTTTGGTCATAGAGGCAGAATGAACGAGAAAGGAATTGCCAAAGAAATAGATGAAGGAAGGGCAAGGGAAGGAAAGGAGAGGAAGGAGAAGATCCACAAAGCTGTGGTTGGATGGAGGTAATGAGATCATCAACAAGGGAGAAGTGGGAAGCTTGAAGAACAAAAGGCAAGGTATGAAGTGGTGCATGGATTGGTACATGGTTGAAACAAGGATGGGGTTCAAAGAGAGAAAGACATGGAAAGCACTTTTAGGAATGTCCAAGAGCTTCCAAGTGTCCGAAAGGATGTAAGCAAAACTTACACTTCCCTTCTGCAGGCATTTTTGCCATCCTGCATCTAACAGGAAAAGGAAAAGGAAAAGGAAAAGGAAAAGGAAAAGGAAAAGGGGAAGGGGAAGGGAAGGGAAGGGAAGGGAAGGGAAGGGAAGGGAAGGGAAGGGAAGGGAAGGGAAGGGAAGGGAAGGGAAGGGAAGGGAAGGGAAGGGAAGGGAATCACAGTACAATATTTTTTCACAATACATATCACTGAGTTGTAGGGTACAGATTGCATACCTTATTGTATATCAGATATGCATTCAGTGGAGTTGTGCAACAGTTGGCACACGGAGCCTCAGCTTTTCTTGTAAGACCCTTCCTTGGGATGCTCTCTGCAAGCAGAGCAGAAAGTATGAACAACCACAGATTTGGGAACAAGATGTGCCCAATGCTGGGAGTACAAACACAGGGAGGGACAGAAAAAGTCCTCCAGTAAATTAGTTGCCTTTGAAATACAACAGCTGGCTATCCAATCTGGGCCAATGGCCCCATACTTTGAGAGTTCCTCTAAAATTTCATTGAATTGTCATTGTTTCATGCAAGAGAAGGTACAGATATATTTGCAGGACCACCTGTCTCCGTGGTTTCTGTCTGTCTCACCTGCTCTAGAGGGTGGGCACACTTCAGTCCCATCCCTAAAACAACGTCAACTGATGGGACAACACCTGCCCTGTGGGATGATCTCCCCCTGCTCCAAGATCTGACTGCCCCAACTCAATGTTCCATTGCTGTGTTTTTTGTTGGTTTCCTGTTTTATTGTAATCCTGCTTTTACCGTAGTATGTTGCATGGAGTTGCAGTTGGCCGGTTGGGCGTTCATAGAAAACCTTTAGATAAATAAACAAAAATGAAAGCTCCCTGAAGTCTGTTGCAGTGTGATGGGATTCTTTTTGAACCAGAGGTAGATTGTTTTGCATGGTGGCAACTGACCCAGAAAACACAGAAATTTGCAACATAGTCCCTGTGTTCACCAGGTGTCAGGGTTCCTCCTAAGTCTCCCTCCCAGAGACTAATCCCCTCTAGCTCTCCTGCTTCCTCCCCCTTTCTCTCTGTCTCCCTCCCCTGTTTTTGGTTTGACGAGAGAGAGAGAGAGAGAGAGAGAGAGAGAGAGAGAGAGAGAAAAGAAAGGAATGGGTTGGAATGGAATGGGATGGATGTCGTGTGCTCAGTGTGGCTTGACTTTCTCCTGCTCAGCCGACTTCCTATTGCTTCTCCATTGAGGGAAGAACCTCTCTCAGGGTCTTCTGCCTGGTCCTTCCGCAGAGACCAGGGCTTCTGCATCACAGCCATTCTCCTCCTTCCTCCCTTGGGTGAAGTCACTGCCTGCAGCCAGCTGGGTGCCTCCTTCCCATTCTTGGGTCTTGAGTAGAGCTCTCATCCCTCTGGATCTTCACTTCCATTCTTGCAAGGAAGCCACCTGTGGACCTTTCTTCTCTCTCCCCAGCCAGGAACCGACAACTGCTCTGCACACTTAACTTCTCTCTCACCAACTTTTCTGTCCAGCCTCTCCTTTCACTCCATGCACAGATTTTTTCTCTCTTCTCCTTCTCTCTCTTTCCAATTGTTAGGTTGGACCAGCTGCATGTCCCCCAGCAGTTGAGGAGGTTGTTGTCTCCCAGGGCTCTGATCCCCAGCACCTACGTACCAGGCTGGACCAATGGGACTGCTGTCTCGGCATCTCACCACACCAGCCCTGGCTGGCAGCCAGGTCGGCTCACAAGCACTCGTAACATCACAGCTGCCCTTCAAGGCCAGAAATGAGATGATCCTTTTTCTCCTATTACTCCAATGGCCGGCTCACGCCAGCAGGACAGCAGCCAGGCCAGGCCATTAAAACCCATATGCCACAAAGTCAAGATAACAAGCCTTTTAGCAGTATGCCGGCAATTTATGAGATTAAGTGACGCTTGGTCTCCCACTTTCTTGGATTTTATCTGTTTATCTGTTTATCTGTTTACTTTATTTGCTTATTTATTTTTAATTGTTATGGAGTTTTTAACTGTTGCGTTATAGGCCTGCTAGAGTCATGCGTTTGTGAAATGGGCAGCTATATAAATGTGCTAAATAAATACACATATACATACATATATATACATATATATACATGTGTGTGTGTGTGTGTGTATACACAAAAAAATCGTAGAAGAAATAAATAAATAAACATATACATATACATACATATATGTGTGTGTGTGTGTGTGTGTGTGCACAAAAAAATCCTAGAAGAAAACAATATTTTATATATATTGATATACACACACACACACACACACACACACACACACACAGAGTGGTACCTCGGGTTGTGAACTTAATCTGTTCCGTGACTTTGATGGCAACTCGAGTTGGTCGCAACTCGAGGTAAATTTTCCCATAAGGTTCAATGTAAATACAGTTAATCCATTCCGCCCTCCGAATTTGGTTGCACCACGAGGCAAATTTCCCCATAAGGTTCAATGTAAACTTATTCTTGCCAAGCCTGCTCTGCATTTTCTTTGGAGCCATGCTGACAAGCACACCAAAAACCTTCCAAACGCCACAAAACACACCACAAGCCTCACCGAACATCTCCTTGCTACCGCGATCTCTCCCACAGGAAGCCGCAACCACATGGCAGCAGGGCAAATGGCCACAGATCTGGTTCGTAGCTCGAGGCGGAGTTCGCATGTCGAGGTAAATTTTTGGGGCCGGAGCTGGTCGTATCTTGAAAAATTCGTAAGGAGGGGCGTTCGTAACCCAAGGTACCACTGTATGTATGTGTGTATATATATATATATAATATTGTTATATATATATATTGTTAAATAAAAAAAAATAATTACATTTCCCTCTCACCCCTATGGGTGGTCTGTGTCTTCCTCAATCTCGGGTCCTCTACCAGAGGCCTGGGAGTTTGAGGGTTCTGCGCAGTATCTGAGCTGTTCCTAGCCCTGCACTCTTCTGCACAGAGAGCTCTGATGTTGTTCCTGGGATCTGTTGGAGCCACTCTCCCAGCTTAGGAGTCACGGCCCCGAGTGCTCCTACCACCACTGGGACCACTTTGGCCTTGACTTTCCACATCCTCTCGATTTCCTCCTTCAGGCCCTGGTACTTCTCCAGCTTCCCATGCTCCTTCTTCCTGATGTTGCTGTCACTTGGCACTGCTACATCTATCACTACCGCCGTCTTCTGGTCTTTGTCTACTACCACGATGTCTGGTTGATTAGCCAGTACCTGCCTGTCCGTCTGGATCTGGAAGTCCCACAGGATCTTAGCCCTATTATTCTCCACGACCTTCTGTGGAATCTCCCATCTGGACTTGTGGGGGGGGTCTAGCCCATACACTGTGCAGATGTTCCTGTATACAATGCCAGCTACTTGGTTGTCCCGTTCAGTGTATGCTGTTCCTGCCTGCATCTTACACCCTGCCACTATGTGTTGGATTGTCTCTGAGGTATGTATGTATGTATGTATGTGTGTGTGTGTGTGTGTGTGTGTGTGTATATATATATATATATATATATAGTTATATATATATATATATATATATATATAATATTTCTTTCTTTCTTTCTTTCTTTCTTTCTTTCTTTCTTTCTTTCTTTCTTTCTTTCTTTCTTTCTCTCTCTCTCTCTCTCTCTCTCTCTCTCTCTCTCTCTCTCTTTCTTCTAGGATTTTTTTTTAAAACTTCCCAGACTAGTCTATAATCTTGAAATTTCCTGCTGGTTCCCACCCACATTCTAACCAGGTCTGACCCTGCTTAGCTTTTTTAGGCTCCACTAAGGTCAGATTAGAGCCTTTACCTGCTGTGCAAGTTGGAGGAGAAAGAATGATTAAATGCATGGAAAGTAATTATGTTCACCATATTTCATTTAATTTACACACACATTTACATTATGCTAAATCTAATCGCGTTTTTGTCCTGGCCATGTAATTTTCCTGTGCATTCTCAGAGGCAAAGTTCACATGCTAAGCATGGCCCTTTCTTAGAAGAAAAAGGATTAAATTCTTGTACTACAGGAAATTCACAATCCTTCAGTATGAAAAATCAAAAGCTTGCAGTGATGTTAAGGATCCAGTTTTTATATTTAATACCAGGCTTCACTGAAACATCCTCAGCCTTTCTAGTTATAAAAAGAATAATGGGACAGCCTCCGTTTTATGAGGACTGTTTAAATGAGTTGAATTAGAAGTGTGGGAGAGAAAGAAATATATAACTTCTTTGGAATGTTAAAAGGATTCATATATATTTGCAGAGTTTTCTGCTTCCTTTCACATTTCCATATATCAAGGATTTCAAACAGTTCTGCTCTTGGTGGCCAAACAAGAGCCTTCTGATCAGAATATAAAACCAAAGGAACATATCAGTTACCATTACAATTAAAATCAAGTTTTTCCTTCCTGTTGACCCAGATTAAACTGTTGGGTAGCAGAAACACTTGGTCTGGATGGAAGAAAATTTCATCAGAGAGGTGAAAATCTTGGCTGGATTATTTTTACACCTGGGAATCAGCTGGAGCAAAATGCGTCTCCTTCTCACACAGAGATGGCTTTGAATTTAAATCAGGCTCCCATCCAGTCATCCGATATTGATCCTACTTGGATATTCTGATATTTAGATCAGATCATTCAGTCCAGCTTAAGATGATCCATGTTTTGCAAGGGGGTGGCATAGACATGAGAAGGAAGCCTAGAAATACAAATGCATAGGTCAGAGAAATTCAAGGGCATCCACCAGGGTCAAAAAAGTCAAGATGGCAGCTAAGCCTGCACAACTGAAGCCCCACCTTTTTTTTCATGTCTACATTTTTTGACTCCTCTCCCAGATGTCTCTGCAAATATTTTAAACATTCACATTTAGTGTTTCTTTCCAAGATACATACAGTATTCCTTTAATTTGTCATTGGAATTATATTGGGTTGTTTTCTTCTCAGCTCTATATTATTCCTATTCCTATTATTAATAGTTTTTCAGTTGGGAAACAAACAAACAAACCCTAATGATAACTGACTTTATTTGTGATATATTTATCAGGGACATTATTCTTCCATAAATTTTGTGGCCACCTCTGTTGGTCTCAGAGCGTATGGCTAGAGATGCAGTGATATCATCATCTTTTCAAGTTCACTTTCCTTTTTCAAAATTTAGAAAATGAAGATGCAAAACTGGTGAATAGAACTGGAGGTTTAGCAATTCGATTTTGCACCTTTGGCTGACTAAAATACGGTGTTTGGCTAGGACCAGCAAGAGCCAGATTCAAGTCCATCCTCAGCTACAGAAGCCAACTGGTGGACTTTGGGCCAGTCACACTCTTTCTCAGCTGAACTGACCCCACACAGTTGTTGTAAGGAAAAATGGATGTAGGAATGGTTTGTACTTCATTTTAAGTTCCTGGAAGAATGTAAACTGTATGTAAACTGCAAACTGTACCCCCCAAAATAAATGCTTATATGCACATATTTTATTTCATGTATGCATTTTATATATCCAGTTGATTAGAGATAGATAAATAACAAACCTGTTTCTTCTCTGGCTCATTGCTTCTACAGTCTAAGTGCTCATACGGATAGGAAGTTTTCCTGTCTTTTTGTTGGTATCTCCCTTTGTGTATTTTGAACTCATAACTTCATGCCTGCACTCAAGAATGACCGTGGACATATCCTGACTTTCTTCCATGCATTATCCTTTGGGTATTTGAAGAGGTCTATTGTATCTCCCTCACTTTTCCCCTCTCAATGCTCAAAATTCCCTGTATATTGGGAGTTACTTTAGAGCTGTGTCAAGCTTCCCCAGAGTGATTTGATTCCATGAGTATTTGATGGAATCACTCCATCAGTGCAGATCTACCAAGTGGTATGTCTCTCCCCTTACTTCTAAAGTGAAGCAAAGCAGCTGTGTTATTTCACTTCACTTCTGAGGCCTCCTCCAGCAGTTCCAGTAACCAGAACCTTAGCTACTGGATATCCAGCCTCTGGATTTTTGAAACTGCTGGCTGAAGATTTGAGGCAACAGAAAACCTCTTATTAAGGCACATGGTTTCTAGTCCAAGTGATTTCAAAGAAGCCTTTTAGACATCATCCTTGAGTCAATCTTAAATTGTGGCAATTTCATAAGCATCTTCATGTGATTTCTTGACAACTGTACAGAAAGGGTTGGCTGTTGCCTTTTTCTAGAATATTTTTTTCAACCTCCTCTTCTATCCTACAGCCCTTGGATTTGGTGGGTGGTCTTCCATCTCAAACCCAACCAGATCTGACCCCATTGAGCTTTTCTAAGGTCAGGAAAGGCCAGCTAGATTTAGAGTCTGCTGCATTTATAAGTGGGTTATGAATGTAATCATCTTCTTCCTCTTGCTCACTGTCATACCTAAGTCCTAATGCTCTTCCATCCAATCTTTCTGAAAAAAAGCAAAGGGCTCCTTTCTGGTATCTCTGATGATGAAGTGTTTTTGCTTTGCTTTGCTTTGCTTTGTTTTGTGAGAACTGGACCAAGCTATGTTCATAGCATGCACTGTGTTGATGGGGGACCATTGGGAGGTGACTAAAGGAGTTTTCTGATTTATGGGCCAAAAAGGGTTCTTCTCTGCTAATCTATATGGTCTTAGTTCAGTTGTGGGCTAATGACCCCATGCGGAACAAGGTACAGGAAGCAAGTTTTGAAATCAAACTTAATTTAAATGTTCTTGCTTAAAGGAGTCAATAAATCAAAGGATCAATGTGTGCTCATATTTTTAGCCAAGGAGCTGGCTTCCAGAAAAAGAAGTCTCTTTTCCAGCTATCAGCACATCACATCCTTTTGTTCCTTCTACTCTTGCTAATGTAGGCAAACAGAGCCCATGCCCAGCCACTTTTTTTTTACGAGTCCATCTCGGCCATCCCTTAATAAATTATGCATTTTCAAAATGCTGCACAGTCTCTTCTCTTATTAATAATTCCAATTTCCTTCCAATTGGTGAAGTCAAGCATGTGTTTTTACGACTTCCTGGCTACCCCATTATACCAGGCTGAAATATGTTTCACATCTATACAAGCAGCATTTGGAATGGTCTTTAAAGCTTTGTTGAGACTGAGACAGGTTGCTAAACTTGGAATGAAAGATAGTCAAAGTTGTACATCCTGCCAGCTTATTATTCCACATACCTGTGGTTCTGGTGGTTCCTTCATTGTCAGTGTCTACCCAACTACATTGGGTCCTAATGGGGCCCCCTACCTTGTCCCTTAGCACAGGCAACATCAGGATAATGGAGGACAGAGTTTTCCAGTAATTCAACATGTTCACCCTGGATCAGACACATACGGTGGCAAACAGCTCTGAGAACCTGATTCTACAACTTAATGTGTAGCAACTATGGCATCTGTTGACTCCAGGGCAACCAGCCCCAGGGAGCAGAAATGGAAGAGGGCCTTCAGCATCCTGGCCATGCTTGTGAGCTACCTTAGTTGAACTCATCATTCATTGTATGGCTGTCAGGCCCAGCCCAAAAAACAACAGTGGTGAAACTGTCCAGTTGAGTTCCTTTATTTGCTTACACCATATAGACATAATCTTGACAGACTAAATCTATACTACTTCAATAAGTGGATACGCCCTGGGAGATTCTAGGGAGTGGCCATCCTAAGTCTCTTCCTCTTTCCACGCTCCTGCTCCAGACTGTGTTGTCTCTTGTCTCGGCCCCCTTCCTGATGGCCTTGCTCTCTGTTGCTATCCCCCACATCACCCTCCTCTTCCTAGATACATTCCACCACAATGGCATAGAATACAAGATTATATGATGTTTTGGCCTGATCCACTAGATTTCTTTTATTACTGTTTTTATGATCAATGAGAAGGCAGCCATATACTAGATTGCATGCCAAAGTCACACATCCTTGTTACGTTGATCCTCCTGGCCCTATTTCAGGATGAAGTGGACTGCCTCCAAAGAGCATTACCTAGGTTAGGAAACTATTCCCAAGTGTTGTTCCCTTCAGATTGGAAAGTCTTACTAAATGAGTACTTCTCAATAAGAGTGCCCACCCTCTGGAAGAGCTTCCCACCAGCAATCCAGATAGTGTCCTCCTGTCTCAGCTTTAGGAAGGCTGTGAAGATGGACTATGGAGAAAAGTGTTTGGGAGGTGAGATCTGCTCATTGAGCGCCTAATAATGTTAGCTTTAATGGCATAGCATTACAGAAGCCGTGATTTTATTGGCCATTGGCTAATAATATTATGTTATTTGTTCTTTTTTTTTTTTCACTTTTAACTGTCCACACCCCATCATCCTCATGGAGCGTAGTGCTACTAAAATGTAGTAAGTAAGAACATTTTAATGAACTGGTGAATTCTGTGCCACCAGGTGTATTTGAGACACTCACAAGCCTGGACTGGAGGGCAACAATCCATGGTCACTTCCCAGCAATCAGAATTTAAGATTTGCTGCCTAAGATTCAGGAGCTAGTAAAAAGCCATCAATTTTAGTAGCCATTGACAGGCTGATCCTCTATGAACCTGTCCAATTCTGTTTTAAAACCATCCAGATTAGCTGGCAATGAATTCCTGTTTTACCATGGGAGTGGGGGGTGGGGTGAGAGGAATGTTGCGACTCCCTGTTTCTCACTGTCCTGAATCTCTCTACATTTAGTTCCAATGGAAGATCTTAAGCTGTAAGACAGATCAAGAGATAGTAAAATTTGTCTCTCCCCACTATCTATGCCAAGCCTGGTTTTATAAACCTCTATCATGTCTCCTCTTACATTTCCTCGTAGAGAAGCTGTTGAAGCCCTACTAACCATTTTCCATGCCCCTGTTTTACACCCATTCTAACTCTATCACAACTTTTTTTCAAGTATGGATAACCAGAACTCTGTGCCCGACTCCAAATTTGTCTCACCCCAGATTTATATAATGACATTAGCAATTGAAATCCAAGGGCATGAGGATGTGTGACGGAGCAGGATCCAAGCCAAAGTCTTTGGGGGCCCATGTAGAATTTTTGACTGCAAAGATGGCCAATCCCTTTAGCCTCTGTGATTTATCACTGATTAATACATAGGCTATGCACAGAGTGCCCCATTTAAGGGTTTGCATAGCAATTTGCAATTGGGGGAGTGGTGGTATCTGTTTGCATTTGTGTTTGGGTTCCATCAGTGAAAGCTATTAGCACATTTAGGAAAAAGTCATTGTTACCATAAAGAGAATGAAGGTATTATGCTAATACAAGGGAGAGAACTATGGACTGGAAGCTTGCCCAGTGCTACAGCACTTCTATATCAAAGGCTGCCTTTGATTCAGGGTTTCTTCAGTTCATAATTATTTGCTTTATAATGGATTTGCTGGTCAATCAATTCCATGGACTTAATGGGAAAGCTGAGAATGGTGTCAGTAGGAGCTCGTGTCTGGGATACAGCTGGAAGTAGGGAAAGTAGCATAACCATTTAAAAGATAAAAACTGTCACCGACTGTTAGGCTAAACTGGCATTTATATTTTCATATTTTATATAATACTGGACTCCATTTAGTTAAAAAATTAGCATGTTGTTAAATTGTAGCTTTGTTGATGAAAACTTGTCTTCATCTATTAAAATTGTTCCATATTAATTCATTAGTGCATTCATTTCTCTTCTTAGGAGGAGACAGGTTTGTGTGATATGCTAAGTGTAGGTGTAATGTGTTATCCAAACTAAATGTAGGTTTGAGATATTTTCCCCCTCCCCTCTGGAGCAGAAGCGTTGTATTAAAGAAACATGAAGACCTTATTCTTGTGATATTCAGTTGGGAGAAATAATGGGTATAAGTTGCAGCTCCCTTGATTTTATTTACATAAAATAAAAAAAGTTGGTGATGGTGGGATTGGTACAACAGTGGAAGAATCAACCTGCAGAGAGTCATGCATTTCCATTTCTGGAAGTGTCTGAGAAGTCTGGACAGACATTTTTTGACCATGATTAAACTGATTTTCCTGCACACTGCAGAAGGTTGGACAAGATCATCTGGGTGCTTCCTTTCAACGCCACAATTCTCTGACTGTAAGCAGAATTACAGCCATTGTGTTTGAATGGTTTTGCTACTGGACTAGGGCCAAGGACATGAAGGTTCAAGAATTGTCCACCATGGAAGTTTTTTGGGTGATTTGGTCAGATTTCTCAGATCAGATTTCTCAGTCTGACCTATATTGCAGACTGGTGGTGGATGGGGAAAAAAATGGAAAAAGGAATGCTAAGTACACCACAGCAAACTCCTGGAGGGAAAACCAGAGTAAATGTAACCAATGATTAAATAAGCAGAGATAACAGTTTAATCCTGTCCCCATTCATCAGTCCCTAACTAAAAACCATTCTAACCTCACCCTTTGGTTTTCTTCAGCAAGAAGAAAAGGACTTGAGGATGATGCAGAAACTCATCCATTTATCTTTTTGCCCAGCATTGCATGGGGATTATGCACTATTTCTCCTTCTCCCTTATTTTGATCCAGCACAGAATTCTGCAGGACCCTTTAGGTTTAACAAAATGAGGAAAGTATCTATGAACTCTTTGTAATAAATAGACAACACCTAAGAGAGACACCTTGATTAAAGAAATACCTCAAGCATGGGGATGGCTAGCCCCATAGAGGCCTCCTGTCTTCAGCCTCAGATTTCTCATTTTCTTGGACTCTCCTTCCCCTTTTTTAGAAATGCTTTTAACTGATGTTTTATGTATTTATATATATTTATGTTTTTAATGTTCGGTGTGAGTTACCCAGAGTTCCCCCATTGGGGGGAGATGGGTGGGTGAGAAATTTAATAAATAAATAAATAATAAATAAAATATAGAAACTCCACCTTACAGTAAAAAATATAGACACATACACGCATAAGCTGAAGGCAATTAAATGCAAAATTTCTGAACCAGTTATTGAAACGTATGGAGCCTTCTGAGCAACAAGAAATAATGATAATAATGATAATAATAATGATAATAATAATGATGATAATAATGATGATGATAATAATAATAATAATAATAATAATAATAAACATCAATTAAACCACCATGCCATTGCTCTATTGTCATAGTAACAGTGGCATAAAAGTTTACGTCAAAAAACCCGCCAGGAATGTGTCAATCTATAAGCAGCCAAAATCCCAAGGTAATCATTCAGAAGTTCAAAAGAAGCTAATAAAAGAAGCCCGCAGGATATCCAGTAATGGTTGTGTTGTTCTGAGAAAAAGAGAAAGCAAGGGAATCAAAGCTTTGAATGGTAGGAAGGGAAATTTAGTTGGATGGAATGGTGATCTGAGAAACCAGAATGTAGGAACTCCTGAACCTTAAGTTGGTTATTCCAAAATGGTACTGGTGATTTTCTTTCTTTCTTTCTTTCTTTCTTTCTTTCTTTCTTTCTTTCTTTCTTTCTTTCTTTCTTTCTTTCTTTCTTTCTTTCTTTCTTTCTTTCTTTCTTTCTTTCTTTCTTTCTTTCTTTCTTTCTTTCTCTTTCTTTCTTTCTTTCTTTCTCTTTCTTTCTTTCTTTCTTTCTTTCTTTCTTTCTTTCTTTCTCTCTCTCTCTCTCCCTCCCTCCCTCCTTTCTTTCCCTCCCTCCCTCCTTTCTTTTTCTTTCTTTTTCTTTCTTTCCTTCTTTCTTTCTTTCTTTCTTTCTTTCTTTCTTTCTTTCTTTCTTTCTTTCTTTCTTTCCCTCCCTCCCTCCCTCCCTCCCTCCCTCCCTCCTTTCTTTCTTTCTTTCTCTTTCTTTCTCTCTCTCTCTCTCTCTCTCTCCTTCCTTCCTTCCTTCCTTCCTTCCTTCCTTCCTTCCTTCCTTTCTCTCTCTCTCTCCTTCCTTCCTTCCTTCCTTCCTTCCTTCCTTCCTTCCTTCCTTCCTTCCTTCCTTCCTTCCTTTTCATATTGTAATTTATATCATCCTGGAGTCATGATACTCCTAAATCAAATCAATTATCGTTACTGTTATCCTATCCTATCCACCTGATGGAGTGTTGGAAATAAATTATGAAAGGGGATTCTGTCCATCAGCAGGAAAACTCTCCAAAAACAAAACAGAACAAGACCAAATTTGATATTGTGGGAGAAGCTAGAAAAAGAAAGATTAAGACTGAACATGGACCAGATCGAGCTGGGGGCTTAGATTCCCTGTATTGTCAAGTTTGGAAAAAGAACTTTTTTCCCAACCTGCAGGAAGTATTTGGGGATGTGTTCTGCATTTGAAATAACTATTAAAATGAACTGTGGTGTTCTTGGCCATGAAAAAAATCTAAATGTTATTAATTTAAATTTTATCAAAATATCAAATTTTAATATGGATATTTATATTTTTATTGTTTTTACTGTTTTGGATTTTAATTGTGAGCCACCTAGAGTTGCCCTCTGGGGAAGATGGGTGGCATATAAATTTAATAAATCAATGAATCCACAGAGACGATAGCTTTATTAAGCTAACTAAAGTTTTGTAAGAGTTGTGTAAAGTTTCGAGGTTTTACTGAACTTTTCTTCCATCATGATAGTTAAAAGCTGAAAGGCAAAAAAAAAAAGTAAGGCAGCTGATTTTTTTGAGTCAAGTCTACCCCTATTCACATTTTTAGATGACGTGAAGAATTTCCAGATACACAAATTTGCCAAAGGTTGCTGGGATCGAGGAGCACGCAAGTGGTTGCAGGTTCCTATTGTTGAAAATATAAATTCCAGCTGTTCAGAACTATTTCCAAGTATACGCAGCTTCCATGGCTAGTGAAAATCAGAATGAAAATCAGCCACACAGTCTTTTTATTTAGGAAACTCGACTCAGATATACTTTTTATGACCATCTTTGACCAGCATAAGATGGCAACATCAGCACAATGATAGAAAATAAGAATAACATTTAAGATATAGTATAAGAATAGTAAGCAAAAAGGAAGTCTTCAAATTACACACACACACACACACACACACACACACACATATATATATATATATATATATATATATATATATATATATATATCAATAAAAGTTATTCTTACCAACTACTAATGCATTGCCATCAAATATGCTATATGGTAGACTACAAAAAATTCCTATCTCTGAAAGATTTTGTCCCTGTAATGGTGGATCATATTTTATTGTATTGTGAATTTTAAGTCTTTGGCAGGAAGTTATCTGGCCTATTTTAAAATCTAAACCAGGAAGGAATACTTCTGAGTATGTAAAAATGTTATTTGCAGATGAAAAACCTGGGATTACAGTGGCAACAGCCAGATTTTTAACACTGGCTATAAAAACAAGGTTTTTAGTAACAAATCAATGAGTTGGGGTTTTCAGTGTATCATGTAATATGTATTAAATATTTTATTTGTTAAACTGTTTTATCTAACGCTAAGTCTAGATTATATCTGTAACTTGCTCTGGGGCCCTTTGGATGTAAAGAAAATTGAAACTACTATACAAAAACAAAGAATAATTAATAGCAGCTATAGAAATATAGTCAGCTTTAGTATCTATATACTGAAAGAAGAAGGAAAAGCAAGAAGATAGAGTGATCCATCACTTATTTTGAAAGCATTTTGGTCACCTACAATGATGGTTAGTGTTGGAGCAGTAGTCAAGGTGTTAAATGGACCCAGATTTTAATCTATTCTCAGCCACAGAAGCTCACTGGTGGATTTGGGACCATGATCTCCTTCTCTCTCAGCAACGCCTACTCCACCGGACTGCTGTGCAGAAAAACAAGAAGTTGGTATGCCATCTTAAGTTCCCAGAGAACATAAATTTATCAATTAATTAAAATGAAACATAGCTTTTAAAATGACTATTATGTGTTTGTTGTGGCCCAAACCTAGCTCGCCTAAAACAACCAAATCCCTTTGAGGAGACAACATCATTTTATTAGGTGTGCAAACAATACAGGGCACACCAGGCTCCCAGCAAAGCGTTGGCCACTTGTTGGGCAAAGGCAGAACCATAGCTTATATACCCTTGGCCTACTACATTGCAAAGGCAAGACAAAGAAAAGGCAGAGACAATGTAAATTATAGCGTTGGACATTGGAATGTTTTAGATAGACCCATCTAGATGCCTTCCTATTATTCTGGAACAGCATCTCCCCACCCCACCCCACCCCCCCCACCCCACCCCCCACCCCCAAGATAAGGACTGCCCCCATTCTCCTAGGGTTCTGCAAAGCTTTGAAAACCTGGCTTTGGTGTCAGGCCTGGAGTTGATGTTTATTATTAATTGAATGGCCCCTTTTCATTCATTTTGTTGTTCATTAGATCATTTTAGTCCGGCCTGTCTGTTTGATCTTAATGTTTTGAACTGTTTTTATATCTCTTTCTAGTTTTGGACACTGCCCAGAGTTTACTGGAGTTGGGCAACCAATAAATAAATAACAACAACAATAACAACAATTCATCCCTTCTTACTTGGTCAGCATTCTAGCCATCCTATCTTTGAGATATGGTCAATGAATAGAAGCAATTTAGTTTACTGGTTCCTATCTGAGTTTTCTCCCTCTGGCCACTCAGGGTCAATTCAGCTTGCTGTGAAGGTTTTCTTACAAGGGCACTATAAGCAGTTCACATGTATGGGGGGCATCTCAGAGGCTTGGTAGTGAATGGAGCTCACATGTTTATGGGGTGGTATCTTTTACCACCTCAGTCTGTTGGTTTCATTGTTTTATTTCCAAAGGAATGACTCTAATATTAATTGTTCCAGGTGTTACATTTTGATCTCTCTGAGTGTTGTGGGTGGAGAAGACATGGTTTAGGGGCTATAATGTGAGATTATATATATAGTAGACAAGGACCAGACAACAGCAGTGGTGGTAGATGTAGTGGTGCCAAGTGACAGCAACATCAGGAAGAAGGAGCATGAGAAGCTGGAGAAGTACCAGGGCCTGAAGGAGGAACTAGAGAAGATGTGAGAAGTCAAGGCCAAAGTGGTCCCAGTGGTGGTAGGAGCACTCGGGGCCGTGACTCCTAAGCTGGGAGAGGGGCTCCCACAGATCCCTAGGACAACATCAGGGCTCTCTGTCCAGAAGAGTGCAGGGCTAGGAACAGCTCAGATCCTGCACAGACCCTCAAACTCCCAGCCTCTGGTAAAGGATCCAAGATTGAGGAAGATACATATTACCCATTGGGGTGAGAGAGGATTTTTAAAAAAATTATTATCCAATAAATGTTCAGGAACATGGACATGACATTTAGCTAGCTGATTCTGGATTCAGAGAGCCACAGCTATAGTTTATTTATTTAATCATTGTCTTTGCTGTTTCTATCATGAACTAGAGAAGATGTGAGAAGTCAAGGCCAAAGTGGTCCCAGTGGTGGTAGGAGCACTCGGGGCCATGACTCCTAAGCTGGGAGAGTGGCTCCAACAGATCCCAGGAACAACATCAGAGCTCTCTACCCAGAAGACTGCAGGGCTAGGAACAGCTCAGATATGGCGCAGGACCCTCAAGCTCCCAGGCCTCTGGTAGAGGACCTGAGACTGAGGAAGACACAGACCATCCATAGGGGTGAGAGGATGTCTGTCTGTCTGTCTGTTTGTCTGTCTAGCTATCTATCTAATCCTATATTTGACATTTGGGAAGGGGGCACTATTGAAATTGAAAGCAGGGGGAGATTGAAAGAAAACAGTAATTCGTGCACAATAGCTGCATGAAAGCAAAGAAAACAAACAGCCAGAGAGAAATTAGACTAGCCTTAGAAATTTGATTTTGAATGGATGCAAAAATGTTCAGGTAAAATGGCTTTGATCTCAGTTCATGTATTTGTTTCATGATATTAGCTAATGCTTTTATGAAGAGCGGAAGAGGAGCAGTCAAGCAATTAGCTACCCATATTCTCTTTTGAAGATTTTTCTACTTCTTTTGAATAGTTTATTCACCAATTTTGTGGAAGAGGAAACATAAGCAATCTTCGGAAGCAATTTGGAAGCAATCAGTCCCATTACTTCCATTCATGGAAGTATACACTTCCTTGCCAAGAATGCTGGAATCTAAGGGTTCTTTACTTATATTTTTTTTAATTCCTATATAACTCCAAAGGAAGCATTATTTTAGCTTAGTATTCTGGGTTTATGTAAAATCCTCCTCCTCCTCCTCCTCCTCCTCCTCCTCCTCCTCCTCCTCCACCACCACCACCTCCTCCTCCACCACCACTACCATCATCACCTTTTGCTTCCTGTAAACTTCTTCTCATATTTCACCCAAATGGGGATAAAGAAACCCATGGGATCACCTTGAAATTTCATTTTAATCGAAATGTAGTAATGAATTTACTCATAACTAATAAAGAAAGCTTCTGTATAGTCAGAGCAGTGCACAACCAGTACAGGATTTTCACAACAATTTTTTAATTGTCCCCCTCCAGATAGGGTAGACTATCTTAGCCATTGTTATTGGAGGACATCAGATTAGCAGACATTGTGAAGAAAGATATTTTGCACAACATTTGGTACCCAATCCTTTTAACTAATGTTACTGTTCATAGGATTCCCTGCCAGCAAACAATGAGCTGAGATACTGAATTATGGTTCTATTCTCTACATAATTATGAAATCATACTTCTAAATATTTTTCTAAATCATTTAGCTACAGATGGTACTAAAAGTCAAGGAGCACAGTGAAAAAATGAGTCTAAAAATAAATAGAAACTTTTTGCTGTTGTTCAGTCATTAAGTCGTGTCCGACTCTTCGTGACCCCATGAACCCTATTGCACCAGGCCTTCCTGTCCTTCACTGCCTCCCTGAGTTTGCTCAGTTTCATGCTCATTGCTTCAGTGATGCTATCTAACCATCAAATAGAAACTATATACCATCAAATGCTCAGTGGGTGAAGTTATTTCTACTACTCTGGTCTGTGAGTGAGGATGATGAAGGTCATGGTCAGCAAGTAGAAGCTTACATAT
Organism: Liasis olivaceus; assembly: GCA_030867105.1. NCBI lineage: Eukaryota > Metazoa > Chordata > Lepidosauria > Squamata > Pythonidae > Liasis > Liasis olivaceus. Next base: position 254,284,930 of record CM061348.1, on the reverse strand, counting down.
TTTGGGGATGTGATGTTAGTGGAAGATGGATCCCTACCCTTTTAGCCTTCAGGAGGGCTGTGAAGACCTGGCTTTCCCCCCAAAGCATTGGGCTAGGATGGGGATTGAGCTGGTCATATTTCCTTGAAAGAATGTAATCATAATTGTATATGCAGCTAACCCCAAACCAGATGAGACAACGAAGATGAAGACTGGCCTGTAATTCAAGAAGGCCTTGGTGGAACAGAAAGAAGGTTGGAACTAACAAGCAAAAGAAACAATTTTCAATCAATGAAACTGTTTATAAAACTTCAGCAGTGAGAAAGCAAAGAGCTGATTTTTAAGAAAACACACCTGAGAAACCATAATCTTCCAAAAGATGTAGGTGTCCCACTTGTAAGAATTGGCCTTAAAATTGCAGGATGAGACCCTATGCATCCTAAGGGACGCTATTCTCTCAACGAGGGGCAGTGGGTGATAGTTTTTAAAGGCAACACCCAACCAGCTGCTTTGCATCATTGATATCTCACAAACTGAAATCTCTTTCAGCTGCTAGATATGCAGGAGAAGGCAAGCAGAGGCAAGGCAACATGCTAGCATCTCCTTTCTTTTGAAGCAGGGGGTGCACAACATCACAAATTAGGTTCAAAGTGTGCTTCACTGAAAGCACTGTTGAAAAGCTTTTCACAGGCCTAGTAAGCAGTCTGAGAGCAGATTTCCCCTGGCCATTTGTTTCATTCAACATCATTTTCTTTTGTGATTTCCCTCCCAAGGGTTCATAACATCTGCAACTTTTATTCAGTCATGTTCAAAAGAGAAACAGGATTCAGCTTTGTACCTTTGGGAGACACAACACTTTCAATAGCTGAATCTCATTTCAAATTTTATCCTTAGTGACTGTTGATTGTCTGCTCAGGCATAAGAAGAAATGGTAAATATATCTGCAAAGGTTATAGCTTTCAGGTTGGTTATCAGAGAGTTTTACAGATCTTTTTACACATAGTAGTAAAATGATCTCAGTTACACATGACTTTTTATGAAAACAATTTCTAACATATAGACTCCACCGGCTAGATCCCTTAAGCTAAGATTTCCCTCAACTGGTGTTTTTCACTTAGCCTCCAGGTTGTGAAGCTGGGGGTCAAAGGGAAGTCCAAAAATGTAGCAATGTAACTTTTTACAAGTTAGAGTAATGATATGTTAACATCCTGAGGAGGATCCAGGAAGTGGTTGGAAAACATTGATACGGTTCTGCACCTTGAAACAGCTGACAAGTTCAGAGAAGGGGCTTTAGAAAGAAATCAGCTGAAAGATAAATGAAAGCAGTACAATGGTTGAAATGTCTGTTTATTAAAAAATTTCCCTTTTTAATAAATCTTGTTAAAGTAGACTTTGTCGAGTTGGGCAAAGTGAGCTTCCAAGAGCCTGATGTTGACTTCAATAACTGGATTATTTCACTTTACTGTAGAACCCAGTTCCTCTTTCAACTCAATAAGATAGAGACATCTTCCATTTTTTCTAACAGTCCCTCCTCTGATTTGAAGGGTTGGTACCCATATCCAGACAACAGAGGAATGTGCATGTCTTCATAAACACCTCCTGAATCCTTCTTAGGCTGTGAACATATTACAGTTAGTTAATTGCCACAGCTTGGGCTTGACTCCTAGCTAACGTATGGAAAGGTGGCCTCCATTTTGATCTGTCTCCAGTGACAATCCATAGCTCTTCCTGGAATATTCTAGTGGTATCCCTATTCCTGCCCACCAACCTTACTTGTTGGCTTCATTTTTTTCCCCCATTTCACTTAATCTTAACAAGCAGGCTTGTTGTTTCTATTTATTTATTTGCAAGACTCAGATGGCCACCTATCTGATATCATGGTTCTAGGCAGCTCAGAACAATCCATAAAAACATGGCTAAAAACAAATGTACCCTTCCCCCCAGGCGCCAGACCAAACATCCTCCCAGCAAAACCCCCAACCTAGCCTAATGCTTAGGAGAAAGAGCCAGGTCTTCACAGCCCTCCTGAAGGCTAAAAGGGCAGAGATCCATTTTCCACTAACACCACATGCCCAAAATATTTAAGATTCTACTTGCTGACCATGACCTTCATCATCCTCACTCACAGACCAGAGTAGTAGAAATAACTTCACCCACTGAGCATCTGATGGTAACTATTGTTAACTAGAATCTTAGCTCCCATACTTTCCATGTATTGTTGGATACAATTTAAACCTGGACACAAATCAAAGTAGGGTTGGGCTGTATTTATAACTAGGGAAATCCTCAGTTCTCATCAGGAGACATTCTAATCCACATTTTTAAAGTAGAGTTCCTAGCCATCATAGGCGGCTGCCTGCAGACCTCTGTCTGTGGTATCCATTTTCTCTTTATCACAGCTCCCAGGACATCTGCCTGGAGATTTCCCTTCCCTGATAAAACTAATGGGCTTCCAGGACACATTAGAGAACCATAGGTCACTTGCTTCCAAGCATTATGACATGTGTAGGTTCCATATAAATTACATCGTCAGCACACTTGGTAAAACCTTTCATTATTTTTGCAAGGTGGTTGCAATAGCAGTGAGTCAGGACACATCTCCTATTAGTAGCACTCAATATATTTTCTTGTCAGTTAATCTTGAAAGCTGGCTACAGTTCCTCAAAAGGCTGAAACTTTCATTTCCTTCCAATAAATTCTTTGCTCTAATGACATCATTGTCAGAGAGGTGCTGGTAATTGAACACTTTCCAATAGGTTTCTACTTTGGCCTGCAAGGTGATGTTTGCTTCATGTAGCATGAAAAGGAAGAGGCATATCTTTTAATTTGAGGAAAATGGCAGGGAGGCTATGTACTTAGGATGTGCAAACCAGTAAAACTTCTCTCTGTTTACTGGTTCCATTAATACTGCCATAGTCCAGTTTGTCATTTGTAGCCATGTGTAGATAACTTTACATTTACATGTAAATTTATATTAGCAGTGTCTTGAAAAACATGGACACTTTCTGCACATCTGCCTACTAATGATTTAGTTTTTAATTAATGGTTTAATTAATTAATGGTCCTGCAGGAAAGGTGTGCTGTGGATTCGATCAGCCAGGGAATTTCATCAGGCGAGACCTAGGAGGAAAGTCTTTTCTGCATTGGCCCCCACCCTGCGGACCATCAGCCCCCCCCCCCCCAGGTGAGGCTGGCCCAACCCTGTTGGCCTTCCAGAAGGCCCTTAAAACTTGGTTCGGCCAACTAGCTTGGGGATCCCATGAGAGAATGAAGCCTGCTAGATGGCTATATGGTCATTGAATGCACTCTTCTGTATGGTTTTCCACCTGTCTGTCTTTTTTTTAATTTTGTTTTTAATCTTGTTTGTTTTTTTTTAATTTAAATTAGTGATTGTTAGTGGTTTTTATGTATCTTGTTTTATTATGTATGCAGCCCAGAGTCACTACATAAGATGGGTGGCTATACCAGTGTGATTGATAGGTGATGCATAGATGATAGATTAGATTAGATATAGATAGATAAAATTTATAAAATAGAAATCAGCCTGCTTCTATTCTGTGATGAGTATGCTACAAACTTTTAAAATACACGCTGTTCAACTGTAAACTCTGTTTTTAAATATAACTGTTACTCCTCACATACAATGTTGAGTAAAGTCCTTTTGGGAGACACTTTTGATGCAGATTATTATTTATTTCAGAAAAGATGAATGTAGGGTAGCCTTTGCCCAACCGTGAAGTCAGGTAAGAGCAGAGCATCCACATTCACCTCCAATGGAATTCGTAGGAAAAAAATTGTTAATATGTGCTGAAGACCTTGGAAAGTTCTGCCGGCTGTCATCAAACTAGATTGAGGGAAATAAAGCAAATGTGTGCTATCTTTAAAATGGGACCATAGTTGACTGCATCATAGCTCCGTGGTGGTTCCCATGAGTAGCTGCTCCATACAAACAATTCTTAACCTTTTCCAGCTTTTCAGAAAATCATAGAATTATACCATTGGAAGGGGCCACATAACTCACCAAAGCTAATCCTATTTTAGGATTAAACCCTAACCCTAATCCTAGCTGTCTTGTGGCTTGGAATGTCTTGTGAATCCAGTCATATTGTGTGATATGTTAACTCTTTAGTTTGTAACCCCATAAGACAATTTGTAAAATATGTATTCCTAAATTCAGCCCCCCTCCCTCATTCCAATATCCATGACAGCCACATCCATGTAATATACTTAGTCTGGTAAGAGAATGAGCCCATTTCCTGAATTTTCATGATGCTCTGAATCATAAACTAACCAAATAAGCTGGTTCACACAAGGGACTCAGCCCCAAACAATCCACCACCTAATCCAAGAGAACATGTTGGGCAAATCCAGCCAGCCAGTCTTTGAATAGATATGGTCTGGTGTGCCATGAGACCCCAGCATGGAGGTAAAATGGAGAAGCTTAAAACTGTGCTTCTGGGGGATGTTTGCTGTCCTTGTGATTGTAAATATGTCAGTGAATATAGTGAGAATGTTATTGGGTGGTGGTTTGGGTGTTTTTTAACTTCTTTACCTACAAGATGGCCAAGGAATGATCATTCTATATCCAGCAGCCTGGAGACTCCCTGGCTTCTTAGACTTTCATCCAAGTTGCTGTTTCCTGCTGCTCTGCATTCTCAAGCAGCATGTCCAGTCATGGAAAGAAGCCTCTGTGCCTGTCCAGAAGTCCTTTCCAGCACGTTCAGTCTGTAATTCATGTATGTGGGTAAAAATGCAAAACAGTGTCTGTGCATAACATACATTTACCCTACTTCTCATTCCATCTGATGAAAGAGAATTTGCGTCAGAAGTTATTGCAAAGTAGAAGAGAAAGTTGAAGGAGTTCTCGTGGGTACAATGGGATGTTCTTGCATATATTAAGAGCTGGCCAGGAGCTCTACCTGTGACTCTCCAGTCTTGCATTGCATCAATCTCTCCTCAGTGGTCTGCAGCCTTCCTGGATTCTCTTGCTGCCATTCAGATCCAGGAAGACATGCAGAGACCATGCCTTCCAATGGCTTAATCAGTTAGAAAGGATTTGCAGCTGGAAGGCTGTAGAGGGATAGGGAAATGGGACCCCAGAAGGATGGGAACAGCAGCATCAGCTTAACATTGCACCATTTGCTCAGCATTTCATTTATTCTCATGCATACTTTACTTCCATCATGTACTACTCTTACTCTATCCAGCAGCCAACCTTCAACTCATCCTATAATTCAATCCTATCCACTATCATACCCTTTCTCAAACCCACAATATATATATACACATTCATACAAGGGCTATGACCTGGCTCTGCCAGCTTGTGTGGGGTGACAAGAATCTTACCCAATCCTGGGGGTGGCTGGCACCTTCATGACGCTCCCCAGGTTACTGCCAATTTTAATATCTATCCTTGGATTATATTTATTTTCTATTTATTTGGGATTATTTTATATTGTAATTTTAATTGATTTTAACTGCTTTGTAAACCACCCAGAGTCGTTTTTTTAACAAGATGGGTGGTGACAAATTTGATGTATAAATATAAACATAAATACATTTCTCAAGACTACTTGAAGAGTAAAAATGTAGTGTGCATCCTCACACCCCAAATAAAACCACATTGCATTGTCCAAATTTTGCTCATTGTCCACTAGACACTTTCCCAGGCACATTAAGAAACTAGCCTCTGGTAGGATTTGGATTACCTGTGTTTTATCACCCTTTGCAGAGGGAAATAGTACTTATTCCAACCCAAGAACTTCCAAGAACGTCTTCTAATCATTAGGCTCAGATATAGCACATATACATAAAACAAGTTGCACAGCCTCCTCACAAGTAAATGACATCCATATTTAACCATATTTTAACCCTAACCCTCCCATGATACCATCTACAACTGCAGCCTTACCCTTTTTAACACACAGCATTTAATTCTTCTTTTTCATCATTCCCCCCATCCCCCTTGGACATTAACATTTATACAATTCAGATGTTAGAATGTGGGTAAATATGGCTGCATATGTGTCTATTGATGGCTAATTTGTCTGAATGCCAAACCCAGGAATTCCCTAATATTTTTGGATTTAGATTTTTGGATCTAAGATGCTCACAGTTTCCCAGCTGAAACTATGGTTGAGTCGGTCCATGTGTTGTGAGATTAAGGAGTTTACATTATGTCTTCTGACTGCTAGTTGTTCTCAGTACACTTTCTCCATGATGGTCTGTCCCTAACCTGGTCTTTCAAGTTTTTCAACAATGCACTTCCCACCACTGTAACTGAGTCCATCCCCTTGCTGCTGGTCATCCTCTTCTTCTCTTTCCTTCTACCTTTCCCAGCATTAAAGATGTGCATGTGTATTAAAAATTATTAGAAGATAGTCATTGTATTTCTTTCCATTTCTTTCACTTTTTTTCCTTTCTTCCATCTCCATTTTTTTCCTCCAAGATCCATGGCCTGGTCCAAAAATGGTCTGGCCAAAATTCAAAACCTCTCAGGTCCTTTGTATCCTTCACTAATTCTCTCAGTCTTTTATCAGAACCAATCAAATCCATTATACCTTTAGTTCTTTTTATTCATTTTTTGCCATGTTTTCATATGAATAAAATTATGCTTAAAGAAAATATTTGAAACAGACCTTTTTCTAAGTAGATACTCACCATATTCATTTGCTCTTGGATCTCCAAGTGGCCAAATCCTGTTTTGGTTACTTATTCTCACCTGTCTATTCATGTCACTTAACTGTTTTGTTTTTTCATTTTTCCTTAATTAAAAATATTGCGCAACTTTTCCTGAAACTCATTCCTCATTCTCACCATCTGGAGGAGCATGTCATGCAACAGTCATCAAACTATAATTCCTACTTTCCTGTGTACCCGGAACTACCTAGGGTCCCTGAGCTTTGAGTTACTGGATAAATTGCAAATAAATAAAGAAATTACACTAATTCATATTTTCTGGTATACATTGTGGCCTTTTCATCTGTAATTAAACCTACACCTTTTACTTCCCAGCATGCATTTATCAGCTCCACTCCACAAGATCAGAGCACCTTAATCAAATCTACTACATTCTCCCCCTTTCTCATAGTTTCACAGAAAGGCAGCGTATCTATTTTTCTTAATTTCATTTTATTTGCTGAACCAAGCTCTTCACTATTTACTCTTCTTAAAATTTTATATGCCTAGATATGGTGAGTTAGAGCCAGTTTAGTGCAGTGGTGAAGGTGCCAGGATAGAAACCAGGAGGCTGTGAATTCTAGTCCTACGTTAGGCACAAAGCCAGCTGAGTGACCTTGGGCCAGTCACTCTCTCTCAGCCCTAGGAAGGAGACAAGGGCAAACCACTTCTGAAATCTTGCCAAGAAAATTGCAGAGACTTATCCAGGCAGTCACCAGGAATCAATGCTGATTCAAAGGTACCATAGATAGATAGATAGATAGATAGATAGATAGATAGATAGAGTAGAGTAGAGTAGAGTAGAGTAGAGTAGAGTAGAGTAAATGGAAACATCCAGACACTTCAGTTGACAACAATATGGAGGAGTGGATTGCCTTCTTCCAAGATTTTTTTTCTTTTTTTTACTTTTGAGAGTAGCCTAAAACCTGGGACTTTATGAAGATTTCCCATCCAAGAACTAATCTGTCTCTCTTAGCTTTTCTTAAGATCAATCAAGGTGAACAAACATCACAGTGCTTAAAGCTGAAATATTTTTCACAGAATAGAATGCAAACAGTAGGATGACACACCCTTTAGAGGGCATTAATTCAGCAACATTTCAGTTGTATAACTGTAAAGTTTTCAGCATTAAACTTTCTTGGAGGGAAGGGGAAATTCTTCCTCTTTTAAAGCAGAGATAACCGGGGTAGATAAGACAGCACAGCAAGTTCTGCATTCTCCATCAAGAAGCCTTTAGAGAAATTGTGCTGAATAAGTGCAGAAAAATTTAGCTTCTACAAAATTGCTTGAAACTTTATTAAACCTTATCATGCCATTCACACCCCTCCACTACCCACTCAGCCTAGTCCATATAGGAAAGCTGCAATAATGTTCGAAAACTGCAAAGGCAGAAAGTCCTATAGATCTCCCAATCACTTTTGAATTTCTCCAGAGTGATTTAGAGGGAGCTAATTCAATTAAATTCCTCCAACTGACTTGAACTTTTGATTCAAAGGGATGCTTTGATCAAATCTTCTCGATCGACTCTATCCCATGGGTTTGCTATTTATTTTACTGATTCCATATACATTTTTCAAAGGAAAGGTCTCTAACCATGAATGAATAAATGCTTCAATTAAGTCACCTTTGGCTCTTGAGGAAAGGGGGATATAAATGCAAGAAACAAATAATATTTAATCATAATTGTCAAACCAGTGAACAATTCAAACTCCAGTTCTCTGAAATCCACTCTTCTGTGAATAAGATGACATAGTTCTCTATTCAAAGCATATGATATATATGTTGGACAGAATATTTCTCCTTTTGTTCTAATTCTCCTGTAACTTCCCCCTTTCATTTATTTCCAAGGATCAGAACTTACATATTTTTTTATGGTTGTTGTTGTTGTTATTATTATTCTCCTATTCCTCTCCATGTTGCACTGATTCATCCTTAGCCTTCTTGGAAAGATTCAGACTGAAAGAGGACTGGTAAAAAATACCATAAAACAAAGAATCCCACCCCCACCCCCCCAGCACACCCAAAGAATAGTCAATGGATGGGCTCTATGTACATGCTAACCAGCTAAACTTGTATCATTTTTGCTTCACTTTTCCAGGTTGTCTTTGAATAATCGGCAAGAAATTAATTAAGAGAAATCCTAGAGGGAAAGGTTCTGAATGGATGAGTTTCCTACAATGTGAATTCTCACTGTCTAGTGTCAAATGTCCTGCTGTTTGGCAACTTCAGTTAAAAACCCATAGAGGGGTTTAAAAAAAAAGAGTGACAGCAAAGTCCAGGAAGACGAATGTTTCTGGCTTTCTTTGGCTAACTGCAGGTACAAACTTGTTGGTTTTAAAAGGAAAGATTTTTATAAAGATACAGCTGTTGCTTTTATCAAAGGTGTCGGCCAGGGATAACATCTGTCTGAGTGAGCAGGCAGCCTGTTTCCTGTTCCCTTTGCTAAAGCCCATAATAGATATTGTTACCATGCAGATAAATCTACCTTCATGTTAAGTTTGCCCACAAAGAAGATTTAGATGGTGTTATTCTAAAATGTATGGGGCAACATCTGTTAAAGCCATCAACCTAGATAGGTTTATGTTGGGTGGGTGCTTGAGTGTGCTGTGAAGATGGATAGCATAAGACTGATCTAGGAAGAAAATGTGTGAGTTGCCAGGAGAGACTGGAGGAGACCCTGATGTGCAGTTTCCACTTGTATGTGGTAGATGAATTGAAAACTGACTAGAATTAAAATAATTTTGCTCTAGAAGCTTCAAAGAAAGCTAAAAATTGGGAAAGAGCAACTCAGCTGGCTACTTCAAATGAACTGTAGAAATGGTTGTTAATTATGGGTAGCAAATTAAGACCCAGCCAGGGACAAATAGGCTGGAATTACGCCACATCAGTCTAAGACAGATTCTCAAGTGTGGTTGGATGAAAGAGCCTCAATATGCTGGGTTCAAGTCAACACAGAAAGCCATAAGACATGCCTTACAAGATACAGTAGCTAAACTAAAGAAAATATAGTATTGTCTGTTTGCAAACCAGGCAAACTCTCCATCCCATAATTCTCCCTTAGTCATGGTTAAGTAGTTAATGGGTTTGTGTGGATCTGTTCCTATCTGTTCCATGTAATAAATCCAATGAAATGATCAATTCAATCAAGTTCAATCATCTCAATTAAACTGAAAAAAAATAAATCAAAGTGATTTAGAGTCACCTGACTCGATTTGATCTGAATCAATTCCCTTCCAAACGTTTATTTAGTTTGGAGATTAGATTAAATTGCCTTCGAACTGAATCTCCAGGATCTCTCAGTTCCTAGTAATTAATTGACATTGAGTGTTGGGATTAGTATTTTATATTCTGCTTGAACGTAGTTTTGAGACAGGAAGAAGTTTAAGCAATTTAGAATGTTATAACGCCATATATGCTTTATCTGAGATAAGATAGAAACAACATCTCACAGCTTAATCAACGAATTCCAATCTGATTGTAAATGGTTCTTAGTTAATTAAAGATGTGCAGAAACTTCCCTAAGGAATTCTAAGTTCTTCATCACTTAAAAATATTCTCCTCCACAAGCAGAATTATTTTCACCAAACTATTTCAGATTTTCAGCTAGTTTTGTCTGTCTTCTAAGCCTGCTACATTGTTCAGTTGTGGAATTCTCTATTATTTTCTAGGGTGATTTACTACCAACTTGGAATTTAAAAGCCCCACTGTCAATCCGTTCAAGAGTGAATTTGAGGTTTTATGTTTTTTGGGTTTTTTTTTTTTTTGCAAAAGATCCAGGGAAGGAAGAAAAAAAAAATCCAAGTTGTGTCTACCTTATCTGGAAAAAAAGTCCAGTGTGAAAGGAATAAGATCAGCCTTACTTTTTTAATGTATGAAGTTACATATGGTCTTCTATATTCTCATTTTAACCTTGGTGAGTTTTGACCTACTTTAATTTTCCATAGTTTAGAGTATTGTTTGGACCTAGCTCATCTGATTAATTTATCATTCAGTGTGTTCTGGGAACACCCAAAATAGAATTATAAAGAACCATGTAACTTATCACTCAAGCAGTGAGCAACCTCTTCCTTCAGTAAAATCATTGTTCTGACATTGGTGAAGAGGATCTCCAGAGGAACTGGAACCTTGATAGTTCTCCTTATTCTCCAGTTAGTGGTGTAGAACATTAGCCAGGAGGACATTCATTATTTTCTTATATTCTTAACACTTCATTCCTACCTTGCATTTAGGCTGGCATCATTTGGCATTTCTTGAGACCCGTTTTTTAGGATCTCAAGATCACCAAAATATAGAGCCTATTGTTCTGCTGAAGATCACAGAACATCACCAAAATATAGAGCCTATGGTTCTGCTACCCTCCTTATTTCCTATCAGTGTTCTCTTTTTCTTTCTGAGAGACAAAGAAAAGGATTGCACAATAACTTCTGCTTAAGTCTTCTCCAGATGGGCAGGGTGGATTGGAACAAAAAAAGAGAGAGAAATGGCATAAGAGATGACATTGTCAGGAAAGAAGAAAGTCTGTTAAGAGAAACTTGTCCAAGTGTCACTTGAAGTCTGGAACCATCAGGTTATGCATTATTTATCTGACTGCTGGTTTTCCATAGCTCAAGCACCAGTTTTTGATGTAATAATCCCAAATTAAAATTCTGGCATCTCCAATTAGGATTGGAAAAACTCCCACCTGAAAACTTCAAAGTTGTTCTTAATCAGTGCCAGTAATGCTGGACTAGATGTATAAGGTAGCATCCAAAATCTCTATGTTTCTGCTGTGTATGAAATAATTTTCCCCCAGATGATCAGGTGGAAGAGATGGAACCATAGAAACTGAAGTGCAGCATTCCCTTGCACTTATTTTGGGGTGCATTTCTGTACATGCATGGCCTCTAGCTTCCTACAGTAAGCAAACACACTTGCTAAAGGATGAGATCATGATTTATTATCATGATACTTGCATTGGTCTGGGGTACTAATGAACCTAGGTCATGTTAGGAATGTGACCTTATCACAGCAGACTGATACAGTTTTCCACAGCAGTTTTTGACATCCTTTTTTGTCCTGAACATCCTTGTGTTTGAACCTATATTTGAATGTTCCAGATGAAGAGGGCCATTTGTTCAACACTTTAAATCTCTCCCATCTTCTGAGATGCAAGTTATCCAACATTGGAGCAAAACATCTTACCACTCAGAAGAATGGATCTTTCAGCAGTGCTTCAAAAGTAACTTTTAGCAAAAATAATGTAGTGTAGCTTCTAAATATGTGCTTTTCATTCTAATGTTGCTTCAGTTCAGGAGCCCAAATTCCATTACTGAGCTTAACAAAAACAAACATGTCTCTAGATATTTCCAAAGCTTCAAGCATAACAACCAGCATCTCTTTGTACACATGCCAACCTCTACCTTGCTGTGTCTCAAAGTTTCTTCCATTGCAAAAACTGTTCCTGCCCTTCCCCCCCCCCGCCCCAATTTCTCCATTTTTTAAATCACTTTCTTTCAAGAGTTGGTGGAACATCCTACTGATGGTGCTGCTATTTTCTGAGCGACTCCTTTCATCACTCTGAAAACTGTGTGGCTGTCCATATGTCTTACTCTAAAAAGATCCAATGGAAAGATTTTTCTGCTGGGTCTTTCCTTGGGATTTCATTGATATTGGATGTTTACACATACCTCTTGTTCGCTTCATTACTAAATAAGGGCAAGGATACTCCACTCGCCTTCCTATCTTTACTTGATGAACTGGATATGGTTCATGAAACTTTAAATCATAACAGTATAAAATAGTTTTCTAAGTGCCACAAGACTCTTGAAAGGTCCCCCCCCCAAAAAAAAAAAAAAAAGAGAGAAAGATTCACACACTTCAGTTCTGGAATTTTTGGCCAAGATGAACCCAAAAAGCAGAAATATATAGTGGATCTCTCTGCAGACCTAAGGATCCATGCTAGCCTTGAATGAGACACCTTTATTTATTGGTATTCCCCCCCCCCCCCGTTTCACTCATTCTTTTCCTCTACAAGGAAGGGGGATTTGGGGCAGCAGATATTTGCCAGGATTTTTTTTTTTTAATAGGCACCAGCACCCCGCCCCCCCCCCCCCCCAAAAAAAGCAGAATACTCTGGTTGCTGGAGGAAGATGCAGTGCTGTTGAGCCGTGACTGAAGAAGGACTGCAGAGTAAGCTGGATGGATAAAACCTATGCCTGGCTGGAATCCAAAATGAAGTTGGCGGAATTCAACAGAGATGAAGGAGGCAAGAATGTATTCCAGCACTGCCCAGGAAGGCAGGATCTCTCCTCCAAAACAGGTTGCTAGAGGAATGTTGAAGCACTGGAGAAAAGCCCTCCTCTGAAACAAGGTACTGCACAGCTGAGACATACAGAAAGCTTCTCTCTGTTGCATTAAAGCATAGCATCATGGAACTGTAGAGCTGAGAGGGACCACGTAGATCACCTAGTCCAACCTCTGCAATTAAACCTTCCATGAGAGGTGGATGTCCAGCCTTTTCTTAAAAACCTGCAGAGATGGAAAACCCAGAACCTCCAAAGCAATGTCCATGGAGAACAACACTTTTTCCCCCTTCCATTCTGCTCCAGATCACTAGAACAGATCACTGACATCTCCTGATCCAAGCAATTGTCCAAAGACGTGTGCAGTTTCTGAACACAAAAGATCCAAGATAATTGAAGTAAAGTTCCTTTTCACATAGTGCATAGCTAACCTGTAGAATTCCCCGCACAAAAGAAAACCCTAACCCTAACCCTAATATAAAGGAAGGAAGGAAAAAAAAGAAAAAGAAATCAAAGAGAAAGCTAAAGTAAAAGAAAAGAAAGAAAAAGAAAAATAGAAAAGAAAGAAAAAAGATACAAAGAAGTGGCTTCTGATCTTCTTTATAGCAGTTAGAAATACAGTTATAAATTCACCTCTTTCTCTAAAGTTACAACATGACTCTCTTCCTTCTATAATCTATCCTGTGTAATAATCAAACCATAAATCATAACTTCATTTTTTTCTGTTTCATATAAAAAGTCTATCAGGGGTTTCCAGTCAGCAATAAATGTAGATACTGTCTTGTCTCTGATCAAAGAAGTCATTTTAGCCATCTCAGCAAGTTCCATCATCTTCACTGACCATTCCTCCATTGCGGGTGTTGCCGAATCTTTCCATCTTTGTACATACAGGAATCTCGTTGTAATTATCATATACGAAAACAAAGTTCCATGACTTTTCTCCAACTGTTTGTCCATCAGTCCCAAAGAAAGACCTCTGGTCTCAGTTGTATATTAATCTTTAACATTCCCCTTAGCAAAAATTCTAGTATCTTGTGATAAGTTAGCCATTTATGTTTGCCTATTATTTCTCATCTATGAAATGCTTCTTGTGCTGAGGGCCACAAAGGTGTTTTTGGGCACAACCTGGATTTGTAACTACTCCATATTCTCAATATGGCATATGTAACATAATGATTTTTAAAATCCACATTAACTTTGACTTTGTCATACCGCAAATATCCATGTCACCCAAATCTCAGGTCATGTCCTTCTAACTCCAAAAGTCTTCTATTTCTCAGCAGCACCCACTCTTTCTGCAAAATACATTTTCAAATCGGGTAAACCCAATCCTGCTCTTTCCTTTGCATCTTGTAGCACCTTATATTTAACTTGTGTTTTTTTCCCTTTTCATACAAATTTAGATATATCCTTCTGCCATTGTTTAAATGGTGCATCAGTTGTCAAAACAGGTATTGTCTGAAAATAAAGCATTCTAGGCAAGACATTCATTTTTATCACATAAATTCTCCCCAGCAATGATAATTGTAGTTTCTCCCATCTTTTAAAAATATGTCTTTTTTAACTTCATTCCACGTCTTAATGTAGTTATTTTGAAATCATATAAAATTCATATTTGTCATAGTGATACCCAGATATTTTACTTTCTTCTCAATCTTAAAACCTCTTTTATTCATCAGTGCTGTTTGATCTATTTTCATGCTCTTCGTTAACATCTTCATCTTCTGTTTGTTGATCTTAAAACCTGCTAATGCACCAAATTCTTTTAATTTTCCCATTTGGATCTATCTAAAAGGAAATTAAACAAATTAATGGAGAATAAGAGCCTCAGTGGCTAATAATTATAATATACTCAGCATATTTTCTCCAGGACTGGAAGTATTAAACCTCTTTGTGTCAGGTGCTAGGGAACATGAGTAAGAAGAAACTATCACTATCATATCCTGCATGGGAGTTTCTTATAGGCTTCTTGGGAACAAAATGCTGGATTAGATGAACCTTCAATCTTTTTTTATGTGTTCACAGTGTTTAGCTGAAATGGCCAGCCCCAGACAGAAATGTTCTATCTCCCTAGATCAAATTGAAGACTCCAGGCTAAGATAACATTGGTGGTGCAGTTTTTGAGATTGCCCTTTCAATCAAGATTATAGCAAGATCAGGAGTAATGAATGGGAAGAAGTTCAATTTGGAAGACAAGAATGTAAGGCAAAGCAATGTTGCTGATATTCATCTTCTTGATCCAATCTCTGCCATTGGGAGAGATTGGTTGTTGGTGAAGAGGAAGCCCAATCCCACAATTATCAATTTGGTTGACGAAATTATCTTTTCCTTGTCCTTGTCCTTGTCCTTGTCCTTGTCCTTGTCCTTGTCCTTGTCCTTGTCCTCTTCCTCTTCCTCTTTCTCTTCCTCTTCCTTTCCCTTTTCCTTCTTTTTTTTTTTTGGTTGGTGGGACCTGTAAGCTAGCTAGCAATTCTAGACATCCTACAGCTGTACAAAATGTCTTGTCTTCTTCCAATGAAACATGGATGGAAGAGGAAGGCAGACATTTCTTTTTCCTCATTCAGGTGTTTATAGGAGCAGGGGTCCTGGGCCTGGGACTTAAATCTCTGCTCCAAACCCTAAGAGAACCAATAGGGCACAATTGACAAGGACATCTTGGGGGGGGGTGGGTTGTTTTTCAGTGTTTCCTTGCTTAGTTGAGTAGTTTCATTTGTGCTCACATCTTTTTTTATCCATCCTGTTCTTAGCTTCTTTGTCTGTTTGCTGATCAACAATTCTTAATGACTGCAGGTAAGAGCTAGCCTTCATATCATTTGATTCGCCGGTCTTATTTTCCAATAACTCACTTGGTTGTATTAAAAGAAAAAAATATTGTTACTTACATGTTAGGTTTGTACCAGAAGGGCTGAGATGGTAGGAATTTCAGGAGACGAACTGGCAGGTTTCTGTTAAAAGTCTGTTATGCTATAGAGAGAAACTGATTTTCTAGAATTAAAAAAAAAATCAATTTGCATCTGAACAGAAATTATACCAAAAGAAGACATTTTCTTGAGATGAAATGATAAATCTTTAAAAAGTATAGAATATTTTTTAAAAAACCCACCAGACTATTGTTTAATTTATCACCTCTGCCTTTCGTTCTTCTATCTCATATGCCAAATATTACCTAATTCTATACTTAATTGATTGATTGATTGATTGATTATGTGCCATCAAGTTGTTTTCGACTTCTAGTGACCACATAGATAGATTTTCTCCATGATGAAACTCTATATTACCAACTCACAAAATAAACTTCCTTTTGCTTGTGAGCATCTGATTGTCTGTTTGGGGTCTCCTGATGTTACACTTCTTTAACATTGAACAAGAAATAGCAAGAGAAAGACCACAATAAAAGTCATTGTCCAAGAGTGTGCTATCAGCTTCAAAATAATATCTCACATTCCAAGGTGGCACCTTCGGGCTGCTGATATCAATGGATCTTCAGATCCATTGTAAGCCATTTATGACATATCTGAGAGCAAACCTGACAGGCTTATATTTTCATCTTGCTCTGAAGGAGCTTAGGGAAGTCCTGTTTGGAGATGAACTGTATATTAAGGGTAAGTACATTTGTTATGCCTTCCTCTTCTCACTAGAAGAACCCCAAGGAAGATGTTTCCCTAATACATTCATCAGTGTAAATTATGGCCTGCTTTCCTGCTTGTACGAAAAGTGCAATATTTCAAATTACCATAAACCCAATCATGGCAATAAATGTAATAAAGTTATGGATGTAATTATTTAAAGCATTTATTTCCAATTTCAATTTTTCTTTGCAAAGGACATGTGCTTGAGTTTAACTGTCTGAATTACGTTAACAGCAGCTCTAGGGTTATTTATTTATTTGTATTTTATTTTGAAAAAGAAGACTGATAAATGGATCTCTATGATTGATGACATTAGTCCAAAGGGAAATGTATTTAATGTTTCTAAGAAGCAATGTTCTCTTCAGCTAGGAGTCTTATATGCCCTGTGACTCATCTTGCCACATTTGATGCCTCCATCAAATGTTCAGTAAGCCTAAGTGTTTGTTTGTTTTCCCCCTATCTCCCTATAATTTCAGAACAGTTGCTAGATCAGGCCAAGGTCTATTTTAGTCCAACATTTTGTTTGTCAACCAGATGCCTCTGGAATGCTGATAAGCAGGAACTGGAGACATACCTTTTCTGCCAGTGCCTCCCTACCTATTAAATGGGTGGTCTGAGTACTTGATAGGCAAAAGTCCCTATTTAGCAGAATATGTTTAGTTCTGTAGGAACTATTAGCTCAGACCTTCTGTAGAAAGACCTCAACTGAATGCTATTTTTAAATGATTTCCATGGGTTGAACTAATTGGGAGAGACACTGATTTCCATATCTGGTTCCTTGCTTTCATATGGAAGGTCAGTTTCTGTTTGTATTACACCTCCAGAGTGCATTTGGTTTAATGAGAACCTCTATGAGATGAACCATTAGAAATGATACCTGCAACATTGAGGAAGAAAGACTCAAAGTTAACTTGATTTAGTGTGGGTATGAGCCTAAATTAATGACTAAAGTGTGGTGATAAGGGAGGTAAATAATCATTACTTCCTTACTGCATTGAAGGGTAATCAACTGGTGGATTTGTTTAGGGCAGTAAATTACAGTATGGAGGGATATAAAGATGCCCACCTGGCTGCCATGATTGTTTTGTGCAGCAATTTAATTTAATTTAATAGCTGTCCAACTTGCAAATTGCAACTCTGGGCAGCTAACATAGGATTAAGACTAGTATAAAAGTAATATATAAAACAAAAGCATAATATAATCATTCCATATCAAATCATTTCAGATGGGCTCATCAACTGCAGTGGCACAGTGCCTGAGGAAGAGTGAGATCTTCAAGGCCCTATAGAAGTCCAGGAAGGCTAAGGCCATCCTAATCTCAGGGGATACGCTGTTCCATAGGGCAGGCACCATAATAGAGAAGGCATACTTCCTGGGCCCCACCAGATGATACTGTCTAATGGAGGGGCCTTGGTGTATGCCTAACCAGTTGGATCTCAGGGATAGGTAGAGTCAACTGGAGATAGGTAGGTCCCACAAGTAACCTACCCCTGTGCCATGAAGGTCTTTATAGGGGATGAACAACACCCAGAAGCCTACTAGGAGACAATGCAACTTGTGGAGTAGTATTGTTGCACTGGAAAACTGTGGCACACCATTAAAATGCCAGTGCATTTTGGACCAGATGAAGATTCCAGATGGTCTTCAAGGGCAGCACCTCACAAAAAGTATTATAACAGTCCATCCAGGAGATGATTAAAGCACGAGTGACTGCAAGTAGGATCTCCTAGGCCTGTAACAGTTACCATTGATGCACAATTGGTACAAGGCCCTCCTGGTCACAATTACCACTGTTCTTTGAGCAGGAGCCAAGAGCCCAAGAGGACTCCAAAATTGTGCACCAGATCTGTCTATAGAAGTGCAATCCCATCCAGAACTAAAAATGGAAGGTCCTCAGATTCAGGCTTTAATACTCATAGCTGCTTGGTCTAGCTAGGGTGAAGCCAAAGCCTGCTCTTCCCCACAGCCTTCAGATATTGGGCAAGAATCTTGGCTGCATCATTGGGAGTCAAGATGTATTATCTACATAGTGATTATACTTGAACACATTCAATGGATGACCTTATCCAGCAGCTTCATGTAGATATTAAATAGGAAGACAGAGAATGTAGAACCCTGAGGGACCCCACAAAATAGAGGTCTAGGGCTAGATCCCTCCTCTCCTACCAAGACCAACTGGAACTAGTGTTATGGAGAACCACCATAACATCATGACTCCCACTACTAATCCCTAGAAGTAGTTCAGAAGCATACCATGATCAGTGATACTGAAAGCCACTGAGAGATCAAAGAAGGCCATGAAGGATACATCGCCTCCATCCCAATCCCACCAGATATCATCTTCAAGTGTGATCAATAATGTCTCAATATCCAATCTTAAACCTGACTGAAAATGATCTAGATAATCCACATCTTCCACAGCCCTCTGCAATTGCAAACTGACCGCCTTCCCAACAACTTTCCCTATACATTAAAGGTATTTTAGGTTTTCATTTCATATTTATAGTGTTACAATGAATCCTGAGTCTCAAAGATTTAGCATATGTACATTTAATTAATTAATTAAACAAACAAACAAACAAATAAATAAATAAATCTAATAGGTCCAAAGTTATAGCGTCAGTGTAGCATGGTAATGGGCAATGATGGTGAAATAATGGTGTAACACCTCCTTGTTTGGGGTTAACATTATACTTTTTATAGAGAAATTATCATTTTTGCTTCCCTTTGATCTTATTTACTGGTTTGGTGAAAGCTACAGTGTAAGTTACACATTTCTATGTTCCTGCTCTAATGAATGCTTCTTACTTGTACTTGCTAAGCAATGTTCTCTGATTTGATTGCCTGCTTCATCTTAGTTCCTGTACCTAATTTCATGGAATATTCATTCCTCAATACAGATCAAGTTGAACAGATAATATGTACATTTCCTCTTATATTACCTAAAGTCTTCTCTGCCTACCTGTGGGTACATCCTCCATAAGACAGCCTTGAAAGGGGAAGTCCAGAACCTTGAGAGCAGGCTACTTATGATAATACATGTCTTCAGAAAGATTATGATGGGAGAGATGTCAGGAAGGGAGTGAATGCCTTCCTATGAGAAATTATGGAGAAATGCAACAGAAAAATTTTATGACATCCTATTTACTGTCCATGTGCTCTGTCTGAGCAAATCCTTCCAGTTTTATAGCTGAAACGATGAAACCATGTTCAGACCATGTTGGAGGTCACCCTTTTCCTTTTTGTTCCTCAGAAATAAGGGGCCCATAAAATTCTAGAGCTATTCTTTTGGCCAGTTTCCTCTTTACTTGTAATTTCACTCTGTTGGAGCATTAAAATGGTTTTTATTCCTTCTCCATTTTGTTCAGGGAGCAGTTCCTCTGCTCTGAACAGATGTCCACTATTGCTTGTTAAACACACAGACATACACACACACTCAGATGACATTGTCCATTCATTTATAGTTGGGTCAGGTAGACATATGTGTGTAGGGAGAATATTCTGCTTTTCTGCTCAGTGCATGCAGTTTGACTTCTCTGCCCAACCATTCCAAAAGCTTTTACCACTTGTTTGGGGAAATGCATGTACCATGTGACATTTAGCTGTGGACTTAATGGTACCATTTCCCTAAAACTGACAGGTGTATGAAATATTCATGGTTTTCTCAAAAGACTTTCTTTGGCAGTTAAAAAAAAAAAAACCCTTCCAAGAGTACTCCAATTTCTTTTATTTGTTTGCATCCGTGAAGGAAACATTCAGTGTTAAATCACATCAGACTTCATCCATGCAGATGGAGCTTGGCAGTTCCAGAAAAGAAAAAAAAAGATAGAATTTCCTAATTTCTCTAATCAGAAAAGTATGTTCTAATGAAACACAGCAAGCAACTACAAGCCTTTGCTGATAGGTTCTTCTAAGTCTATGGAGTAGTCCAACTGCATTGGGTAGGATTGACCCTCATGTTCCTAAATGAGTGTTCCCCCACATTTCTTTCCATTAGGAGGTCAACAAGGGCACCTAAACAATTTTCATATGTACTGGCCTAGCAGTAGCACATGTGAAGGATCTGGGTATCCTTGTTGATCACAAGTTAAATATGAGCCAACAGTGTGATGTGGTTGCTAAAAAAGCAAATGCTATCTTGAAGTGCATTAACAAAAGCATAGTTAGATCACAGGAAGTAATTTTCTACCACTCCTTTGCCCTGGTGCCAGCCCTTGATGGTAGGAAACAGACACTACAAGAAATATTAGAACTTTATTGATCTAGGC
The DNA here is from genome assembly GCA_030867105.1 of Liasis olivaceus. NCBI lineage: Eukaryota > Metazoa > Chordata > Lepidosauria > Squamata > Pythonidae > Liasis > Liasis olivaceus. The sequence continues at coordinate 254,264,094 of CM061348.1, read as the reverse complement.
TGCAATAACAGAATATTGAAAGCCTTACACCATTTTCCCTTCCCTTCCTCTAATACCAAAGAAGGCAGGGCAATCTTGAGTTTCTTACACCTCTGTTTTCCTGGGTTAAGTTTATGTTTTCTCAATGGTTTTCTTCAACACCACCTAGGTACTCCTCTACATTTGGTCAGACCCCCATGTGGAACTAGTTCTGGGCACCACAGTTCAAAAATGCAGGGACAAATTGAGGCAAGTTCAGAGTAGAGCTACCCAGAAGATGAAGAGTCTGGAAATCAAGCCTATGAGGAACAATGAAAGGATCTGGGTAAGTTTAAGCTATGGAAAAGATGACTGAGGGGAGATGTGACAGCAATTTTCAAACATCTAAAGAACTGTCACACAGAAGAAGTGGACTAATTCTGTATTGCTCCAGAAGGCAGGACCAGAAACAGTGGGTTAAAACTTCAAAGAGACAGATTCAGGCTAGACATAAGGAGGAACGTTCCAACTATAGGAGGTGTCAGCCAGTGAACAGGCTGTCACATGAAATGGTGAGTTCTCCAATGCTGGAAGCCTTCAAATTGAGGTTGGAAGATCATCTGTCAGAGATGGTCTATGGACCCTGCGCTGAGCAAGTGGCTGGCCTAGAGGATATCTAAAGTCACTTCAAACTATATGAGTCTATGATCCTATTTCATATCTTATGAATGAAAGATCCCTGTCGTATGCAGCGGGAATGGCCTTGAAGGAGATGAGGAAGAATTACTACTAAGGCAATGGTCATACACAAGGGGTCTGAGCCCAAATCAAGAAAGTAACTTGAGAAAATGTCTCTGACAAGCCCCTCCCTAGTTCACATGAAGATAAAATGAGGGGGAGAGAAGCACATTTGGACTTGCAAGATGCTGCTACTATAGCTTTACAATAAAAGTAGTACCGACTTACATGGCATTGGTTTCCTGCTCTGATCTAATTTGGAGGAATGACTTAATAAGAGTTGCTGTTACAGAATCCAAAGTAAACCAAATGATAGAGGGCAATGATACTACAAGAATCTGAAAAGGAACACACAAACTCATGTGCACACATACACCCATACATTTCACAGAGGTGTGAAATTCAGCCAAGATATTTAATTTGAAGAGTAAAACTAATTCTGTTTGAATTGGAGATTAGAACTGATGAATCAAGCCAAGTCAAAGAAATGTGAAGAAAGAGTATCAAAATCCACTGAAACTTGAAATTGATTTAAAGGTCCCTAGGGTGATTTGGCAGGCCGCATCAATTCAGCAATTGACCTCCATGTTTGTACAGCTTTGTATGTCTCTTACACACACACACACACACACACATAGCTGCTCCATTATTGAAAGAGCTCTCTTTCACTCCCCTTGAAAAAGAGTAATATTAAATGTATGGTCACTCGCCTTCCTCAGTTACCTTTTGAAGGCAATGAAAAGATTCCACAGGCCATTTGGCATGGATTTGCATTGGTGCGTTTCCACACTTCCCTCCTAGCTACCCAAACCAGAAACTTTTTAAAGAAAAGAAATAAGCTAGCATAGCTTATAAACAGATTTACCTTTCTACAGATTTATAATGTTTCCCTTGAAATTTACAGCATCAGATTGCTTTGTGGGTGAGCACAAAATATACAGACTACTTAATCTTGCAAGGGAGAAATTATTTTTGCAAGAAGAAATGTTGAGCATTGACTTAATATCCATGGGACTTGGGGTTTTATGTTTAACCATTTTCTACCATATGGAAGATAACTGCACTATCTTTCTTCTGGAATGAGCTAAATAGTCCATGTTCTGAATTAGGTCTCACAGATTCATTGCATAAAAGAAAATTTCTCACTCTCTTAGGGGTGGACAACATTGTCAGATACTGGGTGTCAATGGATATGGAGATAGATAGATAGATAGATAGATAGATAGATAGATAGATAGATAGATAGATAGATAGATAGATTGACTGACTGACTGACTGACTGACTGACTGACTGACTGATTACTGTATCACATTGCTAAGACTTGGACCATCTCATCTCCAACAGCTCATATCATCCACCCCACCCTAAAAAAAAACCCTTGCATAATCTTCCATAAGAAACCCAAAGTACTGGATACAGATTGTTCTTTTTTTCTTTTCCCCTTCCTAATTCTCTGATCATCATTACTTTTTTTCTGTGCATTTGAGGCTCCTTTCCTCTTAAAGCATGTTACATCTGCCCCTGTTATTACAACATAACAAGCAGGGAGATGGCTTCCAATGTATATTCCTCGGTGGGTCTTTAAGAGATGTTTAAAATCTAGCTATTTGCAAGGTCAAAGAAGCATGCTGTGCTAGAAACCTCCACTAACAACCCAAGAAAGTGTGAGCGAAAGAATTTATTTGCAGCCATGTGAGGAGAAAGGACAGACACTCCTCCTCATTCCTGTAATTAAAAGGAAATTTTTATTTCTTGCATGTGTTCCCAGAGGTAGTTTTAAGAGAGGGCATAATTAGAAAACTATTTTACTTTTGAAACCCACATTTTTGTTCCTGGAATGAAAATGCATATATTTTCCCCCTTTCTCCCACCGGTACTATGGCTCTCTCAAGAAATTTATAATCTGAATTCCTGCAGAGTGTAAGCAGAGAGAGAATCTGTGGGTAGAATTGGATGGGCTTTGCGAGAAAAATGAAACAGACGAAGTCAGGAAGGAAAGCAGCCTGGGTCTGTATGTCTGCCTTTACAACTGCTTGGTTCAGCAAATAAATTGCTAAATTGCAAAGAATCTCAGAAAAGAAGAAAAAAACATATTCCACACAGTAGCAGAAGCTTCAAGCACATTAATCAACACACATCTCAAACGCTGCCAACTTTCACATCTACACCATGTTATAATTACTTGCAGGGGCTGATAGAGACAGAAAATAACAGTGAACATGGCTCCTTAGCAAGCCAAACCATTTTCGCCTTCAGAGGAAATGGAGCAGAAATGTCTTGATATGTAATGAAAGAGAATGTCACATTTTGTTGCATTTTCTCTAAATAAGAAGGGCAGTGTTACCTTCTTTGGGAAAGGGGGAAAGAGACATCTTTCTGAAAATCTGTCCATTTAAGAGCCAAAATGTCTTGCTGGATCAAAAATACAACAAACTATTTCTGGCAGCACTGAAGAAGTTCTCACTTCCTTTTAGGAGAAAGAGAAGTTTCAAAATAAAGAGGATAATCAACTTTCTGAGTGAAATTTCGCTTCCTTGTCTTGTATTTCCCAGGCAGACTCTAAGAATATATTTGAGTCTTGTATTATTTTAAATTGTGAGCTACCCCTGAAAGTTGGGATGGAGGGAGAAGGAAGAGAAGGAGAAAAAGGGAAGGATGAGAAGAAGGAGAAGAGAAGGAGGGAGGAGCATTCACCACAGATTTCTTCTAGAACGAATTGACACATTTCTAAAAATGGATCTTGTCATGGCACAAAGAGTGGCAATGAATGCACTGTCTTCATATTCATTATTTTCTGCTCAAAATGAATAGAAAATAGCATTTTAATTATTAAAAAAGAAACAAGCAAACAACCTTGGAAGAAGCATGTGGATTGTGGGAAGTTACATACAAAAAGACTATAATGTACATTCTGTAAAACAGTTCAGACATAGTTCCTTTAAAAAAAATGTAGTATATATTGGAAGAACTCCATTTTTAGGAAAGAATTACCATGTAGATTAGGGAAAGTTGTTCACAAAAGGTCAATACCTAAGGAAGCTGAAAATGAAAACTGAACATGGACTCTTTTGGGGGTAAAATAAAATGGCAGATTGGAATAATGTCCTTCTATTGAAGGCATTACGATGGAATGGGATTATGCTTTTCTGCATATTAATATTGGAAACTATTTACTTTAGGATTAATAGCATGATCTCCACGGAGAAAATTCATAGGAGCTAGATGAGAGCCAGTTTGGTGTAATGGTTTAAGGCACTAGCTAGAAAGCGGGAGATTGTGAGTTCTAGTTCTGCCTCAGGCACAAAGCCAGCTGGGTAACTTTGGGCTAGACTCCTCTCTAAACCTGAGGAAGAAGAAAGTAGGAGCAAAACACTTTGAAAATGTTGCCAGGAAAACTGCAGGGACTTGTCCAGGCAATCATCAGGAGAAGAATGACTTGAAGACCCGCACATACACAGAAAGACAGATAACACCAGGGTGACTTGTGTGGACCCAGAAACTAAACAAGAGTTGAAGCTGGTTAATAAATAGTTGGTAGAACCATCAGGAAATCTCAAAGCTATAGGCTTGATGGAAAAGTTGAAACAAGCATTTTGGAAGAGGATGAAAGCAAACAATTTTGTATTGCTGCCAAGAAAACTGCATGGACATGTCCTTCAAGCCCAGTAACTTGAAGAAAACTGTATGCTTGCAAATATCACAAAATGTCAGCATGCTTACATGAGATCTTGAGAGACCCAGAGGCAACCCAGATGAAATCTCACAAGACACAAGAACTCCTGCAATTTCTGTTATTCTTTAAAATGGGATGTTAGTCCACAAATAGGGGTTTCACCACTGAGAGCTTTTTCAGAAGGGTCTAGCTGAGATAATTCCATATTTTTGGGAAGAAGTGTAAATGGACCAGTTTTCAGGGTTGAACACTGGGAAAGGATGAAAAATGTCAAGATGGTGGTCACGTCTGTGGGGTTGAAGTCCCACCACATTTTTATGTGCATTGCACGTATGATGCACATTAAAAAAAGTCAAGACTTCAATCATGCAGTTACAGTAGTCCCTGACATTTATGTTCGCATGTCTAAAAATGGGGTGCTTTTCAATGAAAAATTAGAAGGGGGAAGGGAGAAATCAAGCTGCAGTATTTTGGACAAATACAAACTAATTTTCACCCAGTTTACTAGACTTGCATGAACGTGGATGTATATTTACTAAGAAGAAAACAGAGGCTTTGGACCTCTATAATTTAAGGAATAGCCAAATCCTTTTCACAATAGGTTTTCCATATTTACTGTCCCACAGTCAATGGATAATTCTCTCTTGCTACGATTCATATTGTTTTGCCTCATTCAGATTCTCTCAGCCCTCAAACACTGGGACAAGATATCAACAGTATCTTCTATGTACCTGTGCAATTGGAAACTGTTGGGATTCTGATTATACCAAACCCCAGATGGGTACCTGGTGTATCCCAGCAGCTTCATGTAGATGCTAAAGAATAAAGGAGAGAGGGCCATGCTCTGTGTGTCCCACAAACCAGGACCTGATTGGCTGATCTCTCCTCCCCCACAACTACAAACTGGCATTGCTCACTGAGGAAGGAATGGAACCACTGAAACACAGTTCCCCCATTTCCAACCCTGAGATGATCCACAAGAATATCACAGGTAATGGTATTGAATATCTCTGAGAGATCCAGAAGGACCAGGAGTGATGCACTCCCCACCATCTTGATCAAAACAATGTCATTCATCACAGTGATCAATGTTGCCTTGGTCCTATGCCCAGGCCTGAATCCCATCTGGAAAGACTCCAGATAATCTTCTTCTTCCAGGGTGCCCTGCAGTTGAACTCCAACCAATCTCAATAACATTACTCAGAAAGGAAGATTGCAGACTGGGTGATACTTCTTAAATATAGATGGATCAAAGGGTCATTTTTTAAAAAAAAAATTGGGATGGTCATGTGACAAAGTTATACCCTTTTGGCAAAATAATTTTGGAGAGATTAGTGTTATCACTAAGCAAAGAATTGAATGCTCTCCAGAGTTAGGCTTATTGCATTTATTTATAGGACCAAATCAAAAAGTTAAAAATAAAGAACTGATCATCTATTTAATTTTAGCAGCAAAAATAATGATTGCATAACATTGGAAAACTCTAGATAACATAACAATTGAGCTATGGATTAACAAAGCCTCTTCAATTGCCACATTACACAAAAATCACAGATAAAATTAAGGTAATGAGACTTTGGAAGCAGGACCCATAATTTTATCAAATTTGGATGGATTTTATGGTTTATTTTAATAGTAATAGATTATAATTTGGTGTACTCTATATATATAGTAAATTTTCACATGTACAGTACCCGTCACCTGAAATATGTTTAGATCCGTCTGAATCCAGTCCATGTCTATATAGTATATTTTCTTGCACCAGTACAATTTTATGGGCTTTTGATCCAAGAAAATGTCTCTTTATTCACATTGCAGTAGATCTTTTTTGTATGTTCTATATTTTTCTTTTTTCTTTATATATATCTTGGATGTATGTTAATGTGGTTATTTGATATTGCTTGAAATAAAATTTAAAAACAAAACAAAACACTGACTCCCAGAACCACTTTTGACCAAAGTTGCTAAAAAGTGAAGGTATATTTTCCTGATACTTGGAAATGGGAAATATCTTTGTCCCAAAATGGGTTAATAAGAAATATTTCTGTTTTCTGTTTCTATTTTCATTCATTAAATAAGAAAGAGTAAGCAAGCAAGAAAGAAAGAAAGAGTGGGGGGAGGATTTATTTTAAAAAAAGAAACCCCCACCCCACCCCCCAAAAAAGAAAACTCAGAAAAAATCCTGATTGTATCCACTTTGAATCCCCACCTTATCCAGTGCAGTCCTTGGACAGCCATAAAAGAAAAATAAATGTTAAAATGAATGATTAAATGAAACTCCTGCTTATGAAAAGAGGCCACTCCTGTTTTAAAAGCAAAATCGCCTATTTCATTTCTACCCTCTGATATCTAAATATAGCAGAAGGGCAGGACTCCCCCCCCCCCCACCGCCATCCCAGCTTTCTAAATTATTGCATATCAATTCTATGATAATGACACTGTAGCAATGCAAGTTAGCAGGATTTACCACTTTGCTTATTTATTATTAATCACAGGCATATCGTGCTATTTGGAATGTTCCTACTGGTCCCAATTCCCAATATTTATTAAATGCAAGAAGTATTAAAAAGAAAAAAAAAGAAAGTAACGTGAATGTGGCCTGGTGCAAAATGATAAAGCTATTTTTCCAAAGATTTATTGGACTATTAATGTTTTAACATCTGTGGCTGTAGGCCATTAGTACGTGGCCTGCCTCTTTTTCCAGACGTTGACAGTACAGGAGGGCAGATTTAATAGTCAATATTAAAAAATCTAAGAGCTGAGGGTTTTTTTTTGTTTTCAAGGCTATCTAGATCATTTGTTCAAAGCTCCTTCTTGGACAAGCTTCTCACCATCTGTTGTTTGTGAGTTTTCGCATGCAGGCAAGAATCATGACACAAATGCTAAAGTTGGCTGAATCTGATCAAACCATCAATTTGGGTTCCTGGAAAATTAGATTTTCTTAGAAAGAAAACACACAGTATAAAATAATATGGTTGCTACATCAGGTGAATGGCCTCCCTACGGTCCCCGTTGAATTACTGTCATATTAAGAAGTGTATTTTGTAGACAGGTAGCTATGGATTATGTTATACTGTGTTTCTGGAGTTGAGTGAATGATGATATTGAGGGAGTTTTTTCCACACTATTCTGTAATGTGCAAATGGATGGATGCTGGTATATTTACAGATGGACAAAGTAATTCAAAGGGACAAAGGGGCACATAGAGAACTATGCAGTGGCTCTTCTCGCAGTCAGAACATCCATGGTGGAGCTGCAAATTTGAGGAGGCTTGCAATGCCACATAAAGAAAATTCTTTGTGGGATTTTTGAAATATGTTTAGATCTGTCTGAATCCAGTCCATGTCTATATAGTATATTTTCTTGCACCAGTACAATTTTATGGGCTTTTGATCCAAGAAAATATGTCATATGGACAGGAATTGGATTTAGACTGACTGAACTATGCTTCAGAAAGGCCACAGCTAGTGTCAGCAGTGGTCAACCTTGATTTCTTCCAGAAAGCTAAGCTGGGTTGGATATGGTTAATATCTGGATTAGAGACCCCAAAGTAAGTCCATTCTGGAAGAAGGCGATGGCAAACTTTTTCTGAAGTGTTGCCATGAAGACTGGATATGTCTATATAACCACTGGGAATTAATTTCAACGCAAGGAATTCTTTATTTTTACTCTTTCCAAACCAGCGGAGTATTGGATATAAATCAGGTAAAAGAGCTCTGGGTTCTGTCTTTCTGTATGATTGTCCCCAAATAGAAGGGAACAGGGTCAAATTTGGTTTGAGGGCCAAAGCCAGCCAAAGAAAGATCACTTATTCCAGAAAAAAATCCCCCCAGTGCATGCCTAGGGGATAGGTGGGTGGGTAGTGGCACAGAACGCTGATGCCTCCTCCATTCTAAGCCCCTCCCACCTTTCATTAACAGTCCCCCCCCCCATGCTTCCAAGTGTACATGTGCACCCAGATACAACATGAGAGAAGAGCAGAAATGGGTTCACAGAGGCAGCATAATCACACCCATTCTAATTAGATCCGTATGCATGCACGCATGCACACATACACACAGTGCATGCATCCTGATTCATATCTGGGGTGAAAGTGCACACTCGCACTCTACCCCCAGAGTCAAGACTATTTTGTAGGAGACAAGAAAAAAATAAATGCCTTTTATGGACATTCCTGGTTTCAAAAACAAAACAAAACATGCTTGGTAGGCTTCCCCTATATTGTTAAACATATTTTTGTATTTGCTATGCAGTGATCAAAAGACCCCCCCCCCCCAAAAAAAAATCTATTTATAAAAATGCATTCCACTGAATGTATCTGGCACTTGGGAAAGTATACTGGACTAAGAATGGTATAAAACAGGCAATGATTTTAATTATGTATTTATTCCTTGCTGTTTATCTCCTATTTCGTGCAGGAACAAAGGACATCCATACTGTTCCCTCCTCCTGTTTCTCCCTACAAAAACAACCTTATGAGGTAGGATGGGGTGGGCAAGATTAAGTGTGATCGACCCAAAGGCCCCTAAGTGAACATCCACAGCTAAGAGGGGACGACCTGGGTGCCCCCTCCTAGTCCAGCTCCCTCACCTCTACACCACAGTGCTTCTGAGGCTGAGAGTCCCCAAAGTCCTCCAAGGAACCTCTGTGACTGAGGGTGGACTGGAACCAACTCTTCCTGCTTCTAGTCTAACACCTTCAATACTACACCCCGCTTTATTTCATCTCAAGCAATAAAGCCAAATATTCATTCATTTGGCCTACTGTAGCTTGATCCATGTTCTATACACCATTTCTAACAGAGCTTGGTCAGCCAAACCACAGCTGACCATAACTTAGCCACTTAGAATTTAATCAGACAATATTTTTGCTGTATGCAAAAGTTTATTGGATCATCAAGTAGCTGTAGTACAAATGATGACTGATGATGATTATGTGCCATCAAGTTGTTTTTGACTCCTAGCAACCCCATAGATAGATTTTCTCCATGGCGATCTGTCTCCAATCTGGTCCTTCAGCTAGTCTTCCAATGGTGTACACATCGCCAATATAGCTGTGTCCATCCACCTTGCTGCTGGTTGTCCTCTTCTTTTCTTTCCTTCTACATTTCTCAGCATTACAAATAGAACTAGATAAGAACTAAAGTCCAATGTGATTCAGAAGAGAACATTTCTTTCTAACTCCAAATACTGGAAGCAATACCAATAAAATTTACCTGCCAATGTAGTAGATATTTTAACAGGTCTGGAGGGAAGATTTGGAGACTTAATTTTCAAATTAACCCACTTTAGATGGTTACCACAGCCAATTCTCCCACCACCAGGTAGAATCAAACCAATCTGTCAATTTCAGTTTTGCTCAGTGTCGTATTTTTCCAAGTTCAGGCTTCTTTTAGCCATTTCCGTATCAACGGAATGGGTGGAAGTCCTTACAAAAATATGTGTATATTATATAAAAATGCATTTTTAAAAAGAAATTGGCATCACACATCATAAAATACTGAAAAGTGCAAGTATCAATGTGTACAGTGACTGTTTTGGCTTGTAGATTGGTTGAAGAAGAATAAATGGCCTATGTTTGCATTCAAAATGCAAACTGAATGGGGAAAAAAAACGGGTACCAAGGTCCTGATGAGAATAAAATGGAATCCCAACCAGGTCAACCAGTTCACCAAACAGGATATTGTAGAAATAAGTTATATTTCAGCTGGAAAAAAAGATTATCTTTAACTCTTTTGTTGAAGGCCATGCATATTTTTATTTTGCCATTTGGGTGAACACCAACTTGCCAATTCTGTCTCTGAGATGATCTTCAAAGGTTTGGGAAACCAAGACATACCAACTAGCAGTGAGAATAAACTCACTAGCCCAAACAGTTTTGTCATTTGGGTGAACTCTGGAGCTAAAATTTGACAGAAACAATTATTACGGTCATCGAGAATTGTGCATATCGACAAGACAGGACCCAGATGCATCAACAATACTGTGCATTATGACATAGAAGTCCTACTGTTTTCATGCTTGGAATCTGTCAATGCAAGGCTGGATTAGAAACAGGGTCACACACTTTAAAAAAAAAAAATGGGGGTATCAATTTAGATATTGCAGTTACTGATATTGCTCAGCAATGCTGCAGATATTGCTCAGGGCAACTATTAAGTAGGACAGGAGTAACCATTTTGTTTTTGGCTATGAGCTAAATAAAATATTTTTTGGAGCAGAAGGCCCAACGTTCCAACGTGCACAAGGGAAAAGCTAGGAATTTCTAGGGTAGTTGTGAAAAGTCGTTGTTGCTGCTGCTGCTGTCTTTTAAGATTTGTCCTTTGGGTTCTGCTTCCAAATGACAGATAAGGGTGCCAAGGATTTTTGCCAATTAGGGTTTCAAAGTTCTCCCAGGACCACCAAAAGGGGTTCCAAGACCCCCAGGCACACCCCAGGATTTAAACAAATCAAGAGGCTCAAAATCTTTGAGAGATTACAATGCTTACTAATAAATTAGAAGCCCAATGCCTGTGCATCTTATAGGCAGTAGTATATTTTAAATTATTTAATCAATTTCTGTAGCTGTCCACTCAGCACATGACTCAGGGTGGCGTACATCATTAAATTGAACATTAATACGTTCAATTGATACCACACAATAAAGCAAAGCCAGGTAACCCAGAACAGAGATGTGTGAACACATAACATGCTGGAAAACTCATCTGATGGGTCCAACTGCTTCCAGACCCAATGTGTAAGGAAGCTAACAGGTTTTTAATGGCTGTTTGGGGGGTTGGGTGAAGGGTGCTGTTTCAAAGGGCAAGAGCAGCAACAGAAAATACCCATCCCAGGGGTCCCACCAGATGATGTTGATTAAGCAACAGGACCTGGAGCCTGTCGATCCTGCCAGAATGTACTGGTTCAGCAGAAATAATCAGAGATAGACTGAGATACTAGTAATAGATTTACAGTATATCTCATATTTTCTCCAAGAGCTCAAGGCAGTCTCCATTTCATCCCCAGAAGAACAACCCTGATGGACCCAGAGATAGTGGTTGGCCCAAAGTCACCTCATGAACCTCCATGAGGGAGGATGGACTTGAACCGGGATGCCTCCAGTTCTAGTCCAGCACCTTAGGAACTCATTCACATGTCTCTGGGCTTTCTTGAGTAAAGTTTGTCAATACTTTGACATCTGGTTTGCATAGTGTCATCCTGGCTGGGAGCAAGGAATAAAGGCATCAGCCTGCAATTTGGAAAGAATTACTAGAACTTTTTTTTTTTCCCCCCAGATTAACCTGAACATCACCCAGTATTACTTGATCAAATGTTGATAGTTGAAAGTATATAGCAGTTTTAATAACCTGACAACCAAAAGCTTAAAGAAGAACTCCAGATACATTCAGTGATAGATTTTTTTTTTTTTTAGGACGTTTCCTGTTAAATTGGTGTAAATTTCTGCATATTAAAATACTTATTCCTGTCGGGAGCTATTACACGATTGAAAATCACTATTTCTCAGTAAAAAAAAACAAGCGTATCATTAGTTTGATTTAAACTATAGCACTAATTTTGTTCTCCTTTTCTTTTCTCTCTGTCTTTCTGTTTGCATTAACATATATTTTGGAACTTTCTCACAGGAAAAAAAATAGCATTAATTTAATAATCCTTTTAACTGTAGTAATGAGAAAAAATGTTGCTTATTTCTTTCACCAGTTTATACTTCAGTTCCTTTCACAGCACTCAGACATATGCGCAGATTATAACACAAATGTTACCAAGATGAGTCCATTTTACCAAACTTACTATATTCTGGAGGTCCCGGCCCTTAACAGGCTTTCATTTTGCTTGAGAATGAATGAAAAAAGAACTGTTAATCATTCATGATGGTTATGACAGCATGAGCCTTGCTTCCCACGCAAATTCTAGTAGGCACTTACTGATCTTGAAAAAGATTGGAGATAATTGGATAGGATACCATCAGGAAATGCAGAAGCGGTAGGCTGGACAGGACAATTAAGAAAAAAAAAACCTGGAAAATGAGAGTGGCAAATTTTACATTCATATTGTTCTCACAAAAACAGCATGGCATGTCCATGAAGTCATCAAGGGTTGATCTGTACTTGTAGGAGACTTTACTACCACTATGTCACACCAGGAACCTATTTTTGTTGCATGCTGCCCAGAGTTGGTGAGGTGGGCAGCTATATAAATGTGATGGATGGATGGATGGATGGATGGATGGATGGATGGATGGATGGATAAAATACCTTCTTCTGTTTCTTCATTCAATCCTTTAATAAAAAGGTTGAAGAACATAAGGTTCGGGCCACATCCTTGGGGTACCCCACTTAGTACCACTTTCCAATTTTATGAGGAAACATGCATGAACCCCCTTTGAGTGTAATTTTTCAGCCAGTTATGTAGCTACTCACTCAATAGAAGCACAGGGAGTAAATCAAATAAAGATGATGATGATGATGATGATGATGATGATGATGATGATGATGATGATTTAAATGTGCACTAAATTAAAATCCTCTCAGTTTTTGTTTCAGTCTTTCCAGTTTCCCAGTTTAAAAAAGCAGTAAGTGATGGCAGTGGCCTCTAATATCCTCTAAGCAAAGATTTTAATTCCTTGGTTGTGTTTTCCAGGATGACATCCCTCCAGGGACATCTGTGGGGTGTCAGGATGATGACTGTACCTGAACAGTCAAAACCCCATTCATAGTTTATATCTGCCATATGTGAAAAAAGGGATGGGCTGCAACTTTGTGGTTGCAGCCACCATCTTCAGTTTGTTGATCTCCCCTGATTCTTTCTCTTCATCAACACCTGCAAAGCTTTCATTCCTCCTGCCATCATGGATGCTTAATCTTGAGATTGTTTATGTTCATCAGCAGGCCAGCAAAATGTGTGCAACGTGAGAGGTTTTTTTTCTTTTTCATTGTTGAACTATTGTTACGTATTGATTTGCACCCCTCCTTTTTAACTTTACATGTAGACCTCGCTTACTGACTGCCTCATGTAATGTCCGTTTGAAGTTACAAAGGTGCTGAAAAAATAACTTTGCGACCAAGGCACGCATTTACAACCTTTGCAGTGTCTCTCTCTCTCTCACTCAGGTTTGCCATTACAGTCAGTTAGTGCACATTGTCCTATGCCTGGCCCGGTTTTTTTCTCCAGCCTCCCCCTCGCAGAATGGAGCGATTGCCTAAACAAAGTTCTCTTCCTGAACTGCATTTCTTAGCAGGCCAGCCTTTCCCAAAAGGTGGTAACCACAAATTAAGAAGGTCAGCTCTGTGACCTTAATTAGCCAGCTTGCAGCCTCTACCTGAAACTGACAAGACCATAATCAGTTTCACACTAAAGGCTTTCTTTTGCCTCCTAAGCAGTTGGGCTCACAGCCACAAGTGTGCTAGGCAAACAGCCAATGCTAGCACATTCCTTTCAATGTGCATTCCCCATTGTGTGCCTGCTTACTCTCTTGCAATTCCTCCTCTCCAATGAATGTAAATACAAACATTAATTCCCTTCCTGCTAATTATCCCAGAGCTGGGGTAAACTTTCCAAAGGGTGGGGGAGTGGGGAAAAGGGAAGCACAGTCGTGGTCACATGATTTCCCACTTAGTGACTGCATCACTTATCAACTGAGTCGCTGGTCCCATTTGTGGTCACTAAGCAAGGACTACCTGTATAGACTTCTAGCAGTTCGAATATCAGATATTTCAGAGCAATGTGGGTTTTTTTGTTTTTGTGTTGCAAATAAATCTTAATAAATAGATTTATAATGCTTTAGCACCCCATAATGCATTAGAGTGCCAAGTAAACCCCAGTGTTCAATTCTGAAAACAAATATTTTAGAACTGGCAATTATCTCAGGCCTAAAGTTACCATTATAACCAAAACCTGATTCATGCCACCATTTCCATTCTACAGAAAAATGCTTAGGGTCTGATTGGCAAATCTTTGTACTACAGAAAATATGAATTTCATTATAATTTGTAGAACTAGAACAAAGCATATTCATTCCATAATTCTTCCAGGTTTCCAATACTTACTTAGCTGAATACACTTACAAATCAGGTTTCAGAGTGTCAGAATATAACAGATTATATGCCTTGTATTAAACAACAACAACAATAACAAAACCCCATCTGTTTGTTTATTTGCAGGGAAAAAACAGAAGACAAAACCAGACCGAGAATACAACTGCACATTTCATAACTGATTGTCACTTGGAAGAAAGTATGCTGTCAAATTAAAAATAATAATAAAAAATAGACATTGTGCAGCCATACAACAAAGTATTAAAAATAAAAACAAACAAGCAAAACCTTTGAATTAGTGATTGTGCAGAAAATATGCTTTTTGTAAAGAAAGTTGTATGTACTGTAAGTTGCACGCACTGTAAGTATATGTGTGCATATCTAAGTAAAACATGAATATAATAAAATACCATAATACAATATAATGAAATGATTTATAAGTAGCTTAGCATGGTATGTGGGTTGTATAGCTTGTGCAACAAATCATAATTGAAGAAATCATGGCTTACCATGCTTTCTGAACACAGTTATCCAAGTTCTCCAAGATTTAACCTGCTCAGTGTAATGACAGATTTCTTCAAGTCTTTATTCCCAGCCTCTATCCTTTCCTGAAACACCATCACATTGGCCATAACTTTCATGCAGGTCCTCTTGTATTCCACCAGCCTGGACAGAAATTACTCCCCATTTCAACTGAATGGCCATTTCTCAACTTGAATTGATTCTCAAAACCAGTGGGCCTCATTTCGCTTAGCTCAACTTCTTTAGGGAAAACGTTTCCTCCACTTCATCCATGGCAGGCACACCCCAGCACTTTGGTATGAAGGTGGCACTTTGCTTGAGAGAATTTGAAGCACTTGACATCCTATGTACATTTTTTGCTGGAAAATAAATTTCTTGCCAGTAGGTTGTTTTATTTTCTCCTGAAATCTTTTATCCTAATTAAACAGCTGGTTCTTTCTCAGCAGAGATAAATTCAGTTTACTTAATGGGTTTTCAGAGGTCCACAGCAAGGTCTCCATGGTCTAGACTTCTCGCGGATAACATCTGGAGAGTCAATTACTGCCTCAGCCAAGATCTATTGCACACAATGTCTCAAAGACTCCATAAGATTTACATGGGAAAGCTAGTGAACTATAAAAAAGTTCCTTGGGTGATTACCCAACTGTTTCAAGAAAGAAGTCTGGGAAGGAAGGAAGGAAGGAAGGAAGGAAGGAAGGAAGGAAGGAAGGAAGGAAGGAAGGAAGGAAGGAAGGGGAATTTGTAGGTTGATAGAAGTGATATGGGGTTTCCTGCTATTGGGAGGTAATATAAGGGAACACATGCCTCCATGGGCTGCAGGTTAAACATCTCTTTGTTAGAGAGAGCACCTCCTTCTATTATTCAAATAAAGGAAAAACTCAGCCTTAAGGATCTGTTTGAGACTGTCTGTAGTCCTCTTTTTTGCTGCTCACTTTGCCTGACAGCCTTTAACTTGTCTTAATCCACATTTGTTGCTCCTTTCGTTGCAATGTTTTGTCTTGATTTTGCCCAACATATATGACTATATATAGTCACAAAAAGGGATTCAGAGATTTAAAGCCCAGGATAACAAAACGACCTAGCTTCCTAAGACTTCCTAGCTTTTTTAAACAACTTCAGATCTCCAGGGTGAAATGAATTACACCTTAGGGTGCTGAGAGAAAACTATAAATATTGTTTCAGAGCTGTTGCCTGTAATCATTGAGAAATGTTGGGTAAGATCTGGAATGACAGAGAACTGGAAAGAGATAAATGTTAATCTTAACACTGGGGAAGGAGAAAAAGGTAGAACCCAGATATTACCCATTGCTTAGTTTCAGTTCAATACTGAAGATCAAAATTCTAGAACAAGATACTACGTAGATGGTTTGTCTACATCTAGAAAAGAATACCCTGAGCAGGGGTGGGCTTGACCAATTTCACCTCTCCTTAAAATGATTGTCCAAATAATGGACACTGCAGGCGTATTAAATATGGACTCCCAAGTACTTGATCAGATTTCCCATGATATTCTTGATGACAAAATGGTAAAAGGTAGGTTCGATTTATTACTGTTAAGTGCAGGAGCAGCTACTTGTGCTCAACAAATGTCACAAGTGGTACAATTTGCTAGAGGAAGATATTCAGTGGAGTGATACAGATTTTGTCCCAGCCCTGAGCATTTTATTTTATTATTTTATTTATTTTTAATAAATGACATGGATAAAAATGTGGAGATCACAGAGTCATAGTTCCTGTGGATTGAGTATGCAAGTATGCAGGGATTTGGGGCATCTACATTGTCAAAACTTCAACTTCCATCCATTAGCATGATGAGGGGGGAGGAAGAAATGATAGTGTGGAAGAAGAGAAAAAGGAGGTGGTGATCTGTTGGAGGATGACTCCTGAGCTTAACCAGGACCATCATGCATTAGACTGACAAATGATTTAGAATTTGTCAAGTAGAATGAATGTATATTTTAACAGGTAACTTAGCATTTACATCTGGATCAAATCACAGGTGATCTCAACTATATTCTATATTTAATTTCTCTCTCTCTCTCTCTCTCTCTCTCTCTCTCTCTCTCTCATTCTCTCTCTCTTTGTTTAGTCTTTGAAGAGCACCATGTGATCAACAGCTTCAGTTTCCTGTTGGACAAATATTGTTGGCTGAGGAAAGCAACAGTTGTAAGGGATAGCAAACTACATAAGTTTTATCTCATTTTATTATTCTATTTTTTAAGACTATAGTGTTTTGCTGAAGAAGGAACCAATATCATTATGTCATTGGCTCAGTTCTCCAAAATGTTGAAATGCTAACTGTCAGATTCTACTTCATGTTCCTGGAAGGAAGATATCATGGGTAAGATTTTGCAAACCAAAAATGTTCATTTTTATCCTCTGTGTTCTGTGTGGATGGATGGATGGTTGCCTGGATCAATGAACTGTCAGACAGACAGATAAGATTTTTAGACATACAAAAATATCCATCTTAAATAAGGAAATAATGTTGTGGGGCTGTATAGAGATTTTTCATGTCAAGTCTCATTTTTTCTTCTGGGATAGGAGAGAACTTTCCTCTGAATCAGGGTTTCAAATTCTGAAAACATCAATCCTTTTCTATTTTCAATCTGATGCATAAACAGCCAGGTAGGAAGCCCCCATGGCATGCATTGTAAAGCTCCTGGTAAGACTTTGCCCAGAGAATTTTATGGAGTTGATTAAAAAATATAGTACACAATAGTTGGTCAGGACCAAATTCTGCAAAGGGCCTCTGTGTGATCAGCTGAGTTCTGCCTTCCCTGGACTACCAACATGCTTAAAAATCTTTGTCAATAAAGAAGGAAAAATACAAATATCTTATTTTCCTTTCTTGAAGAAAGCACCTTTTCTTTTTCTTACAACCAATTGGCTTTTAACAACCTCTGTATTTACTATCTTAAGTAGACTTGAAGTAAAGAAAACAAATACCCCCACACACACACACACACACAAAACACACTTTTCTTTTTCTTTTTTCTATATATATATACACACATACATACCTACATATAGTATGGATGGATGGATGGATGGATGGATGGATGGATAGATAGATAGATAGATAGATAGATAGATAGATAGATATTTCAGGAAATCTGTCATTTGCCCAGACCACCCTAGCAATTATTCTCTAGGTCGAAGAACTTTCAAGTTTCTTCCACACACAGCTGCTTCCCTCAAGAAATCCCTGTTATTATCTTGAGGACAGTCCATCTCTCCAAACACACCTGCACATGAACTGAACCTGTTCAAAAAGCAGCTGATTAACAAAGGAAAGAATTTAGACTCTTGAATTTCTTGAATTTAGACTCTTGAAACTTTGAAGTCTGCTCTGGGTCCTTGGTAGGCATTCTTCCACATGCAAAAAGCCTGTGTGAAATGGTATTCTGATGCCCAGAGAGACATATCCATACCCTCGTTTTGATAACTAGTGACTTCTTCGCAGTCAAGAAAATAAGGAGTGACAATTCCACAACTTGAGATGAAAAGTTGTGCCACCTTCATTTGCAAACCTCCCTCCACTTTGGGTCAAAATTGATGAGACATAAGAGGGTTGTTGTATGCATGTAGGTATATATGTATGATTTTAGTGTGGTCATGGGGGAGTTGTAAATTTGATTAGACCAAAGGCATGCAAACAGGGATTCTTAACCCTTTCCCCACAACTATCTGCCTGCTAAAGAGGTTAGATTCCTTTCTTTCTTTCTTTCTTTCTTTCTTTCTTTCTTTCTTTCTTTCTTTCTTTCTTTCTTTCTTTCTTTCTTTCTTTCCTTTCTCTCTCTCTCTCTCTTTCTTTCTTTTCCTTCCTTCCTTCCTTCCTTCCCTCCCTCCCTCCCTCCCTCCCTCCTTCCTTCCTTCCTTCCTTCCTTCCTTCCTTCCTTCCTTCCTTCCTTTCAAGAGATACCTAGTCATTTTTTCTCCAACAGTTGAGACAATATCTCTGAGCTGGCAGTGAAAGATAATTCCTGTTCTAGTCAAATTCAGAAGCCTCTCATTGTAGCTACTTGAACTAAAACAAGCCACAGAGAGAGAGTGGAGGAGGAGAGACAATGTTCATGCTGTCTATAGAACTTTTATTTTTAATTAAGGATTTTTTTTTTCTGGACCAAGGTAAAGTCCTCCTGAAGTGGAGCTCGATTTCTGATGGCTACATAAACATATCCATCTAGTTTTCTTGATAACATAAAAGAACTGGTTTGCTCCATTTTTTTTTTAATGGGATGTTTTCTTGACTTCCCAGCATAGCCTAAAGCCCTAGGAGTTCCTGGTGGTCTCTCTCCAAGTACTAAACATATCACAAGATATGTTTGGCTTCTTCAAGATCACCCAAGATGCTACCTTTGTTTTCACCCAGATAAATCACTTGATTATTCAATGTTTTGAAATTGTTCAGAAGTGCACACCTGCCTCCTAATGGGCTCAATACCAAGTGGTGACATGAACATGTGAAAAAGGAAGCAAAAAAAAAAAAGGTTGGTGTTTAATTCTAGTCTACTCCAATATTGGTTAACTTAGATGCATAGGAACACCATCTGGGATTTTCCTACTCTTATTAAATGCTTTTTCAGATTTTCTTCATCCCTCTGACATCTTACCTGAAGATGACCCTCTAAATTTATTTTCAGGGCTGGCTTCATTTGGATAGTGACCAAAGAGCCCTTCAGTTGTAGCCACTGGGTGTCATTTTAAATTCTCCATGGTGTTCTGGAATGAAGCGCTCTTGGAAAATTGAAAATGACAAATGATTCTCAGACCCTGCTGGGACACTTAGAATTTGGCAGTTGAACACGCTGGATGTTGGTACTGTCCCATTGTTGAATATGAAGAACTAATTGCAGAGTTTCAGAGAATACCTCGAGGAAATTTCACATCATACAAACCTCCATTCTCCTCTCTCCACCCTGCCCAATGACATTAACGATACTTCTGGTAAAGCTAAAGTATAGGGTTGCATTATCATTCTCAAATCTTGCCTTCTTTTCAAGTGAGGTGGGGATCAATCATGTTCTTCTTCACATTGGTTCTGAAAATTGATAATGCTGTGGTTGGGACTCCACAAGCCCCACTGGTGGAGGGAAAGAAATGCTGATGGATGACAAAGTACCAGCTCAGAAATTGTCATCATCATATTTGTTGTTGAATGACAGAAGACATTCACTTGGCAGGGCAGCCATGTTGGAGACACTGATCTTCATTGCCTCTGAAGGGTGAGATTCAAATCACTGTGATGCTGTGTAGTGGACAATCACCCCTGCTGTGAAAACATTTGGATTGACGATGAAGCTGGGATCCAGCTGTGAAGAAGAAACCATGAATCCAAATGAAAAGTGAGGGAATCACCTCTGGATGGCTTTCACTGTGATTCCAAGACAATGCTCATCTATAATGCAAATCACTGTAGATCTCTCCCAGGGCTCAGAAGAAAATGTCCAAGGGAAAAACAATCCAGAAAGTGGGTGGAAGGGAATCCTGATACAAGAAGCTACAGTCAGGGAAAGACATAATCTCTTCCACCTACTTTCTCTAGTCCAAGCGAAGAATGCAATTCAAATACTAAGCATCTCATAACTCATGTCATTTGAGCAGCATTTTAAAACAAATTCCATGTTTAGATCACCAGCATTTTCTCCCTGAATAAGCAAATTTCAATTTTGCCTGATGTCTTCACACACACACAGTTTGCTTTGTTTCCATCAGTTTCTGCATTAGTTTTCTACTCCAAATGTATTTTTTAGGGATGATGGTAGACTTGAACATCTTCCTAGTCCAACACTATAGTGGCTGTCTTTTATACAAAGTTTTTGTCCCTTATATACATAATTTTAATGCATATCTTCTGAGCCTCACACTATATGAGAAAATTCTGCAAACTTCGTAGGAATGCTGAGGACAGAGGAGAGGGAAAATGGACATTGGAAATAAATCTTGTATTCAGACCTATGTTTCCTGTCCGATTTTAGTTCTCACATAAGGAGGATAAACATCTGCAAAGGGTACTTTGTCTTCTGTTCTGAGCATTGCATTTTAAGAAGGATATAGACAAACTATAAACTCAGAGAAGGATTAAAAAAGAGTAGCTGTATGGAAATCAAGTGAAGAGTTAAAGGCTCTGATCCCTATATTTAGCCTGATGGTGAATAAACCATGCAAAGTTCTTCAGATAGTTAAAAAATATTGGGACAGGGCTGTGGAAGGAAAAGATCTGGCTCAGCATAGAAAGAGATACCTCAAATCCTTTCCTTTCCAGTTGCTTTTAAATGATCCCACCTGCATACTTGCTAGAGCTGTGGAGATAAAAGCAGAAATTTACAGCCCAGCTGGGATGTGTGTATAAGAATATAGCTGAGAAATACATGGAGGAGGTGTGGGAGTTTTCCTTGTCGTTTGGAGCCAGCTGGAGTGAGAAAGCAAAAGCGTTATTATAAAGAGCTGAAATTGCTTTTTCCTTTAAGGTATAGATAACCGGTGTATGAAACTGCTGGTTGAGATCATCTGTTGGTTCTTGGTGTGGTATAATCAGTACACTTACTTTTACATCTCTATCTCAAGCTGCAATGGTGAGACTGTTAAGATCTTATCCTGGTATCTGTCAGGGTTTAGAAGGGAGAGAACAGGCTGAAACTGAATCTTAACAAGATGAAGTTGTGTTTGTCCATTGGAGTGCTTGTGTGACTCTGGCGGTGGCGTCTGGTGAGGGAGAAGCACTACTCCTGAAGGATCAGGTCTACAATTTAGAGGTTCTCCTGGGCTTGCAGCTCCTGCCTGAACAGCAGGTGGGGGCATTTGCCCAGCTTCCACTGGTACACCAGTTGTGGCCCTACCTGTGGCAAGAGGATCTTGCTACAGGGATTTATGCTGTCATCATCACTCAGACTACTGCAACACACTCCACATGGCTCTGCCTTTAAAGACCACTAGGAAGCTTCAGTTGTCTGGTATCCACAGGTGGGAGCATATTACATCTGTGCTATGGGTCCTACATTGATTTCCTATAAGTTTCTGGTGCTTACATTAATCTCTGTTAAGTTAGCGATTCCCTAATTTGAGAGTTGTGGGAAGCCAAGTGTCAGGTTTAGCCCAGGAAACCATACAGATTCAATCCAGCAAGGTTTATTTGGCTTCACCCTTACAGAGAATCTTCCCAGACTGAGAGTAGTTCCCAGGGTCAATCCATAAACATCACTAGCATTCCTCAGGGAGGCGCCAGTCTCATCCTCTTATCTCTCCCTCGCTCTTCAGGGGATGAGAGTACATTCTTCACCCCCCTTCCCCATACTCTCACACCAAGGGATTAACCATTGCTTTTCTATAGCAGCACCACAGCTCTCTGGAATGGCCTCCTGCTGGAAGTTGGACTAGCTCCAACTTTAGCTACCTTCTAGAAGCAGTTGAACATGGAGCTCTTCTGGTGGGTGCATGGGACCTGACAACTGCTTTTTCTGGATTGATTTTTCAGATTTGTGTGTTTTGGGGGATTTTGGATGTTTTAATGTTTGCATTCTTGGGGAACCACTGAAAGTCCTGTGGAATTGCAGTAAGGAATAAGAGTTAAGCAGCTAAATGCCAAGAGAAAAAGTAGCAGGCTAAATGTGTCCAAAGCTACAGCATTATCACGGCCAGGAGAGCTTAGCTGGAGTAAAATGAAACAAGACCAAGGATGGTCCAGCAGCAGAAGGCTTTTGAAGAGGCTCATTGAGAGATCTAGCAAGGAAAGAGTCCGATGGAGTGAGGCCTAGCGAGAGGTCCGGTGACTGTAAATAGTGCAGTGGGTGAAGCCACCAAAAAGGCCCTATGGACAACCATGAGTGGAGGGTATAGTCTGCCAAGAAGTGCCTGCAGGACAGGACTACTGAAGAGGTCCAGGGGAAGGGACCTACCAAAGAGGCCACCGCAGCATTTGACCCACAGAAGAAGCCTGGCAGTGGAGAGTGGTTACCAGCTGCTAAATAGGCTGACGCCAGCAGGGAAAACTTATTGGGAGGAGGTGTTATAAGGCAGTTGGCTCTGCTTGGAGGAGACCCCAGAGTTAAATCCACATTAGGCACATTTAGCCATCTGAAAGGCAAATCCTGGTGGTTCATAGAGGACCACAGTCTATAGAGTATTGTAACTCAAGTGAGAGGGGAAGGTAGCACCAGCCTACATTCTTTATATGGCAGTGAAGGGAAGAAGTAATGCTATCTTCTTGTATCCAAACTGCCTGATTCACATAGTTAAAAGTTGTTTGACAGTGCAGCAAATTACCTGAACAAGCCATGGACTCTCCTGCATTGAAAAAAGTTCAAGCAGAATCTAGACATCTTTCCATTTCTAGAGCTGAACTTCCTATATGAAGCAAGGCTTGGGACTGGATGACTAAGAAAATCTACTCTGTATTGTGGCAGAACCCTTTTTTCTCCTATTGTTTTCTTTCCCTCTGGGACTTTGAGGCAGCTAAATTAGCTGGACCATACCTGCACTCCATCTATAAAAGGAGGTCTTCTGGATCTACAGTAGGTGTGGTCAGAAGGATAGGTTGCATTTGCATGTTGAAGAACAGGCTGCCGATGACAGAGGAGGAAAGCAAGAGATGCTGGGACACAGCTGTCTCAGAGAATATGCAGCAGGGAGTGCAGAAAAAGTAGGTGCTGATTCAAAAGTGTGAGCAACCAAAGGCCCAACAGCCATGCCAAGTTCTCAAGAAGCACCAACAGGCACTGGTAACAATTTTTCCCCTCCCAGACAAAGAGAGACACTAAAAGGTGCTGTCTTATAGCAGCTTGGGATTGAGGTAGCTGACCCTGGACTGAAAGCCTAAAAGCTACCAGCTTGCAATGAAGCCACCAAACCTAGAATGGCTAAAAGGTGGCTAGAACTCAAACTAAGATGCATCCCTGCATTTCAGAGCTGGAAAACTAGCAATTTACACAGGAGGGAACAATTCAAGTCTGCCTGTAAAAGAAGAAGGGGAAAGAGGCAAAGAAGCTAATAGAAGCTACAGATTACAAATTCTTGGAATCAATTGTAAGTAAATGCCTAGTTAACAATAGATATAGATTTAGAAAATAAGGGGGTTTCCTCAATTTTGCCTGGAAAATCATAATTTTTGCATAATAGTTCTCTGCAACAAAGGGAAGGGAAAAAATCATTTTCTGTAATTGGTATTATTTCCCAAAAGGAACCTCTTACATGCATCCTCTCTCTCTCTCCCTCCAAATGACTGATCATCCCTGAAAAACTACACGCATCTGGTGGATAAAGGGCTCTGAATAATGGAAGTACCTTAATCTGTTGAGCTTCTTTTAGCATAATGCTAAGATGTGCCCCACTTAGTGATGGAAACTATTTGATGGGGGCTGTTCAGTAACAGTTCTTGGATGGGACATCATCAAGGAATGCCAGGGCTGTAAGATACTGTAGACTAGGACATTCAAACAAGCAAGCCTTGGATGAAGGCAGTAGAAAATTACTTATATATAATAGCCAAGAAAACAGCATAGACTTGTTTTCACCAGGAATCAACCTTGATTTGAGTGACCTTCCTTCCTTCCTTCCTTCCTTCCTTCCTTCCTTCCTTCCTTCCTTCCTTCCTTCCTAACAGGGAACAATTTATCATTTGGGCTTCTCTATTTTTAGCTTAGAAATAAGGAGTGTTTTAGAATCACAAACCATACTCAGACTTTGAATGAGCAGTTTTGAGAAGCTCATTGGAAATCTCCATAGTCTCTCAAAGCTGTTTACACATACAAGGCAGGGGAAATGGGGTAATTTCCTCTCATTTTATGAAAGACATCTGGGAGAACATACCAACAAGACTTTTAATCACACTTACAAAGAACTGTTCACCTTTGGATTGCGAGAGATTAATCTGACGATCATTTAATTTGCTCTAATTGGAGGTACATTAATGTAATCTGAATTCATGACATTCATCTCAATTTGTTAAAATGTTCACAGGCATTTAACTTTATCAGAACAAAAAGAAAAAGAAACTGGCATATTACTCATACTATATTTTTATTTTAAAAGGGAAAAAAAGTCTCTGTCATTACCCAATCCAGAGAATATCCAAGGAATACATTGATGGAATAATACACATTGTTTTTCTACTATATCCTTTTCCTTCTACTTCCCTTAACACTTTTAATATAACCAATTGCAAAGGCTGAACAAGGTAAAATGCAGAGAACTTGACATTTTATGTCAAGTAATGAAACAGCAAATAAAGCAGAAACCATAATCAGCATAACAGCTTGTTTGAAATGGCACTGAATGATGCTCCAAAATGCAAGAATATTATATAAATACAGGCAGATTTTTCTCCCATTGAATGTCTTCAGCTACTTACCCAACCAGATCAAAATTGAAAGCAGCATGACTTAAGGTTTCTAAAAAGTTCTTTACTTCTGAATTCAGACAGGCCATAGGACTGAAATGATGATGAAATTAAACTCCTTCCATCCAAAGATGAACAATTCTTTGAAAGTGAGATCAAAGTCTTGTTGATACAGTCTCCCGGATGTCTTTCATAAAAGGAGAGGAAATGACTCCATTTCCCCTGCCCTGTAAATAGTTGTGAGAGATTGACAATGACAGCACTCAAAACTACCTCCAAGTTTGAACATGGTTTATGATTCCAAAAAGCTCCTCATTTCTGAAGTCAAAGTGTCTGATTTCTTTCCCCTAGATCTCACTAATTTGAAAGCTTGGCTTACATGCAAAAGAGTTGACTCATTCCCCATCAGGCAAACGTATTAGGCCCTCAGAAGACCTGGTTGAATCCTGCCAAGTCTTACAAGCTGAAATTCCACCAGCAATATTTTGCTTTTCCAGTTTTTTATATAGGAAAACTGTGGTTCTCATGAAGTTTGGTTAAGGGTAGAATTAAGGAAGTTGTGACTGAGCAAAATTTGGAGGTCAGTGGTCAAGGTTGGAGGTATCTGGAATGACAGGAAAACAACCAGTATAGAACTGAATAAGTCAGATGTGCAATCAAGAGGGAGCTTGGTCAGCAGTAACAGTCTGGAAGCATCTCATCCTCTAACAGTAACTATCAAATGGAAAATAAGAGTGAAAAGTTAATGGAATATAAACTAGTCAGCAGTCAACCTTACTTGCAGGAGAACAAAGATGCACATTCCCAAGTACAGTGAGATGGGTGGCATATATAAATTTGAAAATAAATTAAATACCTCGAAAATCCTCTACCCAATGCCCTTGACAGCCTGCACAAAGCTCCCAGTCCTGCTGAATAGCTAGCAAACGTGGTGTCTCATTCATAGCAAACATACCCACCTCACAATATTCTTCAAACAAATGCTCCATTGTTCCACTGCAATGTTCCTACTTTCCCAGTTAGAGACTGGAAAGGTATGCACCAACCTTTCCTATTCTAAGGCACTTCTTGAGGAGCTCTTTACTAATAAATTATTTATTTGCTGTACCCCAAAGTCTTGCTCAGACTCTTAGTTGTGTAGAGGTTGCAGGGCTCCTGTTATCACAAACATTGCCATCCCTTAGTTTATTCTAGCTGCTAGTCTTGGATCCCTCCCAGCTATGCCAATGATGTCACACCAAGGGCCAGAAAACAGATCCAGTGTTATTTGTTCCTTTTCACTCAGGGACTCAGACATGTAAAAATAAACATACAGTACATCTACAATATTTGTTGTTCACTTCCTGAACAACATGCTCATTAACCAAATCAAAATCTAGCTGGCCAGGCTGGGTTTGAATTTCAGAAGAATTGAGTCAGAATACCTGCAATCGAAAGAATTTTGTTCTGTGTGATGGCTCCAAAGGACTACAGTTCCCATACATCTTTATAACTTCCAATAACACTTGACCAATCCATTAAATCTTGGACAGTCCCACCTTGGCATTTCTCATACATTTCTTGGTAAGTCTCCATGAGAATGCCATTTCCTCATCCAGTTCACATGGAAACCATCTGTTGTTTTGGGAACCATCTTTTGTTGTGAGAACTGTCTCTCTCATGTTTTGTTGTGTTGTCATTATGGTACTTTTCCATATGCTGCATTGGTTGAAATCTTCTGGAGCAAACTGTTTTGACTCTGTGGCCTGTTTTCAGCAGTTCTCTCATATTTTCCATACATTCCCAATCACACAATGACATTACTGGCATCATATGCAAATGACAATACACTGATACAGGGTTCTTCACAGATTTAGAAAGCTTTAATGAGTAATAACCCAAAACCTTGAGGTTCTCTCTCTCTCTCCCCCCACTTTTGTTGTTGTTGTTGTGTGTGCGTGTATGTGTGTACAAAACTTCACCCAGAGATAAAATGGGGCTGGTGGATTCCATATACTGCTGTTGCCCATGCTATAGCAGAATTCATTTTGGCTGAATCTGTTCCCATTGACATTCATGATCTCTTGATCATCTTCTGGGCTGGCTCTACCATTAGGCAGAACAATATAGCCACTTGGAGTAATGGACAGGAGAGTAGAGGAAACATGGTCCCTTCTGGCAGCATGCCATCCAGAACAGCTGCTAATTGCATCTAAAACATTCAGCTGAGCTACTGCTTTGCAGCCCTGGCCAGCATCCATGCATCCTTTTTAAGGGGTCCTCAGAGGACTGCAGCTTGCAGTGACCTTGAGATATAGCCGTACAACAGCCATGTACAACTCACACTATACTGAAGATGTCCTAAGAGTTGTACCTTTATGGCAGCAGCCCCAGCCAATTGCTGGAGGATGTTGTTGCCGAGAAAGGGTTGCACAACAGGAGGTATCTAGGAAAAAGCAATGGGAAGAACAGTGGGGTCTTTCTTCACTTGTCTCAGGTAGTGAGCCTTCTCAGGCTGCCCTTACACATGGTTGGACATCCTTTCCAGGGAGAACAACCTGGTGAAGAAGCCAAAATGGGTCTTCTGCTCTGGATACTGCATTTTAGTCCCTACTGGGAAGTTCTGTAATCTATCAAGCCCTACCTTCTCAAATACCATGTTGAACACTAGGCTGGTATGAATAGTTATTTTAAAAAATTACAATCTAAACACATATATTATTACAGCTGCAGAGGGCAAGATTAACAAGTCTTCCCAGCATCTTGGCACTAAGATAATGGGACTAATATAAATATTATGGCTAGATTTAGAGGAATGCCTTCACGGGGCATAGATTCCATCCTGTTTTATGACTGGCCTCTGAGATAATGACTTCATAGTGAGATAATAATCAAAACTGCCAAGGCTAGGAGACATGGTAACCTGGCTCATATATAATACATTTGCTCAGGACACCATGGGTCGAGGAGAAGAAAAGGAATATATGTCTAGTGTGTGAATATGTGCATGTGTATTCCAGCCATGTATCGTTCTTCAGTTGGAGCCATATTGCTTTCTTTTATATGTACAGAATGTGAATAGATACAAGCATGGGTTTCTCTGGGAGATAACAAGTTGGGGGCACGTGATGTGTCATGACATCATAGCTCAAATGATGAATGATGTCACAATGCCACTGGGGCAAATTTCAAAATGTGTGTTGATGATGCAATGATTCCTATGATGTCATCATGGTTTCTACTGTATGCCCATGCAGATAAGAAATGCAGAGAAAGAAAATATCTATACAGTTTTCTTGGGGTGATCTGGAAGTGGTTTGTTATTGCTTACCCCCAGTTGTTTCATGTCTAGCCTACAGCCTGGACTTCTCAGATTATCCCCCATCTAAGTATTAAGCAGGACCAACCTGGTTTAGCTTTCAGTTTCAGCCAAGCTGGTTCACTGGATGCTCAGCTTCTTGGGTGGTGTGCATATGTATGTCTGAATATGCATTACGCTCCTCCACGCAAGCATATATTGGCCGTTCACACAATATGCTTAACTGGACGACAGAAAAATGTAGCAGCTGAATTTGTGCAACACGCTGGGCTAGATGACTTCATACCACGATTGGTGCTTTTGTCTTTGTGTTTATATGTGATTTATTGTGTTACATGAACCTGGCCTAATTGCTTAATGTGTTTTATTTAAAGAACCTATTTATTTAAAGAACGTATATGGCTACCTAACTCACACAGTGGTCCTAGGCAGCTCATAACAAATAATCATAATCATAATCATAATCATAATCATAATCAATAGATCCTTCCCACCAGGCCCTAGAGGACCCAGACTATTGACCGCCACACTCAAGCCCATCCCAGCCCAATGCTTGGGAGAAGAGGCAGGTCTTCATGGCCTTCCAAAAGGCTACAAGGGTAGTGGTCCCTCAAATCTCATGGGGGAGGCTATTCCAAAAGCCTGGGACAGCTACAGAGAAGGAGCACCTCCAAGGTCCCATCAGATGACAACACTTTATAGAGGAAACCTGGAGTGTGCCTACTCTATCTGATCTAGTGGGACAGGCAGATACACAGGGAGAGGCAGTCCCACAAATAACCTGGTCCTGTGCCATGTAGGGCTTTACAGGTGATAACCAGGACCTTAGATTTCACCCAGAAAGTAACTGGGAGCTTGTGCAGCTCACACAACAGTGGTGTATTATGGGCAAAATGTGGGCTGCCCAGAACTGCACATGCTGCTTTGTTCTGGACCAGTTGCAGCTTCCAGATGGGCATGCCGTGTAGGGCGTATTGCAGTATTCCAATCAGAAAGTGACTGAAGTATGAGTAACTGTGAGCAAGATGAATTTCTGCAAAGGCTCCCACCTGCTTTTCCATCAGGAGCCGCGAGTCCAGAAGGACTCCCAAATTATACAACAATTCTGTCTGGTGGGGGGGGGGGGGAGATATCAGCTCTCCTGATCCCGGGGGGCCAAAACCCACAGCCACTCCATCTTGCTAGGTTGAGTTGCAACCCGTTTCTCCCCATCCAGGCCCTTACAGCCTCCAGGCACTGAGCCAACACCTGAACAGCATCCCTCGCCTGGCATGAGGTAGAGATGTATAACTGGGTATCATCGGCATACTGAGGATTCCAAACCCCATGCTGGCAGATGATCTCTCCCAGCAGCTTCACATAGATGTTAAATAGGAGGGGAGAGATGCTCAAGCCCTGAGGCACCCCACATAATAGGGGCTTAGGGCTGTGGCTCATAGAGAGGCATAGGGCTGGACCTTTCTTCCACTATCAGCATTAACTGGTACTGGCCACAGAGGAAGGAGGAGAACCACTGAAAGACAGTGTCCCCTACTCCCAACCTGTGGAGCTAGCCCAGAAGGGTAACATGGTTGATGGTATCAAAGGCTGATAGGAGATCAAGGAGACAAGGATGGGCACATCAGCCCCATCCTGAGCCCTTCCAGAGGTCATCCACAAGCGCAACCAATGTTGTCTCGGTACTACAGCCTGGCCTGCATCCTGACTGGAAAGAGTACGGATGATCCATCAATTGGTTGATGGAGTGTATTAAAAAAACCTAAGAAATGGGTTAACATGGAAACCAAAAGAAGTTTGTGTGAATTCAGCCACTGGATCCTTTAAAAAAAAAAAAAAAGGAAATTGATATCTGTTTCTCGAAGAGACTGACTACAAAGTGGGTTACAGCTGTCCATGTGCCTGAACCATATCAGGAATAGAACAATCCTGTTTCCATCCTGAGATGTGATTACTGGAGGGGGAAAAACTAAGTATTGGAATGAAAAAGCGACTGGGGCCATTTTACCCTGCAGAAGCTTTGCAGAAGCTCTTCTTGGTGGAGGGAGGTTAATTAGAAAACACAGTGGAAAATTTCCCCAGTTCATTTAGACTTATGACTGCAATTCCTACTGTAATCTTTGTTTGCTTTGCCCAGTTAGCTAGGATTAAGTATTATGGATTATTTAGAAGTTAGGCCACTGTAAATCAAGCATCATGGTGCCTGGAAATGCAGGGTGGTGTAAGGATAGAAAAAGAATTGGGTGTTCAATGTTAGCATTATGCTGTGTCTGCAATTTTGGGTGGGCAGAGCCCCACTCTATGTGATGCAGGGGGTCAAAAGTAAGGTCAAAAATGTCAAGGAGGTGACCACCACTGCATGATCAAAGCTCTGGCCCCCTTTTAGTGTGTTGCATGGCTGTGGCTGCCATCTTGCCTTTGATCCTTTCCCCCAACCCCCTGCCACAAATACCCCTGGGTAGGGCCAGCATTCTGCATTCTTCCTCCCCCCCCCCCCCCCCCCCCCAGTTTTTAAGTCTATTTTAGACTAACATGCTCTTTGCCCCTTCAATATGGTAGAAACCATGGGGAAAAGATGGGGGGGATTCCAAGATAGCAGGTAATTCCATGGCCATTCTAATGTACTAGCCCAAGTATAACTACTATGTATATTAATTGTAGTGGAGCAGAGACACAGTTGCTCAACTAGGCAGGGGATATTGTTAAAAAAAAAAAAAAACATGTTCCCAAGACTCTTTGGTTAAAATTCTTTTACAACCCCAGTGATTTCTACTCTACTATTACTGGGAACTGTGGAGAACCAACATCTTCCTTCTTTATCTGAAGTCAATAACATTATCTTCTCTCTAATGGAGAGGGGTCTGTGGGTGTGGGGCTAACATGGGCAAGATGGCAGGCAGGGTGTTGTGATACAAATCGACACACATTCTAAAGGGGTGGGGCTTGGATCCTGAAGCTGCATCTTCCATTTTGCCTGTTTGCACCTCCCCTGCAGACACCTCGGTTTGTAATGGGAAACAATGCTTCCATTACCATTGAGAGCCAAAGATGGCAGCAGAAATCTGGATGCTTCCATCACTCATAACATCTCAAAAAACCTCAAAAACAGAACTCTGCGGAAGAGCTTGTATTTAACATCTGTTATTGTCCAACTTATTGTTACAGCTCTTTCTGATTATAGCAGCTTTAAGGAAGATTATATGCGTCTTATTCTGTTTTTCCATTAAAATCATTTTGCTTTTTTATGGTCTGTGGCCACCAATCCATACAGAATGTGGTAGCAGACCCATGACATAAATAAAAAGCAAGTCAGATTACTCAGAGCTTTCAGTTCTTGCGTCTCCTCCATGCATATATTTTACTGGCTGTCATTTACCAAGGGTCCTTTGAATTTCAAGATATTTGAATTTCAAGATACTCATCTTCCTGAACTGCTGCCATTATATTGTAGTTATGTTGACCTTTGAGTTTTTTGTGCATCCGTGAGCAGCTTGTTACAGTTCTTCAAGCCCAACCCATCTCAAATCTCTGAAGGTGAGTTTTCAGGGTGCAAGGTTTAGCGCCCAGGCATGTAATGCTCACAGATAAGCATCACACCAAAGAACACGGAATGCAACTTCAGACGGCGAGATAGGAAAGATTTATTTTTTCAAATACTTGATAACACCATCTCCCAGCACTGAGATTATACCATATGTTACTTTATGAGCTAGTCATTTCAAGCCATTCATCTTCAATCTACATGGTCATAAAGCACAAAACAAAACATTTTACATTGTACTTGCCAGAATAAAACAAAACTCCTCAACACCTATATTTGACTATACAAATCAAGTGAAACCTTTAAATGGATGTTTAAATGGATATTATCTTAAGTGTCCTTATATTACGTAGTCCACAGTAGTAACAGAATAAGAAAAAAAGCTTGGTGGCCCCATGATCTTTTATAAGAGAGAGAAATACAAGTGGGAAAGGTTTATAACATATGGAATACACAGAGATGGGTTTTACTGCAAGCTTTTTCCAGGCATAATATGTAACACCATCACAGATCAATGATTTTGCTCATTTTTTTTTAAGCACATCTGCAATGATAGGAATTCATGGAGGAAAAACAAAATCTGATATTCGTTCCTTTCAGATCAGCTCAAGATAAATGATTCCATAAATAGGGGAAGTACCACTGAGTACAGAAATAAATAACAGATGGGTTCACGGGGTAATATTTGGCACAAGGACAGGTTTGTTGCAAATAAAGAGGAATGTCCCTGTTGGGATGAAATATGGAGGGGTGCAATTATGCATAGAGTAACATTGATAAGATTCAATAATAATTAAACACAATTTCATTAATCTTCTGTTAAGTCACTGACACCATGGTCCAGTAACCACTTGCCTTTAGAGTGAGGTCTACTGAACTCAAGGATGTTTGACCCTGAGTTCACGCCAACTAGATTCTCACAGCACATTGAACTAGGTCAATTTAAAAAAAAAATTGACAGCTAAATCTAATTATTTTTAAGCTTGGTTAATATTTTGCAATGTATTATGTTGGGCAAACTCAGGAACTGGGTTCATTCAGTCATCCAGGCCAAGCAGGTTATCAAAATGTCTTTGACAAATTTTTGTTTCAACTCAACAACACAACTCTGGGAGTTTTTCAGGGCCACATCCTCATCAAGGTCATTCACATTTGCCAAGTGAATAAGGCCACAGCGAGTCTTCCAAATTGTCCAACTGCTTGCAACATGCAGGTTAACATCTAGGAGGCCAAGGAATGAGGAACAAAGCAAAGGGATATATTGATCTTGCTGTTGATTTGATAGAGTTACCATTTCATTCCAGGGACTTAAATTGTATAGGAAACTGCTTCATGTAAGCTGCTGTGAGCTCCTGGAGGAAAGGCAGGACATGCCTCTAACAAATAAAATATAAACAAGAAAAAGTATTTTGTTTGCAGGAGAATGAACCCTTCCAAATATATTGAAAAATATATTTTATCTGGATCAAGTTAGGACAATCATATGTTAGCTGAAGCATTCCTGAATTCAGATTTAATCCTACAAGACTGCAATCCTGGGTATTATTACATTACTTTTGCAATCCATTCAGGAAGTTAGAGGTGTTTGCAGGCCTTTAAAGCTGCAAGATTTCTTTTGGACAGCAAAGAAGTACCAAGAAAGGACATATATATGAATTTGTACATGCCACTTCTGCATTCTTTTTTTTAAAATATATTTTTATTAAGAATGTTGATTAGAATAGTAAAAACTAATACAAACTAAACTTGGAGAAAAAGAAGAGAATAGAAAAAAGAATACGAAGTGCAGGAAAATGAGAAAGAAAAAGAAAAAAGAGAATATAATAAAGACAAGAAATCTATTGGGAAGTGACTTCCAAACTTTATCACAAGTATAAACGAATTTAGTAACTCTTCATCCCCTATAAGGTTACAAACGGGTATCTCTTCATCCCATATCCCATCCTTTATAAGTAAATCCATAAAGCATCAACTTTTCAATCCTGATTAGCAAAAAGTCCATAAAGCGTTGCCAGAACTTTGCAAAAAAAAAAAAAACTTATTTTAATCTTAACCCAATAAACCAACTTTACATTCCTTCTTTTTACTTCTAGCAGTCTTAATCTTTAATTCAATGAAATATTGTAGGATTTGATTTCTCTTCAATTCTTTACCCCACCGCACAGATTTCTTCAAGGCTTTAGCCTTTTTTGTAGATCCAATAAGAAAACATTTTTCAGGTCATTCTTTTGGTTAATCACTGGCATTTCCCTTTTAATTTTTAAAACTTCAGCCAGTTTCTTTTGTATATCCAGAAAGGAGCCTTTTCTAAATCATTCTTTTGGCCTGTGATTTGTAGCTCCACTTTCAGTACTTTCTCTGTCTTGGCAGATAAATTTTGTTTCACAACTGTCATTCCTTCATTAACATCTTTTATATTGAATCTATCCATAGCAGCAGACATAATTACTGACAGGGTTAATATCGTAGGAACGATATTTTTGGCTCCATTCTTCAAAGGTCTCCTTTAATATTTCCGATGTTATAACATTTTAAATCTCAATATTAATTGACATCAAGAACAGGCTTGCATTTTTTTTTTCATTCTGCTTAGAATCATTAGTCCTCACTAGTGTCCAGTTTCTAAAATCATAAAATAACATCTTTGTTATGACTTGCAATAGCCTGGGTAGCCAAAATAAATTTGCTTCCCTCAAGAAGCTATTTTTTTTTTTATAGTCAATTCCAAAATCTTATAGTAAAAGTTAATATTTCACATTTCTCTGGACCCTTAATCCATATATAACTTTCTTAGATCAAAATCTTATTTAGCTTTTTGCTGTTTATTTCACATTCTTTACGTTCTTAAGCTTGTAATTAATGTTTCTTTTGTTCATAGTTGAAGATAAGCTCACCTGATGAAGACGTTTCAGACTTGTTTTTCCAAAGTTCTCTAAGAGCTTTAAGATGGTTAATAGGCAATTTCCAAAAGTGATTAGAAAGTGAGGTTTGCAAATGTAGTGTCCTTTAAAAGGCTGCACCATGGTTGCAAGCAAGATGGCTGACCCTGTTGTCTCCCAGTGCTCAAACCCACGGAAGACCATTGTCCTGTGGTCTCCTCATGAGGAGCAGCCATCCAAAGTACATGTAGGTGATCTCCTGTCCCTTCCTTATCTGGAGAGGTTCCAAGGAGCTGGTCTAGTCACCAGTTTCTGGGTCTTTGCTGCAGCTGTTGACTCTGCTTTCACTGAGATGACTTCTTTTCACCATACCACCTCTGGAAGTCACCACTTCTGCATTCTAAAAACAGGGAGGCATAACTTTTTCCAAGCCAAGGTATACCTATGAATGAACAGGGATTACACTCTAGAAGATATGTGAGGCCATGGAAGAAGAGGAATGTTGGTTTAATTTAAGTGACATTTGATCCAGTGAACATCTCAGTGCCAGGGTCTCTGCAGGGTGTGGTCAAAAGTGTCAGGGTGGTGCAGTTGAAACTGCTTATTTTTATATACCCCTGCCCTGGTGTATATAAAGATATTTCCTTTCAGGTCATTTTAAATGATATATGTCAGCATTAACTCCTAGCGAAGACTGAGGGCAGTACATAGAGATTTCAAGGGTACATACAGGACTAGAGATGGGGCTTCCTATCCTTGTGACTTCCTTATCCAAGATCCGGGATGTGAAAAATATTTGAAACAGCTAAAAGGCTGAAGACAATGTTTTTCATATCATCTTCCATTATACAAAATACAAGGGAGGAGAAAAATGGTCCCATATTCATGAGTTTTGTAGGTGTATATGGGAGATGTGTTCACATCTGGGACTGGGTAGAAAAATTCAAATGAGATACCTTTGAAGTGGGAAATTTATTTTTAGTAGAGAGAAGCAAAGGAATCCTTTTGTTCTTTTTGATTATAAGTTTGATCTTTGGATTCAGTGAGGAATAATCAAAGGATCTTGGGATATTTAGCCTACAGGAAAGACAATTGAGGGGAGATATGATAGCAGTCTTCAAATACCTGAAGGGTTGTCACATAGAAGAGGGACTGGACATATGCTCTGTTGTCCCAAAGGCCAGGACCATAAGCAATGGATTAAAACTAGAGGGAAGGCATTTCAGGCAGGACATCAGGAAGAACTTCCAGATTGTACCAGCTGCCAGCCAGGGGAACAGGTGGCCACATGAAATGCTGACTTCTCCTTAGCCAGAGGTCTTCAAATAGTGGTTGGATGGTCCTCTGTCAGAGACAGTATAGTGTTTCTTGCAGTGAGCAGGAGATTGGAGTCCACAGTCCTATCTAACTCTATGAGTCTGTGAACATAGTTTGATCCGCTTTAGTAGATAATATCCTTCCTGAAATAATTTATAGGGTGAAAAGTTCCTGGAAGAAGGAGTGCTGCTATCAGTCTATTTAAAGAAAAAAAAAATCTAAAAAAGAAAGGGAAGGAGATTAATGCCTGATGGTTTCTCTCTGCTGGATGTGAGAACCTCACCTAGAAAAGTGCAACCCTATTTGTTGCTTTTCTTGTTTCCACCTTCTCACTGCATGAGAAGTCATTCTAAATTATTAGGGCATTATATGGAATAACAAGCTGAGAAGCTGCATTAATTGCTCCCCCTTGTTAATGCAAACCTGCCTTTCTTGCACTTAAGAGGCCACCTGGATCCAACATGTATTTTCATGTTTTGCTGTGTTTCATTAAGTGGTCTATTAACCTAAAACATAGGCAACTCTTGATAATGCCGGATCCTTCCACCTATTGTCTTCCAGACTGTCTTCCAACGCTACATTTTGAATATTTTTAGCCTACATTTTTTATTGTTCTTTACATAGATTTATGATACATTTCAAACATGAGCACTCCTGTTTGTGAAAGAAGAGGTTGCGCAGTGCACCCAATCAGCCTCCAGATTAATTTATTACCTCTATTTCAAACCTTTTCTTTACTAATTGTGCAGCTGGCCCAAAGTTAAAAGACCAACCCTGCATGAAAGAAATCTTGAAAATGAAACTGTAAGAAGATCCTGCCTTTTGGAATTGTTCCTCTAAGCAATTTCCAAGCAGTGCAGTTAATTAAATGGAAGGCCCCACAAAGAAGTTTCCCCCCTCCTCCGTTTTCTTCTTTAAAGCTCTTTTTAACTTCTTCCATACAGTGTCCTTGATTTTCAGCTTCTCTTTCACTGAAGACTTGGCTGAGACGTCTCCTCCTTGCAGATTTCCCTCACTAGTTCATGGTAGATGCCAGGGTAGAAGTGCAAGGCTGCTGAGGTTTCAAAGAAGGGTCAGGGATCCTGTCGAGACTTGTAACGAAATTGCAGGATGCATTTTTAACAGCAGCAGCCAGCAAAGATGGGAGTCTTGCTGAGTTCTCTTGCCAATCCTAGTATACCACAGAAAAATTCTCTGTGACCATCTCATCACCTTTTAATGCTACAAAATACATTCTCCTACATTCTTATTCTTTCCAATCCAGCAGAACAGCAAAAAGAAATTAGGTAAAGGGGGTTGGGATTCTGCTTGTCTGTCTCTCCATCAGCAGGATAACTCTCTGAAACTGAGCTTGAAACTGGGTTAATCAGGTTAGGGACAGCAGAAGAAAAAATGCAGGAAATATTCATCCAACACACCCCTTTAGGTAGTGGCTCAGTCAGAATGCTTGACTGGTCCTTCCTGATGCACTTTTTTGCCAAACACACACTGACACAATGGGCATGGAGAACTGGAATGTACAAACACACATCCCACATGTGACTTCATTACACAGAAGAAAATACAGTTGCTTTCTACGACCACTGCTGGTAAAGGCACTGGAAAGAATTCAAGGAGTCATGCTGTTTCCCATTGTTTCTACCAGTCCTCATTTAACTGGATGAACAAGAAATTGCTTTCTTTCAAAAGAGAAGAGAAATTTGGAGAAATTGTGATGGGTAGAGCACGGTTCTTGCAGGTATTTGGGAATCAGGGAATCAAAGTGCATGTTGGAATGTCCCATCTTCCATAATGCAACTGTTCTGCCAGTGATCTGCAGCCTCCTTGATGATAGAATCCCAAAATAGGAAGGAGTTATTGAAGCCAGATTCCCCCCTTTTTTTTCTTTTATTTTTGAAAACAGGGTTAAGGACAATGCTGGCTCTTCTCCACTCATCTGGCACATCAGCAGTTCTCCAGATTTTCTGAGGGATAAGTTAGAAGTGTTCAGCTAGACCCTCTTCCAGCAGCTTCAGTGCCCTAAGATGCATTTCATCTGGTTTGGGGAGTTTCTGTTTCTGTTCATTCTGTTGTGTTTTGATCCCATCTCAAGAATCCCCTTTCATTATTCTTTGCTTGAATTGTTAACATCAGCTCATTCTGAGCTCCCAATTTCCCAGCCACAGTTCTACAGCTCCAGGCTGTTTATCTGTACTCTTCCTTGGTGACCTTACCAACTTTCCAATTCCTGTAAGGATTCTCTTGCTTGGTTTTGTTTTCAGATTTTCACTGAGCCTTTTCTGTAGCCACATAGCATTTTTCTACCCTATTCTTTTTTTTCCATCATTGGATTTGTTTGCTATAGTGATTTTAGTATCTTCTCCTTTAGGAGCTCCTGCCAGCTTGAGCTCTTTTCCCTGTTAATTTCTCCTGACATGGGGTGCTGTTTATCATGACTTCTGTTCCTTTGGAACAAATAGTATCTCAAATGTGTTCAATTATTCCTGTCATGGAAGTCATCATAGCAGGTCTCCATTGTTCCCACAAAATTGTATTTGACTTTCAGTACTCGGCTTGCCTATTTCCCATTTTCTAAACATGAGCGTGCATTTCTGACCCTTCCATTACATCTCAAGAAAAGACATCCAGAGGAAAGTCCTGTGAAATGGCTTTCTTCTTCCCCTGGAAAACTACAAAGAATTTGTCCAGCCAATTTCTTTGCCTACAAAG
The DNA here is from genome assembly GCA_030867105.1 of Liasis olivaceus. Lineage (NCBI taxonomy): Eukaryota > Metazoa > Chordata > Lepidosauria > Squamata > Pythonidae > Liasis > Liasis olivaceus. The sequence goes on along the minus strand of CM061348.1, from coordinate 254,225,095 downwards.
ATGGTGGAAAATGTTGAAATGCTACTTGTGCTCAATTCTGCTAACCAGCTTGTCCCAACTTGTGGCCAGCCAGAGGTCTTTGAAATGGCCCCATTCAATGCTTTAGAAGAATTCCAAGTTGGGGGATTCCATCAAGGCCTGGTGTGCCACAGCCAGAATAAACAGGTTATTGAGATTACTGCAGGAGCATAAAAATAGTGAAGACAGGGGAGGCATGCACAGTATCTGGGGCCTGCAGGCAAAGGGAATTTTGGGCTTTCCCTTGCCCCATGTCTTCCATCTTTAGAAGAGTGCATCTAGATTCCTAGGACTTTAGCAGAAGCCCTAGTGGAGAAATGGCAGTGAAGGAAGGGAGGGAGGAACTGTTTCTTCTGCTGCATCCCCCTTCCTCTTTTGCTACTCCTGAGTCTGTCATCATCCCAGCAACCCTGTGGCCATCCTCCTCCTTTTCTCCTGCCTCCATTCAATCCCTGCATCCTAGGGAGGTCTTCTCAACATTCTTCTGAACAGCTTTCCTTGAGGCACAGACAGGTCTACTTATACCGCTGGGCTACTGTTGTTCTTTAAAACTATCCCCACCTCAAAGGAAGAGTCTAGATAAAAACCTGGGCACCTTTCAGGTGCATTCAAGTCGTCTCCTTCCTTTGTAAGTGAGGAAATATTTATTGGCATCTATGCATCTCATAAAAATAAAACAACATTAAAATTCCGACTGTGGCTTTTACCAAGCTCTGCTCCGAAAATTACAAGGGAGATTAAATGGAATGCTGACAGCGTTCAGAGGTGATGATGGATGGCCTGCCATCTTTAAAGACAGCTAGAGCTGTGCTAAGGTCAGCTGCCACACACCAAAAATAAGGGGGGTAGAAATGGCCAGGAGTGGGGTGCAGCCGAGAAGGAATCCCCCTCAGCTGGGATTTCTGTTTTTCTGCATCACTGTGACAGCCAACAAGCAAACAATTGATATCTTCCTGTTGCTTTTATACGCGTCCATACGTCCATGTGTGTGCATGTCTGTGCATGTATTTCTACACACACACACACACATCGCCTTTTCATCGCAATCAGTGCCCTATTGTGTTTACTTCTCCTTGAAACTAGTCCAGAATGGCATCAAACTTGCATCTTAACTGTGTTTTTGCTTGGAGAATTATCATTACCTAAAGCAGTTAAATCAGTCTGACAGCTTTGGAGGCTGGTCTCCAAAGCAGGCAAGCAATAAATCTCTCCCTGTGTGTCGCACACCTGCGCCATGGCAATCAATGCTCTCGGCCCGAGTTGGTCTGCCAGTCATTAGATGCACAGGAGTTCCCATGATGAGAGGCCTGCAGAGGCCACTGGGAGAATGACAATTAGGGCTAACCCTCTACTACAGTTTCTGAGTTTCAGCCTGGCTGCTCTTCATTAGCTATAAAACACAAGTGTTCTTTAACTTCCTTGTGTTTATGGCTGAGATCTCTCTCCTCCCAAGAGCAGAAAATGGATGAAGACTGCATTTGCATCAGGAAACCCTATCCAGAAAGGTTGGCCCCTGTCCTCCTTGTAGAGAATCCTTTGTACCTTGGCAACACCAGAGGGATCTTGGTGGACTTCCATGGAAGGTGTTCTAAGTTCTCAGGAGTTCCTTGTCCACAAAGTGCAAATCACTGATTTTTAGGGCTGTGTAAAGCTTAGATGGGGGTCAATCAGTCTGATGATGATTGAACTGAATCACTTCACTGAAGAGATGGGTGAAGCAATGCTTCTCACCAGCTTCAAAAAGCGAAGTGAAGCCACTGAATTGCTTTCCTTTCCTTTGCATCATCTTGCAGCTCCAAACTCACATTTCTAGGTGATGAAAAAAAAAAGAATCACATCAATTTCCTGGCATGAAGTGCCTTGTCAAGGTGAAATAAAGCTGCTTCGTACTGGCTCTGTATTTTCACCCCAACTTTAGGAATTGCAAAAATCCATCTTCAGGATTTAATTCTTTGATTATGGAGAAGGGATTTGATTCCTGGAAGAGACAAAGCATAGGGAAGATAAGATCATGAGAAGTTAATGAGTCTATACAAAAGAAATAGATATATTTCAGAACAGCTCAGAATTGAAGACCCCTACTTTCAAACGTTGAGGAACCATAAGACGTATTGGCCTTTAACACATGTTAACTTTTTCTGCTTCTCTAATGACTGTCTCACAGATCTGGGGAACATGGAAGGAGCACAACCATTACAGGAGGGAGTTGGACTATTACAGAAAAATTTATTTAGTCCGGGGGAAGGGAAAACATAAGACACTCAGAGCAACTCTACCTACTCACACTAGGTATAAGATGATCAGAAGAATCACTTTTGCAGGCTTTCAAGATTCTGTTACATTACTTGACCATCAGTACAATTCATTCCAGAAGCTACAGCCATCTTATTGAAGCCCTGCCCCATTTTTACATGTGCCATTTTAATTATGCAGTTTACATCTGCCTTCTTGATCCTCCTTTGTGGATGGCCCTAAAGCAACAGTTTGCAAAGTCTGGATGGAGGAGAAAAAACATGGGGACAATTCAGATCTTTCTCCCTACCCAATTTATGAAAAGGAGAAAATGATATAAGCAGCAAAATCAGGTCATTTTCCCAAGTAAGTCCGCATGGATGGGTAGGGAAGGAATAGAGCAGTGCTATCATCTGCATCCAAGTCCTTGTAAAGTAGTTGTAGTTATTTAAAGAGCAAATCAAGTGATCATTCCCCTTCCCACCTAACTTTCATTTTGTGAGTATTCACGTGTGTGTTTGAGATTTATTTAAATATAAATAAATGGTGTAAGTTTGCAATGGAACATTTTGCTTCAGAGTATATCCCACCTACCAAGAAATAACATAGAAAGTTCAGTAGGGGATAGAGGGAATGAAAGCATCCTTCAGAAGAGGAAGGGGTAGAAGAAAATTCAGCCTCTTTTCTTTTTATTAAATGGTGGTGTTGTTGTTTTTTTACTGGCCATGCCAGGGAGTCCATGAGTATGGTCAAAATAGTCAAGATGATGACTGCAATGGTGTCATTGAAGCTCCGTTCATATTTAATATGCATTGCATGCACAACATACATAAAAAACAGGCAGAACTCCAAACCCATTGTCATGGCTGCCCCCTTGACGTATTTGACCATACCCTGTGAACACCTCCAGGCCACCTCCATCACAGCAGCCATTTTCTTAAAATTGATTGATTGATTATGTGCCATCAAATCATGGATGACTTTTAGCAACCACGTAGATTTTTTCCATGATGATCTGTCACTAACCTGGTCCTTCAGCTCTTCCAATGGTGCTGTCTTAAAATACCCATTACATATTCATATTCATACTCCCAATATGCAGACTGGCCCCAAAATGGTTCTGACCTTTGTATTAAAGAGAAGAAATCTATACCAACCATTTTACCAAACCTATACAGGTTTCTTTTTCACTTTTTTTAAGCAGAGAGAGATGCTGTTATTAATCAAGTAAGTTACTGCATCAGAAAGGATGACAGTCTAACCCTTGATCTGCAATTGAGAAAATGGGGTCCCGTCTATTATAGTCTTGATGAACTGACTGACTATCACAGACTTAACACTGTTGATACAGTCTTGGCATTAAAACCACTAAATCAAACTTCAATTTAACATAAACAGAGACACGTCTGCTGACTTGGCTCAGATGTGACATTTCTATCCCCACGTTTTATTCCTCAAAGCCTCCTCTTGTCAAGGACAGGATTGATGAGGACATTTAAGGCAATATTATCCTCAAAATGCTTTAGGAACAATGGCCCGAGGGCTCAAACACCTAAGACACTCTGATCAGCTTATTGTATCTCTGGGTATCTCAGTGTCTAACATACGATGTGCAAGTCTCAGCATCAATCAACCAGGCCAGTGGCTGAGGTCAATTTGTCCCCCCGCTCCCCAAGAATTTATCTCATTGTCAAACTTATTTATGATCTATAAATTTGTGCTGATGCTAATGCCATCTCCAACGTTATGGATTATTGGAAGAGGGATGCAAAAACATTTTGAAAAATGCATCTTTAAATGCTCACCTATAGCAAATAAACTAGATACAGTGGTATCTCAGTTCACGAACTTAATTCGTTCTGCGACTCTGGTCGCGACCTGAATTGGTCGTGACCCGAATCAAATTTTCCCATAAGGTTCAATGTAAATATGGTTAATCCATTCTGAACCATATGTATTTTTTTAAAAACCACAAAAATATGACACAAAGTACAGTACAGTACACTATGAAGAGAGGGAACACTAACCTTGCTTGAGGAGTGGAGGACAGGAAGGCGGGTGGGGAGGCGGTTATTGCTTGGAGGGAGAGTCCCCCTCCCTACAGGAAGCCACGACCACGTGTGTCAGCAGGGAAAATGGCCGCAGATCCTGTTCGTCAACTGATGCGGTGTTTGCGAACGGAAGCAAAATTTTGTGGATGGTGCTGTTCGTGACCCAAATTGGTCGTGAACAGAAGTGTTTGTAACCCGAGGTACCACTGTATAAGATTGAATGATTGGAAGTTGTATGCTATGGATCTTAGTTATTTCCTAGGTAACATATGAGGTGATATGGGAGGATAAATAGTTGCTTTGAATGGACAGTGAGTTTAGATGCTGTCTATCTTCCCCCCTCGGCTAAGGATAAGGGTAGCCAAGGATGTGCAAAAATGAGGCAATTCAACCCAAGATGTAACTCTGAAAGTTTTTTGGATGCTTTTACAGTCTGATCCCAATTACTGTTGGTTCAGATGATATAGGTATAAATAAATATAGATATGGGATTAAGCTTGTCTCATCTCTTTTAATGTTCCAGATGTTGCTTAAAACTGATGAACGATTCTGTACAGTATTTAGAGATTAGTTGACAGTTGCCCTCTTATTCTATTTTTATTTTCAGATTAATTTATTTGTTTTCTTTTTGTTTTTATACTTTCGCTGTATGGTGATGTCTTGAGGACATAGCAGGGAAAAAACAGCAACACGTGGTCCTGCCCTTTTTGCACCATATTTAGGTGGAAGCGTGGAAAGGTGTTACAGTAGGTGGCAAATATAAGACAAGTTGTAGAGGGAAAAACAATGTTTGGAATGAAAGAGCAAGAGGAAAATGTAATGCAGATTTTTAAAAAGAGGGTTGTTTTTTTTTTAATGCTTAAATGCCACATCTGTCATTTGACTTTCATTTTTTTGTAAAATGCCTGCATTTATTAAGAAGGTTGCAGTGCTCATTGATGTACTTGAGCAGTCTGTTCATTAAACTAATGCCATTGATCTCTCCCATGATGCTATGAGTTAAAGCAAAATATCACAGGTTGGCATGATCAGAATTTGACAAGAGATGGGGAAATGGATGTCTCACTTAGCTTATCCTTCTCAACCTTCCCTCCTTTTTACCCCCTTTGTCAAGTGTGAAAAATGTGCCTGAAAATTAAATATGCACTTGATCTATGACAGGGACACAACCACAAGGAATTCCAATCTAGATCATCATCATCATCATCATAATCAATCATCGTCATCATCATCGTCATCATCATTGTCATCATCATCTTGCTTTTCTCATCTTCTCCAGCTTCTGAGTCCTGCACTATGTTTCTCTTCAATGCTGTTATTCAAATTGTCAGCTAGCTCACAGGAAGCAAGGGAGAATATAGCTTACTGAAGATTCCTTAATAGTTTTTAAGTGAACCCCCTGAAGACCATCTTCACCCATCTTTTCAGGAGTACATGGCAAGACATGGGGGGGGGGGGAGTTGGTTCTAGATGAAATTTGGGCTTGTGGGAACAAGGGATATCCAAACCAATGTTCACTGACAGGCATGATCCAGCACTCAAAGCTGGTGGTTGTCTCTGTTTCAAACTTTTGAACCAAAGAAAAACTGATTGTACAGGGTCTGGTGTCAAATTGTTGGTGTGTCTTTTGTTCCCACCATAAGACAGTGTGTTAGCTTTAGGCACTGGCTTGAGACATATAGCTTGTATCCTTAGCTGTAGGAGTGTTTATGATATGGCTGCTGGAAGATGTAGTGGAGCAGTTTGGACATAAATGTCAGCAGAAGAGACCTCCTTAAAGATGTCCACATCTGGGAAACTACCTCACAACTACACAAGAAGAGTAAGCATTTGAGAAAGGTTGCAAGACTGAGATGTTTTTCAGACTTTTTCGATCAAGTCAATTTCCAACTCAGGCTTGACTAGCCTAGCTTTTTGTGACTTCATGGACCCATCCATACTGGCAAAACATGGAAGAAATTTCCATTGTCTTCTTCTGGGTTATTTGCTTTGTTGAATTCCCAGTCCAGTGTACAGCCTTGTTATTTCCTATTTGTTTGTTATCCAAGTAGTAACCGGAACCAAGCCTGTTTGGCTTCTCAGAGGAGGCAAAGTTACTCTAATGGCACTATTGGCTGAGATTTCATCTAAAAGCCCATTACTTTCTCCTCTTTTAGCTTCTTTCCATCATGACCTGTTCCTATAATAGGGTAATGTTAGCATAAAAGGGGTGGTTCATTCCCAGATTTTTTCTCATTTTTCTGCTATTGTTCTATGGTGCTATTACTGTTACTTACCCCTGCAGCGGCCTGTTCTTCTCAGATTCTTGGGAGCTGAATAGATGTTCTGATGTTCATACATTAGCATCCAAAGGGATGCTAATACATAGAAAGCATTATCATGGATAGCCTAATCATTTTTGAGGCTAGCCTTGACAATATTGTTGGGTTCATGCCTCATACAAGCCATAATGTGGTTAATTTGGTTTCAGTCTGTATGATGGATTAATTTAGCTACTGTTTTGATAGTCATGTTTGTGGCTTAGACCATTGTGTGAACCAGGGCACTATAGCTTGTTCTGAAAACCATGGTTAAAAAAAAACAAAACTATGCTGTGTGACTCCTACATCAAGATTCGTGCAGACAAGAAATATCATGGAATTACGAGATTTCAAAGAGTTTTTAAAACTCTTTTTGCTTTTGCTTTTATTGTAGCTTTTGACTGAAAAGGAATTGAAATTTGACTTTTATCAAATGCAGGACTATCGATGATCTGAACCAGCTTTTGAATACTAACAAATCTTTCTTTCTAGGCTGGTTAAAATTCCACAGTATTTCAAGGCTGGAGTTTTCATTTGGCAGAGAGAATTGATTTGTTTGTTGCAAGGAAAAAGCAAGTTGGATACCAGAGATGGGAAAAAGGGAAGGAGGAATGAATAATGATGCTTTGTATATTTGTTTCAAGTCGCCATCTGCCAAATACTATGCCTTTGATGTCTTCTAAGTCAATCCGGATTGAGACACTGCAGAGATGCTCAGGGCAATTTGTCAGCAGGTTTCCATATTAGTCCTCTCAGTAGATGGAGTGTTTGAAGATAGTTACTTTTTTAGCAATGCAAAGCTTGCACTCATTTTATCACAAGCTGTAGCCAATCCCATGTCTACTGCTGACATTGGAAATGTATTCTTCTATCATTTACAGTTCATATAAATTTCAGGGCCCTCACTGAAGCCCAATTTCCAAAAGCATTAACACTACCCTGCCAGGTAAACCATGGTCCCTGCTACTTATGTTGATAGGCTTACAATGTCTGAATTTGAAATATTTCAGGAAAATCAACATTTTACTAAAAGACCAACATTAAAATTGTGCAGCTTATTCAGGATAAATTCGATTTAAAAAATGGAGGAATCTGATTCCACTCTTTATTGCATATTATTGATTATATATACTTAATACATAAATGTAGGCAATGTTTTTTTTAAAAAAATAGATTAAATAGATTCCCAAATCAATGAGACCTACAAAGTTTTAATCACTGAACTCAAACCAGGCATTTGGAAAGTGAAGCTCAGTAGACCTAGTAATATTGCTAAGAATAAGGCTACAGGAGTTCAGCTGAACCGTTTAGCTGTGTCATCTTACAAGATGCTGAAGTGCTACTATAGTGGAGAAAATAAATCTAACAAACAAACTGGAGGCCGCACCCTTTTTCCTCCCTGTCTTTTGGACATGACCAGGGTCAAACCCAGCTCCCCTCTTGGTCTAATCCTATCAGATCCAAATTGCCCCTCCCTGACCCCAGTCAAATCCCACCTAAAGCAAGTAGGAGCCTCCTCACCCGCTGGTGGTACAGCCCGAGGGCAGCCCCAAGGAGGGAACAAGGCAACATAGTAACAAGGTGGGAAACCCCAACATTCTGCCCTCCGTCGGGGACACCCCCCCCATTGTCTCAACATTCCACCTCCTTTGACAGGGGGCTTCCCCAGCCCTGCTGCCCTCTGAAAGGGACGTTTTGCCTAACAATAGAAGTAACCCAGGTACACTGACAAGGACCTGCCTAGCTCCCCCAAACTGGCCAGCCAATCAGATCCCTAGATTTCCTGCCCTGTAGTCCTCAGCTGCTATAAAAATCTTTGCTTTCCCATTGTTCGAGGTCCCTCTTTCTTGTAAAGCAGGCACCCAATGATTGTTGCAATAAACATAGTTCTTCTCCTGTGGTCCTTCTTCAGACTGAATCCATGACATTACATGCAGTTTGCAGCAGGTATGAAAAACACAGCAGTGGCTAAGGAATCAATTTATAGTCCAATACCAAAAATAAAGGTAGTGCTAAAGAAGGTTCACTCTGCTAACAATTGTTCTTCTCTCACACACTAGTAAGATTATCGTCAAGATTTTCCAATCCAGATTTCAACAATACATGGAATAAAAACTGTCCTCTATAACAAGCTGGATTCAGAAGAGGCAGAGAGATGTCAGGTTATATCACTAACACCCAGAGGAGAATGGAAAAGGCAAAGGAGCCCCAAAAATATGTTTATTTTGTACTAAGGTTTTTGATGGTTGTGTAGACCACAATAAATTTGTGATGGCCTAAACATGAGTTTAGTGGGCCACCTCATCTGCGTATTGAAGAATGTGTGTGATGTCCATCCAGCATAGTTAAATGGTTGAAAACTGGGAACAGAGGCCAGCAAGGTTCTATACTTCATTTAAATTATATGCAGATAAGTGCTGGACAAGGAGAAATAGAAATTAGAGTTAAAATTGCTGGGAGAAACATCAGCAACCTCAGACATGCTAATGGTACCATTCTGATCACTGGAAGTGAGGAAAATTTAAGGAATCTTGTGCTGAGGAAGGACATTTGTGGGGAAGAGGACAACATGAAGGCTGGCATGGTGTCATGACTGAAGTCACCTCCCTTTTGCAGGTGTGTGTGTGATGTCTCCATGCTCAATATTAAAGCATAATAATCATAATCATAATAGCCTAAGATTATGCCAAACCAATGCAGTGAGTTGGAAAAGAAGTTGAAGTAATAAAGGCTATTTTTCTAGGCCCCCAAATTCACAAGGATAGAGAACATAGCCATGGAGAGAGACATCTGCTCCTTGGAAAAAAGACTTTGTCACATCTGGATAAAATATTAAAATATAGAGTCATCACATTGACAACAAACTTGAATATTGTCAAGGCTATAGCTTTCCTACTTGTAACACATGGCTGTGGAGGCAGGACCATCAGAAAGACTGAATCAAGATAAAGTAAAGTCATTACCGTGTGTTCCATCGACTGTGATAAGATCAAGTAATTCCATTCCAGGGGAAGTACATTCAGGTAGGCATTAATAATGATGCTAAAAGATAACTATTTTGGACACATAACATGAAGGCAAGAGTCACTGAAGAAGGGCCTAATGCTTGGAAAAATCAAAGGCAACTGGAAAAGAAGCTGACAGAAGAGAAGGCAACTAGCTGACATTGTAACCAAGAGCTTTGGAGAAGGAATTACTGAAAGACTCTTCTAGAGAAATGATGTCTGTTGGGTCAAAAAAAGAGTCAGCTATGACTGAATAAGTGACTGAATAAGATGCCCACTTGGAAGCTGATTTCTGAAGCAACATGCCCCCTCCTCCCACAGATGCTTCTAAAGAGCAAAGCGAATCTGCCACATTGATTCATTTCACTGAGTGACACTTTGACACTTCCAGGACCAGTTATGCCAGAGGGAGCAATTGGGGAATCACAAAACATCTGGACAAAGGCAATAGCATTGCCTACACGATGCTAAGGGCCTCACTGAGACAAACTGAAGCCACCTGAGATGTCCAGTTATATCTTTTATAGAGTTTGTTGAAGTGGAGAAAGAAAATGATTCTTGAAGTAGAGAAAGAAAATGAGCCGAAAGAGAGAATGAGAGATGAAGGGGGAAGAACTCTCCTTAGGGGCCCTGTTTCCCCTTGTAATTTTTCCTGCCACATAATCTTAGTATTATCTCACAAAACTTACCATATCTATTAAACCATGCTTCCCTTTTGGGGCTAGTGGTTTTGGGATAATTTTGAGCATGGATGGAGGAAATTATCTTTATGTTTGCACACCCCCTGAATGAACACATCATGGTTTACTCATTACTATGGCTATGTTCATATAATTCATTCAGTAAAATTAAAAAAAAAAAACTGGCTTAATGTATAGACATATGTCTGTCTATTTATCTATTATCTATCTGTCTCGCTATCTGTGTCTCTATTTCTATCTCTGCCTTTATCATCTCTATCTATCTATCCCACCAACCACACCCTACTAACACTGGCAGGGCAAACTACTGTATATAAATGGGGAGCAATCCCCATGCTCACTCACACTGATGATGTTACCTAGTTGGGTAATGAAATATCTGCAAGCAAAGAACCAAGTTCAGAGAGCACCAAGGACGGACGGACGGACGGACGGACGGACGGTCTGCCTGCCTGCCTGCCTGCCTGCCTGCCTGCCTGCCTGCCTGCCTGCCTGCCTATCTATCTATCTATCTATCTATCTATCTATCTATCTATCTATCTATCTATCTATCTATCTATCATATAGGCCACCTCAATCATAGAGTAGGTGGCTTATAAATCTAAAAATGTGAATGTGTGTGTGTGTGTGTGTGTGTATCTATATATATCTATATATATCTATCAAAGAATTACTAAACACCCATGTGGAAAACAACATGTCCATTCTCAGAATGTGTTATTGTTGCTGGGTGCACAGTCAACCAGATGTTTAGACTGGATTTGGCATTTTTATCCACCTATTGAGTCCTTCCCAAGAACCTGGGATAGGCAGATATTGCTTGATGGTGTTAAAGGTATCATCGCAGGATGTGAGCTGTTCCAAGTAAAGCTGCCTTTTGCAATGGACTGATGGTGATGATGAAGATGATGATGATGATTAAAATCTGTACATCACCCAACTCTCAGCTATTCTGGGCCATTCACAAATGAAAAGCAATAAAACAATGCACCAGTAAAAACAAGTGACTCTGGGCAATTCATCAGTATAAAACAGAACCAAAAGCAATGACATATTAAAAACAAGGAGCAAAACATGGCAACAACAAGAAACAAACCCACACTACTCAAGAGGGGGCTTCAACCACCCTTGCCAAAGGCCTGGGTGAAGAACCAGGTCTTCAAGGCTCTCCAAAATGCCAACAGGATGGGGCCACCTGGATCTCAGAGAGAACCTCATTCCAGAGGGCTGGTGCTGCAACCCAGAAGATGTGCTTCTGGGCACCTGATAGATGGCATTGTTTAATCAAGGGTATACCCACCCTGCCATTTTAAATTGGCTCAGCAGATACTATGGGGACAGGTGGTCCCTCAAGTACATATGCATGTACATATCAGAGAGAAGCACCACAATTCATTGGGCCACAGGGTCTGCTGAAAAAGCCACACGGGAGGCATACAGACTTTGGGAGGTATGTTTTTCTATGGGGCAGGTGCAACCATGGAGAAAACCCATCTCTGAGATCCTGCAAAATGCTTAACCATGAGGACCTGGAGTAAGCTGCACGTGCTGGATCTTACTGGGCAAGAGAGAGTTTCTCCGGTAATGATATAGGTATGAATGGCATTGTTTGGCTGCTTCCTAGCTGGACTTCAGAAGGACAACCTTTCTATGCCATAGCTTTTCTGAATTCATGCAATTGTCTGTTTTAAAAACTTTTAAAGAGAGAGAACCTCAGGGCAGGGATTTCCAATGGTCTTATTTTTATCTCCGGCACAGGATATCTTTGAGGCAGTTTTATATGAGGAATGCAAAGCAGGAAACCTGTTTTTCAATGAAAGGAATTGAAAGTTCCTTCTGTCTACATCTCATATTATTCCTGGGTTGAACCTAGAACTTTTGTTTCTATGCTATGGAATCAGAATCACACTGAATGCAGAAATATACCTTGTTGCCAGCCTACCCTTCCTCTGCATGGCTTTTGACATGATTTTTTAAAAAACTGAAATTATTGTTACAAAAGAGGTTAAGACACCAGGCTAAGACACCACCTTGGGCACAAAGCCAGCTGGGTGACCTTGGGCCAGTCCCTCTCTCTCAGCCCTAGGAAGGAGGCAATGGCAACCCACTTCTGAAAAACCTTGCCAAGAGAACTTCAGGGGCTTGGCCAGGCAGTCACCAGGACTCAACACAGACTGAAAGGCACCCAAACGAAACAAAACCCAAAAGTCACCAATAATGAAGGAGAGAAAGTTCCAGGAAGACGTTAGCTTGCTGAGACCAATCCTGAATCATAGATAAGTGATGTCCAGGAAACTTTAGCTACCGTGATAGATTCAGCACAGATGAAGAGTAACAGTTGAGAGAGAGCAATTTGCACAGCTAGGTAATATTTGACCTGGAGCCTTTTAGAATTAAAAGCATTCTTTGTGTATATTCTCAGAACATTTCCTGATCTTATGTGTGCATGTGGTGAAAGTGGCAGAATTTATTAGATGACAGCCATACCACTATGTGCTTCTTATCAGCAAACTTCCCATTGTTACAGTATTATTCTCTCCTCTGCCCCTTACCCTCCCACCCTGGTAGTTTTTCATTATCTTGGCTGCTTTGAGGTTGCCTTCTATTTTCCTTCTCAAATGCCAAAAGCTGCAGAGCCCAAGGGGAAAGGGGAGGAAAAGAAATCAGGAAACATCAGAGGAAGTGATGCCTATCTGCCAATGGCGTTTGCTCTTCTCCGTGGCTAGTAAAAATGGGAGAGTCACAACCACTGCTTTTGCTGTTCACTGTTACAAGTCAGTGGATTTATCAGATTGAGCTGACCTCAAAAAGGTCTTTTGTCTGCCGTTGAACTTCTATCATATTGGCAACATCTGTGTTCATGAAAAAGGAAGATCAGGAGTTTTATACTACCTTTGGGAACTTAATTTAGCAGAGCTAGTGATAGTCCTTTGACAACCTTACATCCTGTCCCATTTTTTGTCACAGTCTGTCCTATCTTACACATGAGACAGGCAGCTTCCCTCCCACCCCCTCCCGCCCTTTCTCTCTCTGTCTCTTGCACACTAGCTGAAGCAAAGCCTATTTAATAACCTCGGGGAAGATTTCTCATATGGCATACTTGGAATGGTTACCTGAATCCTAATTCTGCAATTCTTCTAACAGTTACATGGAGTTGCAGCAATATTCAAGCCCAGGCTGGACCTGACTGAGGGTGCCACATCTATTCATTCATACCTCTACCCTGTTGCCTGGAATCCTTATTCCCAAACTGGCATTTCGCTTGAGGAAGGCAGGATTAAATCCCTATTCCATAAAATCGTAGAGTTGAAAGGGACCTTAGATGCCACCAAGTCCAACCCCTGCTCATATCAGGATTTTCTCATGGGAAGGTCACCCCGTTCGCTATACAACACCAGATGTTGAGACTACAAAGTATCTCGTGATTCTGTTGTGATTTTCACTGCCACCTACTTTATGTGTGTGTGTTGGTTGTTCAGTGGGGGTGTTATACTGGCAGTGTATGGGAGTGAAATGCCCAGTGGGTTAGAGAGTGTGTTTTGCTTTGTACAGTTAACCATGTAGGTTTTTATGGGTTATGTAGTCTTAACTAGTAACCAAGTAGTGAACCTCGTCTCTGAGAGTGTGTTTTTTTAGCTAGAGGCTTTGCAGTGATAAGTCTTGGAAGCTAATATGAGAAGAAGTTTTTGTTATATTCTATATTTTGTATGCAACTTGTATTTTGTGAAGTTTTGCATTTTTATCAATAAAGACCAGTTAGTTTATATTTTCTGACTGGATTTTCTTTGGAGAACAAAATATGGACATTGCATTTTGCAAGCTCTCATGCTGATGTGTAAATTTCCTGGGAGCAGGATTTATGGGGTTTTTTTGCTGCACTCTGCGCAACAGCTCAGTGCAGGATCCACTACAGCAACTTGGACAAATGACCATTTGCTTGAAGACCTCCAATGAACTCACAAGGTCATGGGACAGTCTGTTCCACTGGCTGACCATCGATGCTGCCAGCAGTTGCTCCTGAAGTCTAGCCTGAACCTGTTTCCTTGTACTTTAAATGCTTTTCATTCTGGTTTTGTTTCTCTGGGGCGCAGAGAATGAATCTACTCCTCCTTCTGTGTGACAGTGATTCAGATATTTGATGGTTGCTTTCATATCTCCCCTTAGTTGTCTTTTCCATAAGCAAAGCAAAGCTACATTTCTAGGTTTCCAGATCTTTCACCATCTCGGTAGCTCTCCTCTGAACTTGCTCCAATTTGTCACTGTCCTCTTTGAACAATGGTCCCCAAAATTGAACTCAGTACTCCAAGGAGCATCTAGCCAAGGCAGAATAGAGTGGGAAAATTACTCCCATGATTCCAACTCTTTGTTTCAATTCATTCACCCCATTATAGCATTTTCCCTTTTAGGAGTTGCATCACACTGCTGGCTCACGTTCAATTAAATATTATCCCTGTTAATTAACAGAATTTGCCTTCTTAAAAAGCACTGCAAGTTAGAAGCAAGAATGTCTTGAGTACACATCTAGTTTGGTCTCAGAAAGCATGCTGGCTGTACTGATGCATCACTGGTACATCACTGAAGCAGCTTTCTTTAGTAAATTCTAAGTGATGAACCCTGTACATTTTTTCCTAATGTGACACAAATGGGATGACCCCCTCCCCCTGCCCCTGCACACAGGGAATTAAAAAGAAGTCCACCTGGTGGGGAAAAAAATAGAGATTTTACTGTGGCTAACTCATGGTGGGAGAAACACTAGCTGGAATGAAATTGACCCAAAATTTGAATGTGAAGCCACGGAAGAAAATCATGAATACTCAATTTTTCTCTGCTAACACCTCCATTTCTATTTTTGCTGGATGTAGATATTCCTGCATATGCTTGTGTGTAGCATTTCACTGTGTGAAATGGGAATCTGAAATGGTACAGTCCTGACTCAAGTTTACCAGTGAGAACGAGATCCACATGTTGCACGTTGATTCCAAGAGATCTGTGTAAGCCATTGACTTGAGATGATTTGTTGAAGGCAGTAGCTGACAGATTGCCTCTTTCATGATGGAGAATTTGGGATTTGTAGTTTATAGCATCACTCATTTCCACAACGACCCAAAAATATCCACGGTTGCATATCAATGAAATCAACTCTTGTAACAACTGAAATCCAATAAAGCGTATGGCATCATTATTTGTCGTCCCTTTATTATGGAAAACCATTTTACAGTATGTGATATAACCTGATTTATACTCTACTATTTATCAAGAACAGATCTTGCTATTATACCTTGTTAACCAGCAAAAGAGACCCTTCTTTCAACATTATGAGAGGTAAGGCACGATAAATAATATCGGGAAGCCATTTACAAATTGATATGTCATGAAAATATGATACCTTGAGGGTTTCTGCTGGAAAAGACATATTCAGCTGTAATTCTCACATTTGGATGGCTTTATCATTCATTATAAAATGAGTGGAGAGAATATAGTAAAAAAAAAAAAAAATTCTAGAATAATTTGCAGTATATAAAGTGTTCTGAAACTAATGAGCAAAACCACAAAGGGAATGTGGGTTAGCCAATTAACTTTGATTTTTTTCCCCACCACTGGTCAAATGGGGGCAGCTATGAATTCATACTATTCCATTCCACAGAATTTCAAAGCCAATATTTTATAATAAAATACAGTTAAGACAATATGTCTTAAGACAGTATTTTGAGCATCATCGATGAAATACGAATTTTAAAATGTAATTCACAAAACTAAAACCACACTTTTTAAATCTTCTTTGTGTTTGTGTGTGTGTGTGTGTAGCAAATTCTTCTTTGTGTCTGTGTGTGTGTGTGTAGAAGAGAGAGAAAGATTCATTCATATTCCCTAGGCAAATTTGTCTATTTTTTTTTTCCTAAGCAATTTTCTAAATAGTGGCCACAGCGAAGCATTAACATACAGTTTTGAGGGGGAAAGGTATCTTGCATTTAAAAAGCCCCATGATTGTTGCATAATTGTAGATAACTTGATGAGTTCTCCCTTGTGAAGAACAATGATGGATTCCTTGCCACGGCACATTTGCATTCTGATGGATCACAGCATTTCAATCTAAAACAAATCCATGATGGATTTCTTTTTCATCCATGCTGCAGAGTATTTGGGCATATCATTGCTTTTCAGGAAGGAAGGCATAAATCAATACTCACCTGAATATAAACCTTAACATAAATATGTCTACGACAGCTTTACTAACTGGTGCATCAATGCTTGATTCTAACCTAGTTTTGCGGTTATTCTCATCACTAGAAGAGACCTGCTGGATCCAGACAAGACCCATTTTAGTCCAGCTTTTTGTTTCTCGCAATGGCCAGATACAGGGGCATCTGTAGGGCCGTGCAAGAAGTCAGGATGGGACAACCAGCATGTAAAGGATAGCTCAGCTGACAGAAGGAGGGAGGGCATGGGAAACATTTCAGAAGGGACCCTCCTTAGCTTTCCAGAGAGTAAAAAGAAAGGAGTGGAGAAATACTTTCAGTCTTGCAAGATTCTGTTAAGGTAACCTTACAATAAAGGTAGAGCTAGTACTCCTGGGTGTGCTTCTTGTCTGGACTACCTTGAAGGACAACCTTTGAGGTGCTTGCAAGCATGAGAGGGAGACCCATCCCTCTCCCACAGTTGTTTTCTGCAACGGGTACTTAGAGACATACTTCTTCCAACTTGTAGGTAACTCCAAGTCTTCAAGACCAGTAGCCCTTGACACACCTGTCAGCAATGAATATATTCATTTTTAAAGCTATCCAAGATAGTGGCCAGCACCATGTCTTTCATGATCAATTCCAGAGTTTAATTACATGCACTACGTGAAGATGTGTGTAACTACTATTCTTCTGAGGACAATGAGAACAAAACGTAGAGCTGAGGGGTATCCTTAATGCATCCTTAAACATATTAAAGGTTTTTCCAAGGCATGTAGATAATGTCCACACCTGGAAACAGGTAAACACTGATGACTTGAGATGAGTTCAATCTATCAACTTCAGTTTTAATATCTGAGTTTTTTGTAATGTGACACCCATTGCCAGTGTTTTCCTCTGAATATTATGCATTTTTGCATATATAACACATGTATAATTGTGTTCATTGTTTTTGAGTTGCAATGCTGTAGACTTTGCCACTCAGATGGGTTCTGATTTGTGTATATTTTTAGACTGTAGTTTATACAGGCTAAGTCTGCACAAATTACAGGTGAAACTTGAAAAATTAGAATATCGTGCAAATGTTCATTTATGTCAGTATGGCAACTCAAAAGGTGAAACCAATATATGAGATAGACACATTACATGCAAAGCGAGATATGTCAAGCCTTACTTTGGTATAATTGTGATGATTATGGCGTACAGCTTATGAAAACCCCAAATTCACAATCTCAGAAAATTAGAATAGTGTGAAAAGGTTCAATATTCTAGGCTCAAAGTGTCCCACTCTAATCAGCTAATGAATCCATAACACCTGCAAAGGGTTCCTGAGCCTTTCAATGGTCTCTCAGGCTGGTTCAGTAGGAATCACAAGCATGGGAAAGACTGCTGACCTGACAGTTGTGCAGAAAACCGTCATTGACACCCTCCATGAGGAGGGAAAGCCCCAAAAGGTAATTGCAAAAGAAGTTGGATGTTCCCAAAGTGCTGTATCAAAGCACATCAATAGAAGGTTATGTGGAAGGGAAAAGTGTGGGAGAAAAAGGTGCACAGGCAGCAGGGATGACCGCAGCCTGGAGAGGATTGTCAGGAAAAGGCCATTCAAAAGTGTTGGGGACTTTCACAAGGAGTGGACTGAGGCTGGAGTTAGTGCATCAAGAGCCACCACACACAGACGGATCCTGGACATGGGCTTCAAATGTCGTATTACTCTTGTCAAGCCGCTCCTGAACAACAAACAACATCAGAAGCATCTTACCTGGGCTACAGAAAAAAAGAACTGGTCTGTTGCCCAGTGGTCCAAAGTCCTCTTTTCTGATGAGAGCAACTTTTGCATCTCATTTGGGAACCAAGGACCCAGAGTCTGGAGGAAGAATGGAGAGGCACACAATGCACGATGCTTGAAGTCCAGTGTGAAGTTTCCACAGTCTGTGTTGATTTGGGGAGCCATGTCATGTGCTGGTGTTGGTCCACTGTGCTTCATTAAGTCCAGGGTCAACGCAGCCGTCTACCAGGAGATTTTGGAGCATTTCATGCTTCCTTCCGCAGACGAGCTTTATGGGGATGCTGACTTCATTTTCCAGCAGGACTTGGCACCTGCCCACACTGCCAAAAGTACCAAAACCTGGTTCAATGACCATGGGATTACTGTGCTTCATTGGCCAGCAAACTCCCCTGACCTGAACCCCATAGAGAATCTATGGGGCATTGCCAAGAGAAAGATGAGGGACATGAGACCGAACAATGCAGCGGAGCTGAAGGCCGCTATTGAAGCATCCTGGTCTTCCATAACACCTCAGCAGTGCCACAGGCTGATAGCATCCATGCCACACCGCATTGCGGCAGTCATTGCTGTAAAAGGGGCCCAAACCAAGTACTGAGTACATATGCATGCTTATACTTTGCAGAGGTCCGATATTGTTCTATTTCCAATCCTTGTGTTATTGATGTCATGTAATATTCTAATTTTCTGAGATTGTGAATTTGGGGTTTTCATAAGCTGTATGTCATAATCATCACAATTATACCAAAGTAAGGCTTGACATATCTCGCTTTGCATGTAATGCGTCTATCTCATATATTGGTTTCACCTTTTGAGTTGCCATACTGACATAAATGAACATTTGCACGATATTCTAATTTTTCGAGTTTCACCTGTATATTTATGCAAACAGATTTCTCCTCTATCCCTAGTGTGAGAAGATATTTATGTTAGAAATAAGAAAGAATCTCACCATGACAACAGTTCTTCATAGGGTACCAAGTATAAGAATATGTGCCTGTCTGAGGAATAAAAGGGAAAGGCTCAATAAAATCAGTTAGAGACCTTCCACTCATAGATCTCTGGACAGCAAAGATTATTGATATGCAGGGAACCTGTTAGTTAAAAATATATTTTTTTAAAAAAAGTCCCAGAATGCCTGATCAAATGGCAATTCTCTATTGATAGAAAGTTGACTATATTCAAGTGAACCCCATCAAGTTCTCACAGTATCCTAGGCTTTTAGTCCGAAAAATGCTGACATAGAGGACATATATCTTCTTCCATGAAACTGAATTTCCAAGAGATAACGAGCTTTCCCAGAAATCTCCATCCTTAGAGTGTTTTATAAAAGGCTTTTTTTTTTTTGGATTGGACAGGTAATCACACTTTAAGATTCTTATTTATATAGTTCAGGGGTGTTAGAATAGTTCCAACAATAACTTGTCCTGTTAACACTTCAAAATGAGGAAGTAGTTAATAGCTACTTTCTAGATCTTCCACTGAGAACACTCATGAGAAAACTGTACCATCTTTGAAAAAAGGATTCAGGCAAACTGGAATAGATTTAGAGAAAGGCACCAAGGATGATCAGTGGACTAAAAACAAACAAACAAATCCTACAATCACAGATTAAGTGAACGGAATATATTTAACTTTTAAAAAAGAAAGACTGGATAGAACTCTTCAAAAACCTGAAGAGGTGTCACCGAGAAGGCAACCACGGTCTGTTTTCCATCAACCCAGAGTGTATAATCTGGGGCTTTTCCCAAGTCATAGTGAGGTTGATTCCTCTAATCTAAGGAATAGTAGCCTTCAGTTATACATAGGTGTGATCCCAGAGACCCTGAAGTGTTACATGCCTCAAGACATCTTGAATAGGGTACCACAGGGCTCTGTCCTGGGTCTGGAGGTGTTCAACATTTTTATAAATGATATGGATCAGGGAGTCAAGGGAATGCTTACCAAATTTGTAGACAATACAAAGCTAGGAGGGATGACTAATATTTGGGAGTAGAGGGGAAAAACAAGTAGAATGAAATTTAACAAGGAGAAATATAAAGTCATGTACGTAGGTAAGAAAGATGAAAGAAGCATGTATAGGATGGGGAATCTGGTTCATGAGCAGCACATGTGAGAAGGAGTTGGGTGTATTAGTGGATCACAAGCTCAACATGTCCCAACAGCTGCAAAGAAGGCCAACAACATCTTGGGATGCATCAAGAGGAGCATGCAGTCCAGATTGTGGGAAGTAATTATCCTGCTCTGGTCTGCTTTGTCAGCCCTCACTTAAAATATTGCATTCAGCTCTGCACAACCCAGTTTTTTTTTTAAAAAAAAAAAACATTGATCAACTGGAGCAGGTCCAGAGAAGGTCTACCAAGATGGTGAAAGGATTGGAAACCAAGTCTTACAAGGAACATTGAAAAGACCTAGATATGTTTAGCTTGCAGAAGAGAAGGTTGAAAGGGGATATGATAGATGTCTTTAAATACCTGAAGGGCTGTCACCTTGTAGAAGGTGTTCTCACTTCCTCCAGAGGGTAAGACTAGAACTCATGGAATGAAACTTTAAAAAGGTAGATACAGATTAGACATTAGGAAGACCTTCTTGACCGTAACAGCCATCGATCAGTGGAACAGATGACTGCATGGAGTGGTTTCTTCCCCTTCCTTGGAGGTTTTCAAACAGAGGCTGGATGGTCACCCATCAGGGATGGTGTAGTGAATCCTGCAGCATGCAGAGGGTTGAACTTGATGACCTCTTAACCTTTCCATTCTATGTTAGGAATGTTTTAATTTGAATGTCTTCACTGAGGAAGGTCTTGGACACACAGTCTCAACAATCTCTTCCAACTATTATATCAGAAAACATCAGAAAGAATGTACAGCAAGTTCCAAAGTGTTGCATTTAAAATAAAAAATGACTGATATGTGGCATGTAATAATTCCCTTGCTTTGCCTTTGGGTTGGGGTGTGAAACGCCTCTCTTTATAATGATATAGGAAATTAATAAAGGGAAAACACAAAATGGAGAGTTAATCAAGCCTTGACATTTACAACTACCTAAGAATGGCAACTATTCTCTTGGTTGTTCTTTATTGTTATTTAATGCCCAATACTTAGCTGAGCCCTGAAAGTTTATTAAATAATAATTTCCTCTGTATTATTGCTTCCCTGTACAATAATCCATTTTTAGCTGTGCGCTGCCATACTAATGCAGCAATTTGTCCCACTTAGGTCAATTTGGAAACTTGTTTTCTTTCAGATTATCCTGTACAGGCTTGCCTGATCTGGTCATTGAGTAAAACAAAGGAAATAACTATTTGCTGACAGGCCAGAATGCTTTGATCAGTGCTGAAAAAGGAACCTGCTATCTGCTCCATTACAATATTTCTTTCAAAAGCTGTGATGCAGAAATAGTGATCAACCTCTCTGTGAAATTCCCTACCAACTGCTATCACTAATCCTGATATTTAATGAAAACTTTGGATTCAAATGTTTATCTAGTGTGCTCCTCTATGGCTGGGTGGATGCTTCCAAGAAGCCCAAGGACAGTATGAAGACATCTGGCCTGATCAAACAACCCTTTTGATCACTTTAAGAAGAGAGAAGAAGATACCCCCTCTGAGCATATGAGTAGATTAGCCAAAGTAGGCCATCTCATTTCTAAAGAAATGATAGCACACCATACTTCATCCATGAAGATGTCTCTGAAATTCAAGCAGGGCCTCCAAAATTATTCCAAAGTGATTTGAGACTCTTTGGAGGACCACCTGCCACCCTGACAAATTGTTGAATCCTGTCTAGACCTATCACTGATATCCACAGGACTGCTGTCCAGGTTTCTCTCATAACTCATAGATAATGCTTGGTTTTATGGCAGTTTTCATCAAAGCCTACAGAGTATCTGTCCCTTTTTTTCTTTACTTTTAAAATCCAACTGTCAATTAAATTTTAAAATATTGTTGTCAATAAAATTTTAAAATAAATGTCTTCATTTGAGAGCCAGTGATGCAGATCACCCATGTAGTTTATGACTTTACTAAGAGCCATCTCCTTAGGCGAAAGAATACCAGGAGACTGCAAAACCCAACTCATCCTAATTGTCCTATAAACCATCCTTTGTTTTGTCTGACTGCTGAAAATTAAGGGCCATTACCTTGCCATACCAGTTCCAGCTGTGCTAAATTTTGTACAACACTTACAGAAAGGTTAAATGGGTAATCTGTAAAACCCTCAAAAGTTGCTATGGATTGTGCTTAAAGTGCCCATTCATGAGGATATACATAATATCTGTCTTTATTGACGGGTTCAAATCAACCATTCCATATCTGGTATTTTAGCTGGATCTTTTTCCTTTCCCCCCAGATAGCCAGTTCATTTTCCTACTCTCCAGGACATTATCACAGGAGAGGTCGGAAACTTGCAGTGCAAAGACCTCACATGGCCTTGGAAAGAATTGGAAGGCCAATAAATGGATGTGATAAAGAAATGGGGAAGCAGAAGATGAATTCATCTACAAATTATATGTTCAGACCTGAGCAAGACAAATCTGTCTTAGTTCCAGCTGCCTGTGGAGTAGGGATAAGAGTAAAAGAGAAGGAGAGGAAGGGTTGATAATGTCAGCCTTCTAAGGTAGTCCAGAGAAGAAACACACCCAGGAACACTAGCTCTATCTTTATTTTAAGGTTAAATTAACAGAACCTTGCAAATCTGAAATTGCATCTCTCCCCCCTCACCTTTACAGTCCAGGAAACTAGGGGAGGTCCCTTCTGAGGCATTTGCCATGGCCCCATTCCTTCTGTGGGCTCAGCTCCCTCTGATCTGACCATTGTCCAGTTTGCAGCTCTTCCTCCTGTTTCCCAAGGTCATTCCCACATAACATTACAGATAGAAAAGATGCAAAGTACTGTGAAAGTATGACCGCATCTATTCTATTTGTGAAATTCCTGTTAATCAACTCCCTAGGGGCACAGATATCAAAATAACTCCAAGAGTAGAAGGGGGTCTGTGTAATACAGGACCACCACCCCTTTTATTACACCTTAATATTTGGATTTGGAAGTTTGAGTCAAATCCACTTCTTTACAACAGTAACAAGGTGTGTGAGGGTGTAAAAGAAAAAGAAATCAAATATTAAAAATATGTAGGTCAAGGAGATAGAAACTACAAACACTGTATATGATATGTAAACTCTTTTCTTCTTTTTTTGAAAGGAAAGGAGTTCAAAAATTGCATGAAGTTATGGAATCAGAGAAAAAACAAGAAAGCAAAAGAAGGAAATTTGGCCCAAATCCCTTTTCTATGTTGTCACCATCTATTCAATTTCCATGCTGATTAGATAGACAGTCAGCATACATATTTATATATGCTGTTTTACCAAATTCATATCTTTTGATAAGCAGCCTTTCTCAACATAATACGCTTTTGTCCATTACCTTCACTAATACACGCGTGCATTTGCACATATTTCTGCAAGCAAATTTTGATTCAAAGAACTGCATTGCAAAATGCAGTGAAGTGTGAATTTGAAAAGATTGCTAAGTTTCAGCTTGTGCATTGGTGTGAAAGGACAGGGAATGCTTGAACAAATGATGAGTGAACACATTCCTTTCCCATGTTTAGTGAATAGTGTGCGAGTTTCAATCTATATGAATAACTTTGCCTGTTGGAGAGGAAATAATGGATTCTCTTGAGAAGCCATGGGATAACCTTGATGAAAAATGGTTACTGAAATGCTATATGGAATTTTGCTTATTAAGTGGGTTATTTCCTTGCTCTAACCAAACTAGTTCCCTAGCTCCTAATAAAACCTTATGGATGCATTATGAAGCAATCACACCATGTGGGGAAAATGGCTCTCAACTAAATTGGTTGCATAGAGCTTTGGCACTGGAAAAATTAAGACTCAGCGCAGGTCAGATTAATTTAAAATACTATAACGGCTTAGTTTAATTTTTGTTCAGTTAATTTGTGTTTATTATTTCAAATTGTTTTGCAGTTTGAGAGCTCATATTCCCATTAGCTTAGATTGCTTTTAAAGAGGATTTGAAAAACTCATGGAGCAGAAGACAATCAATTGATATTAAGTATGATGGTGAGATGGAATTCTATGTCAGAGATAGTGAGGGGGAGGGGGTCACACATCTGCCGCACACATGTTTTCTTAGAACATGTGAAGACCATCATGGGGCCATGTGAATCCATCTTATTCCTTCTTAACACAGCTTCTTCAAGATAAGTTACTGCAAGTCACTGCAAGTTTGTATTTTTCTTCCCTTTTGCTCCAGCTTCAAGCCTTTGGATGGCTACCTAAAACTGAAAGTGATTCTTTCCTAGCATGATTACCACAGAATTTTCTTTAGTAAGATTTATCGAGATGAAAGGATGGAGTTAGAAGAATGCCAGTGACTGAACTATTTCCCATCTACAAGCAGTATATGCCTGTGTACATAGAGGAGAGACCTTTGATATTAGCAGCCTTCCTATGATTCAGTGAAGCAAGGGATCTCTCCAGTGATAAGAGAAGCTTCCTGTCTTTTTAACATAAGGGGACTTCCTGTCTATTTAACATAAGGAGACCTGAACATAAAGAGAACCTTGATTAGAAACTCCATATATATGTATTCTGATCAAGCATGTTTAGACAATCTCTTTCAAAAGTAAACTGCAGATCTTTCAAAGAGACCCAGTCTGGTGTAGTAGCTAAGATGTTGGGCTAGAAACCAGGAGACCATGAGTTCTAGATCTCCCTTAAGCCCAGAAACTGGTTGGATGACTTTGGGCCAGTTAGTCCAACCCACCTTACAGGATTGTTGCTGTGGAGAAAATAGGAGGAAGCCCTCCTTGAATTGGGCAAAATAAAAGGGGGGATATAAATCTAATATATAAATAAAATAAAGAAGCATGGAGTTGGGATGAAGGGGACTGATTGATACCTACATTGGTACGTGTTAGGAGACAAAATCTGCCAAGGAAGATTACCAGGAAAATTCTGACTTGGCTTTCTCCTTCAGAAGATGGAAGAAGGCACCAGAGGATCAGTTATCCTTGACTTGATACTAATTTCCAGGGGGAGATGGGCAGCATATAAATTTAATAATAAACAAAAAATAAAAATAAAAAATCAGCAGAGAAAATGCAGCTGTGGCAGTAGAAGGAGCAGGAACATAGTGGGAAAGTGACCATGTAATGCTAGTGAGAACCATTAGGGCAAACCAGGATGAACACTGGCTTCTATCTTGGACTTCAAACAAAGGAGATTTTAGTGAACTCAACTCAGTGATAAGTAAGATCCCATAACTGGACAAGCTAATGGAAACAAAAAAGAGCTCAAGGTGAGTGGGAGTTCTTAAAGGAAGAAATGCTAAAAGCAGTTGTTGTTGTTCAGTCGTTAAGTCATGTCTGACTCTTCGTGACCCCATGAACCATATTGCGCCAGGCCTTCCTGTCCTTCACTGCCTCCCTGAGTTTGCTCAGTTTCATGCTCATTGCTTCAGTGATGCTATCTAACCATCTCATCCTCTGCCATCCCCTTCTCCTTTTGCCTTCCATCTTTCCCAGCATCAGGGTCTTTTCCAAGGAGTCCTCTCTTCACATTAGGTGACCAAAGTATCTGATCTTGAGCTTCAGTATCAATCCTTCCAATGAGCAGTCAGGGTTGATTTCCTTGCTAAAAAGCAGAACTGCAAACAATTCCAATGAGGGAGGAAAAAATGGAAAACAGCAGAAGGAGCCTCTGGTTACATAGATAGCAAAGTTAAGATCTGGGGGGGGTGGGGAACAAGAATACATCCTAGACATGGATTGATGGCCAGATTTATAAAATAAGAGCACAGTCAAGGAATCCAGAATTATTCATTTGGCATCAGGAAAGTAAAAGGTCTCTTAGTCAATGAAGCTAATATAAGAATGTTGAGGATAAATAGCCATGATTTCCTTTCATCAGGGTAAAAGTTTGTGATATCCCATTTTCCATGTCACTGAATCTCAGTTTCTGGAAAGCAGCAGCCAAAATAATGTTTTGCCTTTACACTATCCTTGTTAATGTCTCAGAAGCACCTGACTGTCCAGTCTGCAGGAATTTCAACTGGATAGAACCTTCATCTTATCCAGAAAGGGCCATCTTATATTCTTAAAAGACCTTATGGGTAGTATCTCAACTCTGAGGGCAAAGATTGTGGCATTCGCAAAGGGAGTCAAAAGCATCCAGATGCTAGTGGCAGAAGGGGGAGAAGCTTTGATTGCACTGCCATGGCTTTCTGGACCTCCCCCACCCACAGATGTGAGCAAACTTCCTTGGTCTCACAAAAGGGCAACGTTGCATGGTACTCATTGGCCCATTTTGTTACTGACAGAACACCCCACACTGAGTCAGCAGAATTCAGTGGCAAGTTCATTTCTGTGGCTTCATTTTCCCCCCTCAAGCAAAAATCAAGATGGATCTTTGAAGTTACCAATAAATAAATATTTTTTTAAGAAGTATATGCAAGCCAACTAACTTCCGAACCTTCACTCCAGTGGAGCAAAAAAATTAATCCATCCCTGTTTTCATCTCATGACAGCATGTCCCTAAAGTGAGGGGAAAAAACAGGAACAAAAACTGAATTTAGGATTAGATTTTTATTCAGCCATGAGTTTGCTAACTGCCCTTGCACTAGTCATTCTTTGTCAGTTACAGAATTTTTGTGGAAGTAATAAAATGGTGGGGCAAGGGAAAACGATCAGCTGTGGTTCCTTGAAGGGATAAAATTGTAAATAATAATAGATTCTAAATTGTATATATTTGAACTGGAGGCACAAATAACAATGCTCCACCATCTCGGAGATAAGATTGCCACAGAAAACAGGTAATTTAGGAAAATGTCATTTGAGCCAGTTCAGAATTCTAGCTTCCTTACTAGAATGCTTGAAAAGAAGCAAAATGTAGTGTGTGTCTGTGTGTGTGTGTGTGTGTGTTTGTGGGGGGTTTGAGCAAGAGGAAGAGACATTCCGTAATTTATCTGATCTCTTTGCTAGATGTCATGTGTAATCTAGGCAAGGCAAGTTCATTAGTTCTAGTATTTGGCTTCAGAAATTATATCAACTGCCCAAATCAGAGAAATTGATTAGTTTGTTAGCTCATTAAAATGAACCCAAGTAAACCAGCTTTTTCTACAGTATCTGGTTAGTCTGCCTATTTCTTATAAATCAAATGACCGAGCTGCTGTTTGAAACTGTGCAGAGTTTGGAACCTGATGAGACCCCCGCTTAATTGTTGCCCCATGGGGCTAATTTGAAATATTGAATGTAGGTTGCTGCTTCAACCGTTACCAATTTTCTTCATAGAGCTCATATAGATTGTTGTACCTTATGATACTATAACACATTCCAGCCGTTGCCTGATTCAGCCAAAAGAAACTCCTAAGATATCTAGTTACATAAATAGATGGAAGAGACAGATATTTTCTCCTCAAAATATTCCTTCCCTACTTCCATGGGTTCTTCTCTTCTCTTCTCTTCTCTTCTCTTCTCTTCTCTTCTCTTCTCTTCTCTTCTCTTCTCTTCTCTTCTCTTCTCTTCCAACATGATATATTACATAGCTGTCTCACACCATTGTCACTTCTGCCTAGCAGAAACACTTGCATAATCTCTACCTGAGGGTCTTCCTCCTGGTGTCTTCTCTTGGGATCTTTGGATATATAAGAAACCATGGAAGCAGCTTCTGGAGAGAAGATTGGACAATAAAAGACAAAACTGCCTTACACAACTCTTTGTCTATCTTCTCCTTAAATAAACACAGGAACACCACTCTCAACCCATGAGAGCTCACTGAAGCTTTCTTCTCTGATAACACACCCACACACACAGATACATTAAAAATAAATTCTTTGCCATCAAATTGAGTTAAAAATTGTAAGGGAAAAATGCAGAGAATTTTCTGCCCAGCTGTCCAGTATTAGCAATAACTTTCAAGGACTTTCTCAGATGGGAAGCCAAAATCTTGCATAGTATGTCCAATACTATCCCTTTTAATTCAGGATAGGAAGCAGAACATGTAGTTAGTGCTAAGTAAATAACCAACACTGAACACAACAATGTTTGTTCTGCACCTGCTCCAGGGTACAGAGATAGGGCTTGCAAACAACAGCAAAGTGTGGTACATACTAGGGCAACTTCCAAAAGGAGGACACACACAGAAGACAATCTTCAAAAGAAGAATGGGAACGCAACAAAACCGATGATAAGCAACCAAAATACAGAGATACAGGTAAGATCTGTTTATTTTAGGTATCCTTTATAGGGCCTGACTTGGAGTTTCAGCTAACACAGAGTCCTGCTTTAGCCTCCTTTTCCACCCTCCTCATCCCTCCCCCCTTGAATGCTAAGTCCGACAGGTAAGCAGATCTTTATAGGTTCCCCTTTCCTGCTGAATGATGTTTTTGAATAGTTTGATTTTTCAGCTTTCAAAAGGTGAAGCTACAGGTCTTAATGCCTTCTAGTAACATTCTCATGGTTTCAATCCTTTAGAGCAGTGTTTTTCAAACTTGGCCACTTTCATATGTGTGGACCTGGCTGGCTGGGGAAGTTTGGGAGTTGAAGTCCACATATCTGAAAGTGGCCAAGTCTGAAAAGCATTGCTCTATAGTTTGGGTCATTGGCTGCTTCCTGGCATAGTATTAAGACATCTCCTCAGCTGGAGCCCAGCCGATTCTGTTACAATTGGAGGATTAGCCTGAAAGCTTTTTCCATGTCCCAGCTAACCATCATTAGATCAGATTGCACAACGTATCTGGCTCACCCATTGTTTCTCCTCTCTTCAGGCAGAAGTCTTTGCCCATCAACTGCTTCCTAAGCATTTTGATTAACGATTGTGAATCTCATGTCATGACATGTTGACATGCAGCACGACGCAAATGGCTTGCATGTATCTACAAGGGGCGGTTTCAGTTGCACTGCTACAGTCACCATTTTGCCTTTTTTCATTGCTCCTCCCCCCAGGTGAGTGCCGGGGTCAGGTGCCGTAAAGTTTTGCTATGTTCCTGCCTTGTAAAAACATAATGTCAAGTCAAGATCGCCAAACAGTAGTTATTTTAGTGAGGCTATTTTAACCATGTGCTATTATTGGACTTCTTGAGTAGGCTGGGCAAAGCTCCAGGTTCAAAAACGAAAAGGGGGTTCCTGCAGCTTATCAAAACAGTTGCATCTTTTCCTGAGATCATGCAGGTTCCTTTGCAGTTCCTGGTGGAGCGCAGGGGAGACGTTTGGTTCAGGAGTTGCAAAGCGTGCTATGTTCACAGATTCCAAAGCCTTTTTTTTTTGCCTCTGAATCTGAAATTCTACATTGCCGTGATACCGAGCTAATGAAACCATCAGCCCCCTATTTTACAGAGTTTAGACCTTTGTTTTTCCTCCTACTTAGAGGCATCTACAGGATCTGAAGAATGAAAGCAGCGTTGCACCATCACAGGGCAACTTCCATTGCTGTCGTATGTGTCTGTGATGTCATGTTGTTGTTCAGTCGTTAAGTCGTGTCCGACTCTTTGTGACCCCATGAACCATATCACGCCAGGCCTTCCTGTCCTTCACTGCCTCCCTGAGTTTGCTCAATTTCATGCTCATTGCTTCAGTGATGCTATCTAGCCATCTCATCCTCTGCCGTCCTCTTCTCCTTTTGGTGAAGCTTGTAGTACAACAGCCCTGCAGATGCCTTAGCTTCTAAAAAAATGCCTTCAAATCAGTGTTGACTCCTAATGACTACCTGGACTAGTCCCTACAGTTTTCTTGGCAAGGTTTTTTGGAAGTGGTTTGCCATTGCCTCCTTCCTAGGGCTGAGAGAAAGTGACTGGCTTTGTGCCTAAGGCAGGACTAGAACTCACGGTCTCCCAGTTTCTGGCTTGGTGCCTTAACTACCACACCAAACTGGCTTTTCCTTTGCTTCTACTATCTGATATTTACCTGGACAAATGCAAAGTCTGAATTTGGGAATTTCTGGGTGCCAAATTTATCTTCTGCCACATTAATCTTACTGAGATATTCCCTTCCAAAAGCATATGGGGAGGAAACATTCCTTGGTTGGAAGGTCTTGAGTGGGTTGAACCTAGTGGTGTGCAAAAAAATTATCCTGCATTTTTTTTCTCCTACCAATTGTTACACAATTGAATGTGAAAATATTGAAATTTCTTTCAAAGGAGAAGAGACTTCTGGTGAAATTCTCCTGGGGGATCCTGTGGTGTTATGTAGCAGCAAGATGGATATCTGTGAATGTTATGCCTTTGGTGGCATCATCTTTCCACCCACACCATTTGCAGGTTCCCTAATTTCCCTCGTTTCCATGAAACCACAAGAATTACCAAGAGAAGCAAATATGTGTAGCTCAGGGTTGAACTGTGGAGTCCTTGGGGTTCTCCGAGCTTGGTTCTTTTCTTGCAAACATTTCATTACCCAGCTAGGTAACATCTTCAGTGCTGGAATGGGATGGGGTTTGCTCTCTGTTTATATAGTGTGGCATGCCCTGCCAGTGTTGGTGGGGGTGGGGGTTTAAATAAAAGGAATAAAAATTCACCAGAGAGGAAGAAAACAACAACACACTACCCTTCCTGGATGTCCTCATCAGCAGAGGAAACAATAGCAAATTAGAGACCCAAATTTATCAGAAGACAACCCACACTAATCAAATACTCCATTACCAAAGCAACAACCCAACCTCCCACAAGAGGAGCTGTGTAAGAACATTATTCAAATGAGCACAAATGCATTGCGGCAACCCAGAACAGCAGAGAAAGGAAACAGACCACCTATACAACATCTTCCAACAAAATGGATATCCACGTAACTTTATCAAAAGTGCCTGACCACTCAACCTACTACAACACAACACAATTGACACAAGCTATGAAAAGGATCATACTGCCATACATCAGAAACATCTCAGAAACTACCAACAGACTATTACAACCACATGGCATCTCCATAGCACACAAACCAACTAAAGCCCTCCAGAACATCTTAAGTAAACCAAAAGACCCAGTAGTCCAAGAAGAAAAAACAGGAATCATCTACAACATACCGTGTAAGGACTGTAACAGCCACTATGTAGGACAGACAGGCAGAAGGCTTGCAGAGCACATCCATAAACTCCAAGTAGCAGTCAGAAGACATGATGAAAACTCCTTAATCTCACAACACACGGACAGACTTAACCATAGTTTCAACTGGGAAACAGCATCTTAGACCAAACTAAATCCAAAAATGCAAGGGAAGACCTAGAAGCTTGGTATTCAGATAAGGAAGCCATGAACAGGCACATAGAGATAAACAACATCTACACACTATTCAAAAGAGACAATAGAAAGGAAAGCAAAAGACCAGAACATCTCCTCACCAGCAATCATCACCCAGAGAAGCAGAGATTAACACGAAGATTATCACCAGACATACAATCAAGCAGTAAATAATACCTTAATCAAGGAACTACCAGAGGAAAAATAAAACAAAACCCACACACACAAATACACACCCAACACTGGCATGCCACAGTACATAAACAGAGAGCAAACCCCATTCCATTCTAGCACTGAAGATGTTACCTAGCTGGGTAACAAAATGTTTGCAAGAAAACAGCCAAGCTCAGAGAACCCCAAGGACTCCACACCCCAAGATTTGCATCATGAAGGAGCTTCTGCTAATGGGCAAAAGGGAGGCTTTGGTATGATGGAAAGATGTGTACTAGAAAGCAATGATAGGAGAAAAGTCCTTACCTACATCCATCAATTCAATCTTAAAGGAAATCAACTCTGATTGCTCATTGGAAGGATTGATAATGAAGCTCAAGCTCAGATACTTTGGTCACTTAATGCGAAGAGAGGACTCTTTGGAAAAGACCCTGATGCTGGGAAAGATGGAAGGCAAAAGGAGAAGGGGACGGCAGAGGATGAGATGGCTAGATAGCATCACTGAAGCAATGAGCATGAAATTGAGCAAACTCAGGGAGGCAGTGAAAGACAGGAAGGCCTGGCGCAATATGGTTCATGGGGTCACGAAGAGTCAGACACGACTTAACGACTGAACAACAACAACATCCATCAATTAAAAAAAAAATCACTTCCAGGAGAAATTTAAAAGGAATTCTCAAGCTCCCTGGCAATAAAGCAGAAAAACAGAAGCCTCTTTGGAAAAGGAAGAAAACTTTGGAAAAAGTGAGTGGCAGGATTTTGACACATTCACTGAACTCATACGACCAGAAAGGAGAAGGCAAACTGCATTCCTGAAATGATAAGCTTATGTCCAATCCTCATGATGGCTCAGAAATCCACCTTATAAAATATGCCAGGATGAAATGGGATGTCAATGAAAAACAACTATGATCTCTTTCCCCTAAATATTTCATGAGGGTCACTAGGACACCAGCAAAGTTGCATTTCTGTGAAGATGGAAATTAATACAGCAAAGTTGCCAATTCAGTTGTATTGCTATGGCAGCTTATTCAACAAAAGAAGGGGCTGTGCAGAAAAAAAAAAAGGTCACATTATTACATGGCAGCTAATATATTAAGCTGACTTTCTGCAATGTGGCTTTGCAATAGGAGAAGCCTGCCTAAAGGATTTTCATGTCCTGTCCCAGGAATTTTTTTTTTTTTATGTTTAATTTATATACTATTTTGGAGTTCTACCCAGCAACTGAAATTCCTTGGGGGAGACGCACATAAAAATGAGAAATAATTAATGAAATCCATCATAAAGCAAACAATGAATCAAACAATAATCAAGAAAGGCAACAGAGCACAACATTTAGAAGAACAACTATCCAGCCCAGGCTGTTTAACTTCTGTCCATGTAAAATGTAAAGATGCAAATGGGCAAATCTCTCGGAGGGAAAAAGAAAAATTAAACAGCAAGATTGCAAGCCCTGTCTCCTTTGTGCCCTACTGACCAATAGCACATTAAGTCTCCCTCATCTTGAACTCAACTCCTGCTGTCTTCATGTAGTCACTTCTGTGAAAATAGTTTCCCACTTCCCACTCTCTGTCCTCATCCCCTTCCTATTTCCCAGTCCATTTCCTAAGGATTTCCTGATGGTTTCATTTCCAACCATCAGACAGGGCTCAACCTGCTTCACTTTTTGAGATCAGCCATGTTTGGCTCAAGGCCACCACCAGCTGTGGACTGAAGGGTCTCTGAAATTAATGGTGGACTCTGAAGAAGCCAAAAGATTATTGATACTTTTCAACTATAGTGTTGGAGAAGACCTCTGAGAGTACCATGGATAGCCAAGAAAACATGCATAGGTACTTAGTTGTGCATACAGACACTTGTGCATACACACACACAACAGCCTTGGGATAATATTGCTTAACACAAATCTGACATTTTGCACCACTTTTCCTCCATGCCAATCAAAAAAGCACCAAAACCTGAAACTTCACCCATGTTTTCTGATTATGAGAATTAGCAATATCAGTTTAGAATCAAGGCCAGTAATTTCTCTGACTATATCTGCAAAAAGAGAGGTGCAGAGAGAGTCAGCTTTTCTGACTATGTCTCCAGATTGGTGATTAGTTCCAGTTGGTGTGGATGGGGGTGGTAGGGAATCGAGCCAGAGACCCCTCTTATGTGGGGTGCCTCAAGGCTCAGCACATTTGTCCGTCCTGTTTAACATCTACACGAAGCCACTGAGTGAGGCCATCTGTTCATGGTCCAGGATCATCAGAATGCTGATGATACCCCACTATACATCTTGGCCCCAATACAACCCAGAGTCTGGAGGCCATGTAGGCCTGGATGGGGAGGAACAGCTCATGTTCAGCCCTAACAAGACAGAGTGACTATGGATGTTTGGCCCTCCTGAGTCTGGACTGCTTCCATGTTTAGTCCTGAATGGAGTTGCCCTTCCCTTTTTTGGGCTAGTGTGCAATTTGGGACTCTTCTTGGATGTATCGCTCCTGCTAAAGCAGCAGGTGGCAACTGTGGTCAGGAATGCCTTTGCACAAATTCACCTAGGGCACTATTTGTGTGTATACCTGGACTGAGAGATCCTTAAGACAGCTTTAACTTCACCTCATATCTGGACTATTGCAATGCTCTCTGCATGGGGCTGTGCTTGAAGACCACTCAGAAGCTGCACCTGGTCCAGAATGTGGCACCATGGGGAGTTATGGGTATGTCTTGTGAGTTGCACTGGATACAAGTTGCTTTTCAGGTGAAATTCACCGATAAAGCTGTTCATAACATAGGAGCTGTTAACTGAAGGACTGCCTGTGTAGTTGCTCCCTATCCCGTACATTTGGACAGAGATGGCAATTAAATAACATCATCTTGTAGGACCAAGGAAGTGGGCCTTCTCTGTCATGGCACCTGCCCTCTGGAACAACATTCCCCTTGAGATTGGGATGACCCTTTGCCCTGACCTTACTCCAGTGATCTCTCAAAGCCTTGATGTTCCCCAGGCTGAGCTGGCGATGAACCCCTAGTGTGGAACATTGGTTTTTAATTGATGTTATTTCCCCTAACTCTTCTTTGTAGATTTTATATGTTCGTGCTTTCTATTTTTTCATTTTGTAACACCTCACCCCAGGGTTATCATGGATTGGGTCAGCCTATACATTTTAAAATAAATCAATACACAGACAAATACATGAATAAACAAGTAATTAAAAGAGAACAAACAAACATTCCTCATCCTACATGGTGCCTCAAGCTAGTGTTCCAGTGACTGAGGTTGTTGAAAGCATCCTCCTTGCACTGTCCATGTATCAAACACTGTTGATTTTACGATGATATATAGAATATTTGCAAGCCATTACTTGGTGAAAGCAAACTCATTTGTGCCATTAGAGTGTCTTCTCAGCCCATTATTTGACCACACTGGGCAGTTTCCATGTCTAAAATAATAATAATAATAATAATAATAACAACAACAACAATTTCAAACAAACAAGCACCTGCCACACAAAACCCCAGACTTAACACTTGTTGATAAGAAAGACAAAAAAGTCTGGATAGTGGACATTGCAATACCTGGAGACAGCAGAAGAGAAGAGAAAGGACTGGAGAAAATCACAAAATAGAAAGACCTGCAAATAGAAGTAGAACGACTATGGCAAAAGAAAGCAAAGATAGTACCAGTAGTAATAGGCCCCTTGGGTGCAATCCCAAAACATCTGGAGCACCACTTGAAGACCATTAGCATTGACAAAACCACCATCAGTCACTTGCAAAAGGCAGCTTTACTTGGAACAGCTTCTGTCCTGCAACGATACCTTTCACACCATCAAACAACATTTGCCTATCCCAGGTCCTTGGGAAGGACTCGATAGGTAGACAAAAATGCCAAATCCAGTCTAAATATCTGGCTGACTGTGTGACCAACAATAATAATAATGCCTGTGCTGGGGTGGGGGGGAAGAGGCAAATGGGAGCGAAAACCTGAATCAGTGCCAAGTCTGAAGGGTACCATCTGGCAGCATAGCCTGAAGGAACCAGAAAAAACAACAGATTTGGCTTTATGAGAAGAATAACATTTTATCTTCCTTTGGGGAGACTGAAGGAGGAAACAGTTGCACCAATATAATACTGCCTTCTGAACGATTTCCACTTGTGACTAAATGAATCCAACAAATGGAGCTCAAAAATGTCATAAATACAGTCAGTTTGCAAATTCTTGTAGGCCACCCCGTCTTCTCCTTGGGGGCCAAATAAATATCCATCGGGTTGAGTGACTTGTATATCTTGCAAATATAAACAAACACCCTATTAAACCTTATGATAACAAGGATTATATTCACATTTGCAAAGTATTGGACAGATAACAATGCAATCATATAATAACTCCTAGGAAGGAAGGGATAGAACTGCTGTGTCATAAACATTCATTCCTTCAGTACAAATTGCAGAGAGCAAAAACAGCTTTGGATATAGTAATAAAAATGATTTTTCTCCTCCCAGGATGATAATGTAAGCCGGTAAGGTAAGCAGTTAATAATGTGGGGGTTGGGGTGGGGTGGGGCAGGGAAACAGGAGTGGCCCATGAAAGTAACTCCCTGGGTGCTATTCCCTAATTTGGGATTGTATCCAGGGTTTATCCAGAAGCAAGGACAGAGGGAAATGGTGTAATCTCCAATTTTCTCATATAGGAAAGTCAATTCAGATTCAAGTTAACCTGGTTCCTGGTTCCAGCAACAGTACAGAAATTATTTTCCAGTGCCTTCTGCTAATTTTTTTTTTTTCCAACTTCCTGAGTCTATATCCTTGGGATATGGTGGTGGTGCTCCATCCAAGAATTAATCAGGTCCAACTCTACTTTGTTGGCATGAATAGAATGCAAATCACAGGATGGGCTTCTGTTCCCTTTTCCCCTTGAAAGTAAACTGATTCTGATAACATCTACCACTCTCCAGAATTGCCTATTATTCCACGTTGAGCTTGACTGAGACTTTACCTTTTTTTAGTTTTTAATTTACAGCATTCAGGCATCACTTTTCATCTTAACACTGGCTGAGTTACCAACCTCATGGTCAAGACAGCTGGCATAATTTTTGGACTACTTTGCTGCTTCCCCATCCCCTGTTTTTTGGTTAACATCTTGCCCAGTGAAGAGTTCTGGAGAATTCAAAAGCTTGCACATGCTTTCAGATTAATTAGGCAATCCTAATTAATTTTTAAGCTGTAGAAATTCTTTTCAAGTTGGGTTATTTTTCTTGAATAGTTTAATAACTACCGTATTACAATCATGGCTCAGAATCTAAATTAGTTTAGCAAAAACTAAATTAATATAGCCCACAATCTGCTTTGTTTGCACCCATGTCCTATTGTATCATCCTTGTGTATCCCTTAATACCTTAATGACGCTGAAAGTGCCGGCCAGAAATGGCTGGAAGCTTCAGCGGTTCGAGTCCAGCCTCTCGCGTTAAACAAGGTGAGCTCTTGTTTCTCTACCCGCAGCTTCTGCCAACTCAGCAGATCGAAAACGTACGTGAGTAGATAAATGAGGACTCTCACTCCGGTGGGAGGAAAAATGCTGGCAGCGACTCCACAGAGAGACGGGACCACAGTTGCCGGTAAAAGCGCGAAATTGCGCTCGCCCCGAAAAAGGGGCGCGAAGCAACGGAAATCCCGCCTCCTGCGCTTGCCAAGCTGGTCTGGACGCTCTAGGAATTAGGCTCTGGCAAAGTCTAATTCCGAAAAACAGAAAGATGCAATTGCCTTGAAAACCGCTAGGGGGCGGTCACTGCAGGGTCAGTAATGACTGTGAAGCAGACAAAAAAAAAAAAAAAACCCTCTCAGTTCTATTTTTTTTTCTCATTGAACCAGTAAAGAACCTTCTCTACCTTCCTTCAACTTGAAATAGAAAATCCTTTCAGATCATATTGCTTAATGTGGCAAGATTTGAAACTGATGAAGCAGGGCAAATCTATAAGGGGTGTAGGGTATGGAAGCACCCCCCCAATTTCCTTCCTTCACTCAACCTTTTTCTCAAGAAGGAGACAAAATTTTCATGAGAGATGCACACAAATCATTCTTCATGAGCTAGCAAACCCAAGCAAACACTGACAAATGGATTTTTAGCTCCAGTGTGAGTATTTAGTAGAACCTCACCAACATTTTTTGGAGGGGGAGAAGGTTTAATGGTCAAAGTTAACTAATAACCAGACAAAGGGATTCCCTGGGACTCCACAAAATAATCTAGTCTTTAATCTATGCTAGCCTTTCCAAACTGAGCAGATTCACTCAATAGGATTTCCTAGGGGCTTCAAGGAAGGGCAGACCAAACTGGATAACTTGATCAGAGGTCTTCCAGGTGATTCCAACAGTATCAAGCTTCCATGGCAGGCTGGTACTTACTTGAAACTTCCCAGTACATAACACTTCTTGGTTTGAATGAAGCTCCGTTACAATGGTTGATTGCCTCTCACATTTAAGGCTACTGGTCCTTTGCACATTACCTTAGATGTCCTTTTAGTGTCTTTTCCTTCCATGTTTCCCATGGCTTAACAGAAAATGTGGTTTACACTTCCCATGGTCACTGATAAGAATGCCTATTTACCTTCTCTGTATTCTTGTCCTAGGAAACTCAAGCTGCCAATGGATGCCTTGAAAACCAGTATCCATGTAGCCTACAACAGAACCGTAATAAAATCAGCCAGGGATATGAATCAGATAAGTTTAGTCTGGCCATACGTGGACCTGTCTTTTGTTCACAGGAATGGTCTAACATTTATATCATCCCAGTCATGCAATTAGAAATACCCAGATGTCAGATGAAGAACCCAAAGCAAGAACAAAAATGATCCAAAATAGTTCCCAAATTTTGTCCCCACATACTCTGGTGATGTCCCAATTTCACCAGCTACTCTCCTCCCTGTAGCCTCCAAGGCAGAAAGACGAGGTGGAAGCTTGAGTCTGAAAATGTTTCCCTATCTGCTCTTCATCTGAACTTCTCAGAAGATCTAGCCAGCCACCTTGGTAATAGAATGCAGGAATAGCTGTGTTAGAGCCCTCAGAACAATTCTTATTTTCTCCAATTTGACAGCTTTCCTTTCTTGTTTGGGTGTTCATCCTACACACACCATGTTCTCCAGTTGTATTTCATTTTAATAGTTTTAATAGCAGTAGTTTCTTCTGTACACCTGCCCTTGGGATTGATCCTGTATAGTTGCTATCCCAAAGGCTATAACATGGGGTTATAAATCAATGTATTGTTTTTCTGAGTTCTGAGTTAATGCTGTTGTGGAGAAACTCCCATAATTAAACACAGTGAAATGAATACCCCAAGGAGGAGACGAAGAATCATTGCTTCAGGGTCTGTCTCCAAAATGTTAAAGTGGGGTTGTCTATAGCGATGATTATTTGCAAATGGAATGGATTTTAAAATTGCAAGATGAAGAGCAGTGTGATGGACAAGAGAAAACCAAGTGGCTGGAACATTATGGGGGGAAACAATAATGTAAAATTGGAGCTGTGCATATGAGAAGGACAGCCAATGTAGGGAGTTCTCCTGCATTATCCTGTGAAAATGAGTGGGCGAAGCTGATTAGCACAGAGTCTTGTTAGCTGAAAAAGCCTGTTCCTGTTACAAAATCAGTCAAGGAGAAATACCTTCACCAGAGGAATGTGATTAGACAGCTAACATTCTCTACCCTTGGAAAGAGAGACAGTTGCAGGTAAAAACAATAACCCAATGAAAACAAGTTAAATAACCAATATACAAACATATAAAATCATCAGTAACCATTTTAAAACAGAAATAATCATGATCAGTGGCAGAAACCATTGTTACTTCAACTCCATACAGCCACTGTAAGAGCTCCCCAACATTACTGGACTCCAGGCATGGCAGCAGATCCATGTCTTCAGGGCATTCCTAAAGACTAGGAGGGTTGGGGCCAACCTAAGGTCTGGGGGGGGATGATATTCCACAGGGTGGGTGCCATAGCAGAAAAGGCTCTCTTCCTGGGTCCCGCCAGATGACACTCTTTTGTAGACAGGACCCACAACATGTCCCTTCTGCCGGACCTAATGGGATGGGTGGATGTAACTGGGGAGAGACAGTCCCTCAAATAACCTGGTCTCATGCCAGTTAGGGCTTTATAGTCATTACCAGCACCTTGAATTGAACCTGGAGACAACCAGACAACCAGTGCAGCTCATAGAGTGGAGGTGTAACTTGCACTGAATGAGGACCACACATAACTGCCTGTGCTGTTCTGAACCAGCTGCAGCTTCTGGAAATAATAATAATCTCAGGAAATCTCAGGAAAGAAAGACAAGTTCCCTGGGGAACAACAGGTTCAAAATACACAACATTTAGCAGCTTCAGGAATCATCCCAGCCCAGTGCCTGTAGGAAGAGCCAAGTCCTACAGTGCCTGTAGGAAGAGCCAAGGTCCTTGTAAAGGGCGGAAGGGTCAGGGGACCTCAGGGACCCAGGATGCCGAGATCAGTCCTGCAAAGCAGCTTAACTAAGAGAAGGACTGGGCCCAGTTCATTCTGTGTCCTGGTTGATTGTAAGCCTGGGCTCAAGTCTCATTAAATGACATTTTATCTAGGACTGTGCAGTGCTTTCAACTGGACTCCCACCTGCTCTGAAGTAATGCCCTGTGCTGCCCTAACATTATCTTTTCATCTACTCGAATTGCAAGTTGGCTTACTGATTTATTGACTGCATTTACACACATGTTAAGCCCACCTTTTCTAATCATGCACAAATCAAATAACAATATAAATAAAAGGAGATGCCATGGAAAACTATCCCAGCAGTGAAAAAATCATGTTAAATAATATTGTCACGTGAATTGATTGATCGATTATGTGTCATCGAGTCAGGGTCAACTCCTTGCAACCACATAGAATTTCTCCATGACAATCTATTCCTAACCTGGTTCTTCAGCTCTTCCAGTGGTGCATTCATCACTACTTTGAGTCCATCTCCTTTGCTGCTGGTCATCCTCTCCTTCTCTTTCCTTTCACCTTTTCTAGTATTATACACTTCTCAAAGGGAGATGGGTCTTTGCACTGATTGATTGATTGATTGATTACTTTAGTGCTACTAAGTCAGTGTCAACTCTTAGTGACCACATAGATATATATTTTTCCATGATGATCTATCCCTAACCTGGTCTTCCAATAGTGTCTCCATCATCATTACAAATGAGTCTATCCATCTTGCTGCTGGTTGTCCTCTTCTTTTCTTTCGTTCCACATTTCCCAGCACTACAGCTTTTTCCAGAGCTGGGTTTTCACATAATGTGTCCAAAGTAGGATA
Organism: Liasis olivaceus; assembly: GCA_030867105.1. Taxonomy (NCBI): domain Eukaryota; kingdom Metazoa; phylum Chordata; class Lepidosauria; order Squamata; family Pythonidae; genus Liasis; species Liasis olivaceus. Next base: position 254,184,112 of record CM061348.1, on the reverse strand, counting down.
ATTTGGACCTGGTTATTTGTGCCTTGAGTGAGAACTCTGGGTTGATTTGTTTGATGATCCATCAGTTTTCTTGGCTGTCCACGGTATTCCCAGGAGTCTTCTCCAACATCAAAGTGTCACAACCTCAGCCCAAAATCTGAGCACAAAGATAGGTCTTTAGAAATTGCCAAAAGCTAACTCAATTCAGGGGGGGGGGGGGGGGGGAATGAACATAATTGTGTTGCAAATGGCAGAAGACAATCCTTATGTTAACGTAGGTGACAACCATGTTTCAGCTGAAAACATTCCCTTCACTATTCCCTTTTAAATTACAGAACCAGACTTTCCTTCTAAGAATGTTGAATCTTTGATATGTAGTAGAGCCTTTGAGATTTCATGCTGTTCAGAAGTGTGGAATGAAATGGTAACAGAACATCACTCACTGGTTCACATTCACAAAGGATGGGCATTGTCCTTGAATTTATTTCCAGATTGAACACTACTGCACAATGATTTGAAGCATGCTGTTTCCTTTGTACTCTGAAATCTCAAGGAATTCTACTTGGTAGTTCAAGCTGAAAATTAAAGTCTTATCTTGAGCATATTGGTGGTGCCCTGTCAAAATCTCAAGTTGCTAAACTAAATTGCTAATTGCTGTTTTTCTGGGACTGCAGCCAACAAAGGGAGAATGGCCACGGACAGTGGGTCCATTGCTGTTACTGAATAAGCCACAGTTGGCTGGTTCAAAAAGCACATTGAGTCCCGAGTCCTCAACAAGACACCAGCAGGCACCAATTCACCCTGCAATGTTTTATTTTATTTAGACTATTTTAATTTTAAAAAGAGAAGAACAAAGCACTAGCTTCCAGCATCATATTTGTTTCTCATACCGACCTAAGAGTAATTCTTAGGAATTAAAAACAGATGACAGTTTCAATTCCTCACTCAGGATGGAAATGGTCCCACCACCCTGTGAAAGACAAGTAGCAGCAAGGGAATCTATGGGAGGGTAGATGTAAAATCTGCAAGGGGGAAATGCTGCCTGCAATGTCAATACAGTCCTCTAGTCAATATTATGATTTCACCTTTGCTTCGAACTAGCTTTGTGATTTCTCTACGTCCCCAGGTTTGCCCAAACAAAAAAGTAGATAGTAACATTCTTGTGCTTGTAAATCATTTTGATAATGAAGGCACACACACCCCGGGGAGAGGGGAGATTAAGCTGGATGGAAACCTCAAGGGAATACGTTGTTTTAGCCAAGATTAATTATTTTGTAGTCTAGCATGCTGTGTACTCCTAGCAAATTTCATTAATTTATATTTTAATGTATTGCACAAACCCAGGAATTGTTTAACACGGTAACCAAATTATGAAGGACATCAAAACTCAACTTTCTTGTTGGATACAGCAAGCCTTTGCAAGATCAGGGGTCCAAAGAAATTTCAGCTCCTTCACCGGAGTTGGTCCAGAAGCCAGGTACATTCATTTCTTTGTTTAAAACATTTGTATAGCCACCTGTACATCCTAGACCAATAGTACTATATTATAAGTGTTATATAAGATATTTGCCGGTATGGATCTGATTTAGGAAATGTGTTTTTATTTTGATATGGTTTCTCCAACAGATGCTTCTAACCACTGTGGATTTTCCATTCCATCTATTGTCCAGTTAAATACACCCTGCCCATTGAGCAGAAAGGAAGCCTGCTGACACCGTAGTGGATGCTATGAAACTGAAAGAAAGTAATTCTGACATGCCCGACATAAATTAGTCATATAAAAGGCATCATTGCTAAACTGTCTGAACATAAAACAAAGTTCACTTAATATTGCTGAATGAACTGTTCTGATAAGAGTCCTCTAACTGTCCTTATTCCATCAGGAACTGAACAAAGGAGAAGAATTATGGAGGAGAAAGGAGCACAAAGCATTAAATTTCTCAATCAAGTAGGACCCAGTGATCCAAATTTAAAGTTCAACTCTTTTTCTGAAGTTTTATTTTTTTTTTCCAAATTCCATCAGCATTTTTCTGTAATGCAAGGTGTTGGATTGATTACAATTGTCATTTGGGTTGACCTATTGTTTGCACTGAAGAATATTCCTGAGAAAGAATCATGTGAGAAGGGGAGTTGAGGGGATTTAAAGCATGGATGTTCCTGCTTTGGAAAAGAAAAGCATTTGCAGGATTTTGAAAGTTCAACCATTTTTGGGCTTTCTTCTGGTGACTTTTGAATAGTGTTAGATATGTTGCAGGCAGAACTGTGTAATTGCAGAACTTCTAATCAACGAATAAAGCTTCCTGCAAAACCTTAAAATATCTCCAGAAGTTCTCTGGACATTTTTGCTATTATTTTATTTTCTCTGAGAATTTTTCCCAAGCAATACCATGTTCAAAATCCACCCAAAGTGTTTGTCTTATTCGAAATTCCATGTGAAGGAATTCCATGAGAAATAGTAAGCTACATTTTCAGAATGCTTGAACTTGCCTCAAGCTTCCCTAGCCAGAGAAGGAAATTCCCCATTTTCTTTGAATGTTATCTGCAAAAACTAGTAATAACCAAATTCCAAGCAGAATTATTTGGAGAGGTGAATCTATTATTTTTGCTCTTGTTCAGGTTCCCATGATCTCAGCCTTATGCTCCCTTCAGCCTATTTATGCATCAGCTTGTGAATTAAAAGAGAAAAAAAAATCTGCACAAAAGTAGTTGTACATTTTTTTACACATTCCTCCAATATAATACAATTGTTTCTTAATTTGGTGGCTGGATTTACACATCACCCTGTATGTTGTGATTTGTGCTTCCAGCTGTCCTTCCTTCCTGAAACAAAAGTCAGATCTTATTTGGGTCTTGTTGTAGAGGAATATAGTGATGGCTTTGAAGAAAATATGTGACAACTTTTAGAAGAACATGAGCTTAGCCCAGGAAAACAGGGAAGTATGAGGAAAAGAAAAAAAAAAAAAAAACCTTCCAGATTGCCGTGCCTTAACTTTCTTTGGTATAAGAAGGAGAAAAAAAGGAATAAATAAATAAATAAATAAACTATCAGGCTTTCAAGATTCTGTTATTTTAGTCTATATTAATAATGTAGAGTTCTAGTATTACTTGTGGTGTCTGCTTCTTAAACTGATCTACCTTGAAAGGCTGATATGAACATTTCACTTAGGTACAAACCTTTAATGCTTGAGTGGAATAATAATAATAATAATAATAATAATAATAATAATAATAATAATAATAGATTCTTATTTTATCTAGACAATGGGAAGACATTAGCATCAACACTAAAAACTTTAATGGATTTTTGGTGAAAATGTACACAACAGCAACAACAAAAGTACTTTGACTTGCTGAATTCTGTTGCATTTATACCGAAAAACGTGAGCAAACTGTCATGCTGTTGGAGGTACAACAAGAATAATGCATCATTTAAATACATGTTTCTACTGTGTCCTATAATGGTTCCATTAACTCAACTTCGAAAGAAGATTTAATATTCTCAGATGTTCATACTCTTTTGAATGATATTTCTATTGCATGGAACTTAACATCTGGATAAAGAAAGTGTATTCTTCTTGCCCTACTTTTAGCTAGAAGAATGATCTTTCACCATAAGCATATGGCCCAAACTACTCAATGGTTGATGAGTTGATGTTATGAGCAACTTAGAAACGAATCACTCATCAATGTAGATTCACTATGGATGATTATAATGAAATATGGCTCCATTCACTGAAATGCTTATGTAGAAATTTTTTATATGCATCCATGCCTTCTTCCTAAGCATCTGTTCAGTGCTCTTATGAGAGAGCAGTAGACCTTTCATTTATACCAACAAAACAAAACCCACAAGAACTCTTAAAAAAAAAAAAAGACTAGATTGCTGTGCAGAAAATCAACTTCACCAGGAAGAACACTGTTTCTAGCCACACAGGTCACCTGCTGCTTTGAGAAAGGCTTCTGGTTTTAATTGTTTTTGATTTGTTGGCAGGCAGGCACCATTTGAGTTTTGGTGGCCTTGCCATTTCAATGAGCACACTGTTCCTCTTCAGAAATATGACTCAGAAATCCAAGTCACTCTCATGTACTGCCAGCCCATAGCTCTCTGGAAGCATTACTCAGAAATGGGATTGCCATTGTGTCTTGGAGCATCAAGACTGTCATGAAGGTTATTAGCAAGATCTCCATGAAGATTGATCTCCACTGCTGTTCCAGTTGGGTACTGCTGGGACAGTGGTGGACATCCATAGGGATCACACTGTCAATATTTGTAGTGTACTATTAAAAAAGGGTAACTAAAGTGGGAGGAGTCCAGCTGTTGTTGTCCCTGGTCTTCCTCCTATTTTGCCCTATGTTCCTCCACTGTACCACTGGCCTACTAACCTGCTGGTGGTTTTTCTGGACATATGTCTACCATTCTCTTGAATAACTCTAGACAGGTGTTATATTCAGCCCCAAGTGGCAACCTATTGTTGCAGAGCACCTCCATGCTGATGACCTATCACTTGGGCCACTTAAAAACTGGGGCAGAATATTTATTTTTTGAACAATATGATTGTGAAACTGCCAACACAGCTCTTTACTAGTTTGGAGTGACTAAGATTGTCACATGCCTGGGCTCCCACCACCCCACCATTAAGAAAAGCAGGTAGGGATCAAACGCTGTTGGGAGTAATTCTTCCTTCCTTCCTTCCTTCCTTCCTTCCTTCCTTCCTTCCTTCCTTCCTTCCTTCCTTCCTTCCTCCCTCCCTCCCTCCCTCCCTCCCTCCCTCCCTCCCTCCCTTCCCTATCACACCACTAACCAATATTCAGCTAACTAATGTTTCCAAATCTTTTTCGCAAGTAGTTGCCAACCTAGGTATTCCACATTTTATTTCTCTGTGTTTGCTTTTTCTTTCCTAAATGAAGACTGCTTTTGTCTTACATGTCTCTATTAAGTTTCATTCCAGCCTATCAAGTTGACATTTAATCATCCCACCAATTTTATGTCCTCTACAAATTCGGTAAGAATTCTGTCCACCGATTCATCCAACTCATTCACAAAAAATTATTTATTTTAATTTATTAAAAGCTGTTTCTTTTTTAAGTCTGAGAGCTACAACTGATGCCTAGTATCTTATCAAGAACTCCATATTATTTAGTCATTTCCCCGCCCCATCTCCAGTGCTGATTCTACTTCCCAAATAAGGTTATTTATATTAAATCAAGGATAGTTGATATTCTTCTACCTTTCTGCCCACCCTCTAAAGGAGAAGGTTGTCAGCAAAACAAGTCAGGAGTTTCCCAGAAGATGCACAGTTTCCCAGTGTTTGTTGCTTCAATAATTACATTATTGTTTGTCTCCCAAAAGAAGTTGGAAAAATTAAAATCCCCCATCACTTCTACTGCAATAGGCAACGGGCACTCTTCTGGCATAAGATATTAATTATTTCTTTCAAAATCACAGTTTCTGAGTTCATGATGCAAATATGCTAAAACAAATACCCACAAATTGCAATACAACCTATAACTTTTCATGTGAAAGTTTCTTTAACATTTGATTTTTATATGAGGTGCATTGCAAAAATTTAGAAGATGTGGATATCAACTTAAATTAGGATAATAGATTGAATAAGTTAATCTACAAATTCATACTGATCAAATCCCATAGTCATCCCTATTAAAAAAACAGGAAAATAATGATAATAACTGGGTAAGAACTAGACAATATGCATGTGCAAGTACAAGAAAATGTTGCAGATAATTCAACACGGCTGCTAAATAATATTTCATGACGTATGAAAAAGAAGCAGTGTTTTTTTTCTTTACAAGAAAATAAATTGTTCCAAAACTGGAAATGAGAAAAACAAAATCCCAATAAACACAAATTAACAAAAATCAAGAAGGGCAAGGCCATACCATTGACCTTAAGTGACCCCCATTAGAGGGTAATTACTTCATGGTCAATATAGCTTATGAATAACTATGGACACGAGTAATCAATACAAAGTGATAAAAGAAAAAAGAAATCAATAAACATTAGAGTCTAGGAAGAAATGGAAGAAAGCAAAACACCATCTTGTAAGAAATGCCAAGAGTTTGCAATTGGTGTGGCCGCAAAAAGCAATAAGCAACTCCTTCTACCCTTCCTAAGATTCAGTTGGAATAGTTACCTCTGAAAGATGGATAACCTAGGAGTAACCTAAGCTATTTCCATCAAAACTACCAAGCAACCTAGTTGTAGCCGCCTAAGACTTTAAGGTGTCCATAATGAAATATAAGGGGAGTCCGACTGTTTCTCAACTTCTACAAAGTGTCTCTGGATACCCATTTTATTGTGAGTTGAGCTTATAGACACTTTAGGAGGACATTCTGGTTGTCAAGGATAATATTTCTAGTCCAGGAATTGCAAAGCTCAGTGACATGTTTAGCTCTATAGTTCTGGGACTGCCAAGGGAACCTTCTTGACAGGCTCATGCACAAAAAATGGTCACTCAAGGAGGCTGACAGACTTGAACAAGTCACAGGGACAAGAATTGACATCTTGTGTGTGTGAATAATTCATCAGCCTTAAGGGGTACAGTACTGTGCAAAAGTTTTAGGCAGTAAAGTATGCTTTAGTATACTTTTAGTATGCTTTTAGGCAGTAAGTATGCTTTAAAGCATACTTTAAAATGCTGTAAAGTAAGAATGCTTTCAAAAATATATATTGTAATTGTTTATGAATTTACAAAATGCAAAGTGAGCGAACAGAAGAAAAACCCAAATCAAATCAAAATTTGGTGTGACTGTCCTTTGCTTTCAAAACAGCATCAATTCTTCTAGGTACACTTGCACACAGTTTTTGAAGAAACCCGGCAGGTAGGTTGTTCCAAACATCTTGGAGAACTAACCACAGAGCTCCTGTGGATGTCGGCTGCCTCAAATCCTTCTGTCTCTTCATGTAATCCCAGACAGACTCGATGATGTTGAGATCAGGGCTCTGCGGGGGCCAGACCATCCCTTCCAGGACTCCTTGTTCTTCTTGATGCTGAAGATAGTTCTTAATGACATTGGCTGTATGTTTGGGGTCATTGTCCTGCTGCAGAATAAATTTGGGGCCAATCACACACACCCCTAATGGTATGGCATGATGGATAAGTATCTGCCTGTATTTCTCAGCATTGAGGACACTGATCCTGACCAAATCTCCAACTCCATTTGCAGAAAGGCAGCCCCAAATTTGCAAGGAACCTCCACCGTGCTTCACTGTTGCCTGGAGACACTCATTATTGTACCGCCCTCCAGCCCTTCGGCAAACAAACTGCCTCCTGCCACAGCCAAATATTTCAGATTTTATCAGTCCAGAGCACCTGCTGCCATTTTTCTGCACCCCAGTTCCTATGTTTTTGTGCATAGTTGAGTCACTTAGCCTTGTTTCCACATCAGAGGTATGGCTTTTTGGCTGCAATTCTTCCATGAAGACCACTTCTGGCCAGACTTCTCTGGACAGTAGATGGGTGTACCTGGGTCCTACTGGTTTCTGCCAGTTCTGTGCTGATGTCTCTTGTACCCAAGAGAATGAAAATGGGATTATCTTGAGTTTCTTTCTCACTTTCTCTTCCTTCCCAGGGCTCAGTGGATGTTACCTAACTATTCCTGCATTCCTTCTTCAAGGTGAGCTCCATACCCCTCTACACTACCTTCCCCATCAGATTGAGTTTCTCCTGTCACGTGCAAAGAAGACACCAGCAGGTTTCTATGGGAACCAACTACAGACTCACTCCCCCCACCTTTGATTGGCAGCTGTCTGAGGTCACTAGATAAGTCTTATCCTGCAAAGTCAGGTAGAGCTGAAAAGTCCCCCCTTCACTTCCTCTTGCAGAGTAACCTGTCCTGGAGACTCTATCATGGTGGGAGGCATTAAGTACTCCCTGGGGAACATCCTGGGGTTCACTGTCTCTTGATAGCAATGGCAGATCATAGAGATGGGATTTGTATAGGAATCTCAGATGAAACTTGTATACAAGGCATGGGGCATGGATATCTGATGCACTCTCCCACAACCTCTCTCAGATTCAGAGAAGCCCTTCCTGTTAATGAAGTTGGGGGGGGGGCAGTTTTGGAATTCAAGGGGCATGGGGGCTCCTCATGAACAAATAACACCCAATGGAAGACCGGATGGCTCTTCATAGAAGCAAGCAATTGCACATAAAAAGCCAGAGTTTTTTGCTGGGTAAGTGGGAAAGGGGCAATAAACATTGAGTCCAGCTTTTTAGATGGGTAGGCAGAAGGTAAAAACTTCATGAAAAGCCCCACAAAGTCCCCTCCACAATCTTGGTGCCCTGTTTCTTTCTCTCCCCACCCCCAGAAAAGTCAAATTTTATCTGTTACTTAATTTATAGTTAGCTTTTTTGAGCACCTTGAAGAAAGGGTACAAAATTGTGTAAAAATGCAGCAACTGAAAATATAATACTAATACTATTATTAATAGTAAGAGACAGTTTGGTCTAGTGGTGAAGGCCCCAGGCTAGAAAGCAGGAGACGGGGAGTTTTAGTCCCACTTTAGGCATGAAAGCCAGCTGGGTGACTTTGGGCCAGTCCCTCTCTCTCAGCCCAACCCACCTCACAGGGTTGTCGTTGTGGGGAAAATAGGAGGAGGAAGGAGGGTTAGGTATGTTTGCTGCCTTGAGTTATTTATTAAGAAAAAAATAATAATAAATGTGGGATAAAAAAATCTTTAAAGAATCTAAGAATCTAATAATATAGATTACAAACATACGATTAAAATCCTACATCCCATAAATTTAAGCAGTAGCTGTTATGTCAGCCCTTTGAGGTAGGCCCATATACTGAATATATATTAAGGGAAGCTAGACTGAAGAAGATCAGCATGGTTTTAAACCTGAAGGAAGAAACATCTATAAGCTGTGCTATGCTGATGACACTACCCTGATAGCTGAAAATGCAAAGTAATAAATGTTATGGAGCAAAGTGAAAAATGGGACTAAATTAAATATAAAGAAGACCAAACTAATGACAACTTATAGAACAACCAGCCTTAGAATTGACAATGAAGATATCAAAGTGGTGGAGAGCTTCTGCCTTTTAGGGTTAAGCATCAACAGTAAAGGAACCAGCAGTCAAGAAATACATGAGACTAGCACTTGGTAGAGCAGCCATGAAGGCCTTGGAAAGATATCCAAATGCTGCGATGTGTCTATTACCTGCAAAGATCAGAATCATGCAAGCTGTGGTATTCCCCGTGATAGTCTATGGAAGGGAAAGTTGGACTTTAAAGAAGCAAGATACGAGGAGTATCGACACCTTTGAACTATGGTGTTAGAGAAGACTCCTGAGAATTATGTGCCATAGACAGCCAAGAAAACAAACTGATGGATCATCAAACAAATCAGCTCAGAGTTCTCACTTGAGACACAAATGACCAGGGTCAAATTATCCCACTTCAGACACATTCTGCAAAGACCCAGCTCTCTGGAAATGGCTCTAACGCTGGGAAAGGATGGAGGAAAGAGAAGAAGAGGACAACCAGCAGCAAGGTGGATGGATTCAGTTATAATGGTGATAGGTACACTGTTGGAACACCTGAAAGACCAGGTTAGCACACATCATCATGAAGAATATATATCTATGTGGTTGCTAAGAGTCATCACAACTTGATAGCACACAATCAATCAGTTGAGATGGGCCAGGTCAGGAAAACATACCACAAGGATTATTGATATATTGATATGTAGTATATTGTTGGAGGGTATAGTCACAGAATCTTAAAGCCTGATGGAGTTTCCCTCTGCCCCTTCTTATATCAAAGGGTGGGATTATCTTGAGTTTCTTTCTCACCACAGGGCTAGTTGGATGTTTAACCATGGTTACACTTCTTCTTCAAAGTTAGCTCTGTACTGTTCATTATCTGTAGATACAGTAGACATGAAAGAGGTACCATATGCAGAGAAACTGGCAATACATCTCACTGCTTTTATTTCCCCCACCCCACCCCACCCCCATAAGTAATGTCTGGCTCAGCCATGAGATTGAAAAATGTTTTATACTGACATCCCATCCCATTCAGTTATAGTTTCCCTGCTGTTGCAGATGCTCCTATTTTACAGATGAATAAATGAAGCTTAGGTGATAGCTTAGACAAGACCATTCATAGTTGAATAGGATTTCAGTGAAACTATCTTCACCCAAAGAGACCCTTATCTGACCAGAGCTCTTTTCATTTGACAAGACGTGATCCAAAGTGTAATTAATTAGGTTGCTTTCTTTCTCCCCCACTCTCAGCCTTTCACAGATTAATTTGTCCTTGCAATCCATCCATTTGCATCTGGACATGAAGAGCAGATTGACGCCTGTTTCTGAATGATTTTGCCCCTGGGTATTTATATCGCTCTGTCCCACCATTACGTACATTATCTAAATTGCTCAAACATGTTTGTGCACAACTAATGGATAATATTGCAAGAAAGAATGCTTTGACGAGACATAAATCTGGTTTCAGGCATTCCCATTATGCATCATTTGTTTATATCATTGCACCAGGCTCAGTTGGCCAAGCTGAGAATAGCTCAGTTAGCCGGCTAAAATGTACGCTCAATTCTTGGTGAAATTTTACATTATGCTCTCTTTCTTGACAATTCTGGAAAGGTTTCTGATTCTGAAACGTAGACCCAAAATACCTCCCAGGACAGCCAATCCTACTGATGTCAAGGGGAGAAGACAACAGGGACATATTTCTAATAAGCTTTCAATAGGGAACTTTCAGAAAACTCTTCTTTGCGTAACAGAACCTACAATGGACACCAGAATTCATGCTTCAGTCTTGTCCCATAACAGGCAAATTCCAGGTTCCTAAAAGTTGCATTTTCCAGTATAGTAGGGACACACAATGGTGGGTAGATAGAATTATGGATACTCTTAAGGGGTCCCTGGGTATTTATTCAAAATTGTCCCATGTTCGATATGAACATAGTATCTAGATGTATGATTTATAGTATAAGGAGCATAGAAAAATAACTGTCCTGCATCTTTGCCTGACAACTTTCTCAGCTAATTGTTTAGAGCAGGGTTTCTCAACCTCAGCAACTTTAAGATGTGTGGACTTCAACTCCCAGAATTCCCCAGCCTGAAATCCTGGGAGTTGAAGTCCACATATTTTAAAGTTGATAAGGTTGAGGAAACCTGGTTTAGAGGATTCTTATCAATAATATTTACATCAGGGATGTCCCATAAAGTCTATCTTGTCTCCCTGCTTTTCAGTATCTACATGAAGATGCTGAAGGAGATTATTCTGGAAATTCACAGTAACAGGCCATCAATTTGCTGAAAATACCAACGCTATTTCACTTTTACTTATTCTTAAAATGCAACAGTGGGAATGTTGACTTGGGGTCTGAAATGATCATGAACTAGATGGAGGAGAATAAGCAGAAACGCAGCTCAGAAATTATATAATAACTGCTGGAAGATGGTTTCCCTAAACCAGGAAAGGTGAAAAATTCCAAGATTCTGCATTTATTCCAGATGAAGATTAAAGCTCCCTCACTGAAATCTGGGCAATTTTTGCTTCCTTGATCTTGCATAATGGCTTGACAACTACTATATTTGAAAACCTCAACTAGATAAAACTGCAAGGCTTTAGGGCAGCACCAACTGGATCTCACCAAATTTCTACCTATCTTCATTCCATTCTGAGTTCAGTTCAACATGGAGGCCCTTCCTAGGCACATGCAGTGACAAGATTCAGTGAGAAGCGTAATTAGGGTGAGATTAATTCAAAGACTATCTAATCTGATACAGGGCAAAGCCAAAGCAGGATTCAGAAACCTGAAGTTTTGTACTTTTCAATGACTACCATGGGAAACCACCAAAAGCTGTCATCAGTTGGCTGAAATTTGCAGCTGCAGGTGATCTTTCTGAATGGTTGATGCCTAAGAAATTACAAGAGATGTATTCCTGGATTTGATTTTAGGTTTTCTGTGAATTTGTTTGCTTGCTTATATGTAGTAACCCAAATCTAACCATGCAAATCATTTTGCCAGTGGTCCTATATGTAATTAAGATGACAATATACTTTAAGTCATCTAATGAGGCTCTCTAGAAGTGTAAATCAAGGACCAGTCCTTCATCAGTTAAAAAGTTCCTCAATGCATCTTGGATTGAAGCAAGTCACAGTGCTGGAAAACCCTGTTGGCTGAGACTGACTTAGTGTGATACCTGAATAGTGATTAAAAATAGCAATACTGGATTTGTTACCAGAGGCTCTGTAATTAGAATGGCAGTTTACTTGAATCCTTTAACAGGGATCTTTGGGGAGGTTCCAGACACACAACCAAGGGACACTAAAGTTGCTGTAAATAAATGCTGATAATTGTAGTAGCTTGGCAATGAGCATGAAACAATGATGGGAAATCATGGAGGCAGAGCTGAACTTATTATGACATTCCACACCAAGAAGAAAAGTAACAATTCAGGGCTCTGTACTAATTCTAGGCAAATAAATTATTCTCCTCTTCCCCCCCTCCCCCTTACCAGTCCTCTTTCAACTGATGAAAGAAAAATTGTTTTAAGAATGCCTTCAAAGGAGAAGGTAATTTTGGAGAATTTCCCAAGGGTGGCATTTATCTTTACCTGGTTATAAGATAGCCAAAGGAAATGTGGAAATGTCCTGATTTTCTTCCTGGTTACCATTCCCTTTCCAGCACTTTGTAGCCACCCTAACTTCCCACTAAATCCCAAGAGGAAGTATCAGGAGAGAACCTCTCCCTTGGGATATTTTTTAATTATGGTGCTACAATCACTACTAAGGGAAAGCTCTCCCCTGGGGAAATTTGGAACAATGATCCAGCCAATGTTTATGCCCAGTTCTGGGCTGTCTAGTCTTAAGCCAGTTTAGGACTGCCCTCCCCAGTGGGCATGCCAACCACAGAAGGCAACAGAACATTTCAACAATTGCCTCGGCTTATTGCTTCAAAGTTCTACTACTCTTTCACACTCTTCTCAGTTCTAGTCAAAGTCCTTAGAAGTATTTGAAGCCAATCAACACTGCCTTTTCACTAAGATAAATACAGAGGTTCTATCTATTAGTTATGTTCTTTCCAAAAATATGTCTTATTGCTTCTGAATCCTGGAAGTATTTCTACATTCAGATCAGTAGACAAAGGGGAAAACAAGAGAAATGAAGCCAAACAGAATTGAATTCAGCAAAATGAAAACAAAAGCTCAGAAAAAAAACTGGATTACATAGCCCTTCTTTTTATTCCTTTTTTTGGAAGGGAGACAGTGGAACTTGCTTTCTTCAGATCTTGGGAATGTTATCTTCCACAATATGTTCATCCTTCCAAATGAGGATTTTGGCCCCTAGTGGTAGGTCTCACTTCCTCATTTTCCTAGCCATTGTATGTTCATCTTTAATACTATGTCCTTAGTATGAAATGGAATGTATCTTGTAGGGACTCAATCATGTGAATTCCTAGATCAGATTCATCATACCCTTGGCTGAAAAGAGAATAGTCTGCCAGCCTCAAGTGTCCTCTGTACACAACCATCATGAAGTCATGCTGTAGCACTCTATATGTGTGCGTGTGTATTTTATGGTAAGATGAAAACATTGCAGATTTGACAGCTGCCAATGAGGTATGGGTAATTTTATGAACTTGATTCCTGCTGCTATCATGTTTTAGTTTTTAATTTTGTAAGCAATGGTAAAGTATACAGATCAACAGCACAGAATTGAGGTAGGCAAACTTCATTGAACCCAGAGACATTTGAGAGCATGTGACAGGGTCACTCATAATATGGCATCCATGGAAGACTTGGAGGGCATGGCTAATCTCAAAAGATGCAGTTATCAGAAAATCAACTAACTTGTCCTGCAAGTACAGTACTTCCTTTCATCCCAGGGGGATATTTTGGGGAACCCCCCCCCAAATGTTCCTGCAAATAAATACAGTGCTAGAGACTAGTGCTTTGCTTTGCAATGTGACTACTCAATAAAGAAAAAACAAATAAATAAATCCTTTGAAGAACAGACAGGAGGAAGCAGCCTGATGTGCACCAAGAGAAATATTAATTGGCCATAATATTGTCTAAGGTGAGAGTTGGCTCCATGGTAAATTTGGCAATTGCCTTGGACTGAAACCTCAGCTTCATAGACTGTGGCTATTGTGCAGTCACTTGGACAGTGTGGCATTTCCACTGTAAGTTCATTGACATTGATTTCAGTCTGCCTCAAATCTTTCTGACCTGAAACTGCTGCATCTTCTGAATCTTAGCCAAGAGATCCCCGGTTATGATTAAATTAAATTGCTCTCCCTGCACAGAACAGGTACAGTGTACCTCCCCACAAAGAGGTGATTTTTACCTATGTCAAATGTCCCTCTACAGCTGTCATAACACCTCAGGAGCTTTTGAACTCCACTTTTCCTTTGCCCTTCCACTAAGTCACAACAGAGTTTGCAAGGACCAAAGATTATCTTCTCATTCTTGGGAGCTCTAGATGGCTCATACTAGCCAGAGGCATCAATGTATAGGCTGATATCACTCCTCAGTGTAGGTCGCAGTGTAGGAATTGTTGGACTTCCATTGAGAGAGGATTGACTCCATCCATTTCTTTCTCCAACAAAACCACTGGGCTGCCACCTGAGTGGCAAAAATACATTTTGTGCTAGGGGGAAAAAAAAAAGCAGCTTTGGAATTCTACAAATTTCTAGTGTGAAGTTATAAATCTTAAAGTCTTCCACAATATCCTTGATTTTTCTCAAACAATGCTGTGTTGCTGAATTCATCACCAACTTGTGCACCAACAAGGAAGCATTTGGATGCTTTACTTCAAAAGTCTTCACCAGCTTTCTGCCTGCCTAAGATGGCCCTGGGAATGGGGAAGGGATGAATGGATCATTAAGGGAAGAGGTTCAAAAAAGGAGAGAGAGAGAGGAAAAATTCAAAATAACCCTGCCTCGAAATTCTGAAAGACTTTTAAAATGATGTCAGTCCTTTGAGATAGGCAAGGTCAGGAAACAGGAGCAGCAAGGATTCAGGAATGTGCTTTGTGGTTTTACGTTATGATATTAGGTTATAATAACAAATTCTTGAAAGCTTCTCAGAGTTTCTCTCTACTCCATCTTACATCAAACAAAATCAAGGCAAAATTATTTTGAGTTTCTTCCTCATGCTTCCTTCTTTCCCAGGACTAACTAATCTTTTCTGAACCTCCTCCCTTAATGGTTCATTCATGCATTCCCAAGGGCAGGTTGGTATCCCACCACATCTCCAAAAGAAGCTGGGAGTACAAGAGTATGGCTAGCACATCTTGTCCACATTTCTTAAAAAAAAAAAAAAAAAGCATGAAAAGCCACGTATGTTAATGTATGCTGTTTTCCCCAGTGTGCACATGATCTGTTGTTTCTGAATGGGAACGATGCATCTCCCAAATTTGAAAATGCAAGAAAACTGAAGAATTGCCCTGCAGTTTATGTATTAATTGAGAAAATGTGAATTAGATTGCTTCATATATATTAAATGATTTTCACTCCATTCCTAGCTGTAGTTATTTCTAATCTTCCCAGTATCTGGAGTTTTCTGAGTAGTTATTTAAACTATTAAAACAATAATTAAAACAATAAAGTACATTAATAACTAGCACAGAAATACTGCAAATATATAGAATCTGCTCTCCCAGTGTAATGAAGATACTAAAATTAAAAATGCCTGGGAGAAGGGTGTCTTATTATGGTGCTGAAGAAGCATTTCTTGATGAGAGGAGAGTGGATTTCGTAAGTGGAACTCAACAATTTGGAAGACCTTCTCTCCTGAAGCCACCTACTTCAATTCACTGGATGAGGACACCTAGAGGAAGATCTCAGCAGACAACCAGAATGGAAGTGAACTAGTGTGGGATAGTGGTGAAAGTTTTGGAAAAGGACCAGAAACATCTAGGTTCAAGTCCCACCTTTACACAGGAGAGGTCACTGGATAATTTTGGGCCAGGCATACTCAGCTCAAGCTGCCTGATAGGGTTCTACATATGCATATATGCATTTCTTCATTGTATGATTTTGTACTGTGCATTGCATTGCAGTGTGTCTCATTTACAAACAGTAGAGCAAACTTTAGCCATGTTCATAGAAACTGAATCATAGTGGTCTGATAATGGTAACTATAGATAAATCAGAATTGTTTAAAGAGGAGCTATGAAAGGAATTATTTTAGAACAACAGACCAAAATAACAGAACACGGTCTATGAATTCAGTTGACTTTTCTCCACATCAGCGTAACCTTAGCCCATAGATTTGGGGGGGCGGGCAGTTGTGAAGGGGTTGTCTGCCCTCAAAGACCATTGTAGGAAGGACATTAAAGTGTGATAAGGTTAGCACTCTTTGGAATGTGTGTGTGTGTGTGTGTGTGTGCCTTCAGGTCAGTTCTTGACTCCTGGCAACTGCCTGGACTAGTCCCTGCAAGGTTTTTTGCAAGTGGTTTGCCTTTGCCTGCTTCCTGGGGCTGACAGAGGATGACTGGCCCAAGGTCACCCAGCTGGGTCTGTGCCTAAGGCAGGACTAGAGCTTATAGTCTTCCAGTTAACCATTACACTAGCTTTCTCCTCTGAAATTTAGGGACAGTTAGATTGTGTAAGAAAGGCTCTGGCTGCTCAAGAAGACAGTCCCATTTCCTGGGTCTTATATGCAGCTCCAGTTCGAAACAACAATCCAACAATTTTGTGGTGAAGAAAAAAATGGAGGAAGGAGTTTTATTCCATACCATCTTGAGTTCTTGGAGGAAAGGCAGGATAGAAATCTAGCAGACCTAAAATAAGTAAGACTGTCTGTATGGAAATGCATAGAAGGAAGCATTTTCTGAGATAGAAATGTATGTTAGTGTGTCTGTTGTACTTTTTGGAGAACTTCCCAGCGCTAGAGAAGTTATGATGTTGTCTTGACATCTTGAAATGTCACTGCTTTCAGTATTAACTGAGCTGTATTATGATTAGCATTTGAGGTCTCGACCCTTTCTTATCATCTGGCCAGTTGTCTGCTTTGAATTAAAACTCTGGGTGATAATTTTGCCTTGTTAAGCATTTCATGGATGAGAGGAGGGAGGAAAGGTTAAAAAGTGCAGTCAGGAAGAAATCCCATCATGTTAAAAAAGGAACTGAAATGTCCTTGGCGCTTTCATATTTCACCAAGGAGATCGGGCGACAAAATCCCACAATAATTCACTTGCCATGACAAAACCCATAATGAGAATGGGAAATTGGGCCAATTCATTTATTCACCTGACATAGATTGCAATTCATACGATGGTGGGATGGCAAAAGAGAAGAGTTACAGCAGAGAATTAAACCACTCATTGAATAATCTCAAGCACCATTGATGGGATTCGTGTACACTAAATGAAAAATAACATAAAATTCCACACTCCAGATTGGGATCAAGAAATATGGGATTTAGCAACTTAGCCAAAATATTTGTATGGTGCAACTTGACTAAAATATTTGAATGGTGCATCATCATTCTTTCATTGATACTTATGACAGGGTCCTCAGGACTGTGAGCTCAGCCACCTGCTCTCTAGATCCATGGCCCTCCTGGATTGTGAAAGCAGCCCGGAAGGTGTTGTGTGGAGGGGTTCTGACAGTGGTGAATTCTCCTTTGAGTGAGGGGGTTGTTCCTGCACCTCTAAAGGAGGCTTCGGTTTCCCCCTCCTCAAGAAGCCATTGCTGGACCCTACGATACTGGACAATTTTCATCCAGTATTCAACCTCCCCTTTTGGGGGAAGGTGATTGAGAAGGTGGTTGCCCAGCAGCTTCAGAGGACCTTGGATGAAGCGGATTATCTGGACCCTTCTCAGTCAGGATTCAGACCTGGGTATGGTACAGAAACAACATTGGTTGCACTTTTGGATGATCTCTGGTGTGGGTGGGATGGTGGTTGTGTGTCCATCCTTGCCCTACTTGACCTCTCAGTGGCTTTAAATACCATTGACCGTGGTATCCTTCTGGACCGACTCAGAGAATTGGGGGTGGGCGGCACAGTATTGTGCTGGTTCACCTCCTTCCTCCAGGGTTAGTTCCAGTTGGTGGTGATTGGGGAGGAGAGATCCCACCCCCACCCCCTGCTATTTGGTGTGCCACAGGGATTGGTGCTCTCACCTCTCCTATTTAACATCTACATGAGACCGCTGGATGAGCTCATATGTCACCATGGGGTGAGGTATCATCAGTATGCTGATGATGCTCAATTGTACATCTCTGCCCTGGTGACTTAAGCAATGCTGTGGGCATCCTATCTCGGTGTCTGGAGGCTGTGAGGATCTGGATGGGGAACAACAGGGTTCAACTGAACCCTGGCAAGACTGAGTGGCTTTGGGTTTTGAACCCCTCTGGTTCTAGGATTTTACCATCTTTGGTACTAGATGGGGTCACACTGCCCCAAACAGACCTTGTGCACAATTTGAAGGTCCTTCTGGACTCACAACTCCTGCTCGAAGAGCAGATGGTAGTCATGGCTAGGAGGGCCTTTGCACAACTTTGTAATGTGTGCCAGTTGTGCCCACTCCTAGATCAGAGGGACCTACTCACAGTCACTCATGCCCTGGTCACCTCCTGGTTAGACGTCTGCAATGCGCTCTACATGGGACTGCCCTTGAAGAGTATCCAGAAACTTCAGCTGGTGCAAAATGCAGGGCCACAAACAGTTATGTGTGTTTCTGGTAGAACACAGGTTATACCTCTGCTTCGCGAGCTGCATTGGTTACCGGTTTGTTTCCGGGCCCAATTTGAGCTGCTGGTGTTGATCTTTAAAGCCCTTCATGACATGGGGCCGGGCTATCTGAGGGACTGCGTCTCCCCAGTTTCATCTGCCCATCCTTCCAGATCCACAGAGAGGGCATGTTACATGTTCCATCACCTAGAGAGCTACATTTCGTGGGCCTTTTCTGCTGTGGCACCTGCACTGTGGAACCTTCTCCCCCCTGAGGTGAGGTTGGCCTCGTTGTTGTTAAGCTTCCAGAGGTCCCTTAACTTGCTTATGCCAGCAGGCCTGGGGACCTCAGGGATGGGGGAATTAGTGAGGGGGCTCCCTTATTTTTAACATCCTTTTATTCTCTGTTTTATTTTGCTTCTTATATTTTTAATGTATCTATAGACTGTTTTTAGGTTTGTTGTACACCACCCAGAATTGCTTGTGGTGAGGTGGGCGAATACAGAAATTGGTTTAATAAATAAAATAAAATAATCCTGAACGCATTTCTCTTTCCCATAACACATTCTGGTGTCTAATTTTAATTATGGAGAGGATCAAAGATTTATTTATTTATTTATTCAATTTGTATGCTGCCCATCCCCCTAGTGGGTGACTCTGGATTATGCTAATGATTAGAATATTTTTATAATATAAATTTATATAAATTTATAATGTGATATAAATTATAATATAATATTATAATTATTCTACTAAAAATTATGCTAATCGCCCTCACCAGTCCTACAAATTTCATTTCGGATCTCTGTTGTCATTATTTGTTTGTTTTTTTAAATCACCAGATATTGTCCATATACTTTCAACTATATATACAGTTTAAGGCCTAGGAATATGTTTGCTTCGCTTCTTTAAGAAGTCTGAGTCTACAGATGAAGCTGTACCCAGAGGCTTTTCACCCCTGTAAAATTTGCAACATGTAGTTGTTTGAATTATGCAGACAGGGTGTCCACAGAAGGGGGAGTCAAAAAGGCCAACATGGTGGCCGTGATGATATAATCAAAGACACCATCTTGATGTTTGTGACTCCCCTTCCTGCAGACACCCTATCTGCATGTGTATTCTGCCTGTTGCAGACATGCAGTTATAAAATAGTTGCACACTATTCTGAGGATCTTGTATGCTCTCAAACAATTAAATAATATAGGCTAGTCGTGGCACAGGATGCAGACAGAGTGCTAATAAAGACCTAAATGAAGGGACCCAGCCTTACAGGAACTTACCCAGGTACCTTATAAACCTATTTTGCCAGTGGATTGTTTTAATGTCTGTAAAAATACATCTTCTTTCCCCCCCCCCAACCCCACACAGCTCAGTTTCAAAACATTGTAAGAAATGAATGTCTTCATCCCCACTTCTTTCCAAGCTTAGCATAGTCTCTTTCCATATAGATGAGAATCAGAGTTATACAGAGAGAAAGGAAGAAAAAAAAAATCCAACTCTATTTTTGGCCCAGATAGCAATCCTTCTTCTAAAGAGAATGCCCTAAGTTTGTTGGTGATGCCTGTCTTAATATCCCAGGTAGAACGGCTCCAAGAGGGTGGGGGACAAATGGTGCTGGAAATCTGTACCATGGCCTCTGCCACCACATGTCAAGTTGCATCAAATTGGCTATTGCAGTGCCAGGCACGGAAAGCACGATGCGTAATGAGATTTGACATAATTTGGAGGAAAATATGGAGAGAAAATGTAACCTTTCCTGACATGTATTACATTAAGGCATCAGTAGCACTGAGAAATGATGGCACTTCCATCTTCTTAGAGAATTAGGCTCCCGAGAAGGACTCTTAGGGAGCAGGTAGATAGTAATGGTGGGTGAATGATGTTCCCCAGAGTAATAAAGCCAATATTCTATTCGCTTTCAAGGATGGCCCCTGCATTGCAAATGTTGGCTTATAGAAATATATAACGGCCGTATTTTCCGCCACTGCAACTTTTTGGCCATCGGCATATAAATGCGAACAGCTCGATTCTCATCTACACTGAGTGAAGGATTAGCACTCTCAGGGTGTTTCATACCTTTTTTTTTTTTTTTTTTTTTTGAAACTCATGGTTGCAAATCTATGAGGAGATTTTCAGGCAGAAGGAAATCTCATTCTGTACAGGAATAGCTTGTCACCTCCATCTTCCTTCCTTCCTTCCTTCCTTCCTTCCTTCCTTCCTTCCTTCCTTCCTTCCTTCCTTCCTTCCTTCCTTCCTTCCTTCCTTCCTTCCTTTCTTCTCCCAGAAATATTCCTTCAGCTTGGTGGTAGTGGGATGGGCAAAGGTGTTTGCAGGGCGAGTTAAGTGGGGGCAAATGATTAATGCAATATGTATTGTGCCATTGCACATATGTACAAAAAGCACATTCCTTATTTTGGTGAAAGCATTGGATCCTGAGGACATCTCTGGGAAGTAGCTGGATAAATGTTGAATAGTCCTGAGTCCCAAGCTCTTGACATGAAGAAAACTCACATACCAAAGTAAAGCCTGTAATTTTCTAATTTCAGTACACTAAAAATTGTGTACAGAAATCTGACTCTTAGGGAAGATATATTCAAAATGTACATATATGGAAGAAAAGTATAGAAATATATTGGGTTAAGGAAAAGTGCTTGCAAAATTGAATATATTAGGAAAATGAATACAAAATTCTGTAGGTTGAGAGAAATGTACAGAATCATATATATTTTAAGGCAAATGCTCCTGCTGATGTAAGAAAAATCATGCAAAATGATAGAAAAAGAATGAAACACACTTGGAGAAAAGAGAAACAGGATGAAACCAGACTTAAAGTAAGCCCAGCTCTATTAAATCTAAACATTATAAAATTAAAGAGAAAGAGAGAAAAACCAAGTTTACTTTTCTCTAATGCTTTGGATTAATCATTTATGGACCATTTTTAATTTTATTTCATTGATATGTGTATCTGTTTCTTGTATATTAGAATATACATGCTATCACATTGCAGAGTTTTGTGTACATTGGAAGCTTAACAATATTTGGGGAATTCAAGGAGTGGTATGGACCAGTTGGTTGTTTAAATTCTGCCACTGGCGTTATGATGTTGGGCTGACATGGGAAATCTATCCTTAGCCATGGAAGCTCACTCGGTATCTACTACAAGCCCAACCTACTCAGAGGGTTATTTTTTGAGAGAAGTGGGAGTGCCATGAATGCTACCTTGAGCTCTTGAATGAAAAAGTGGGGTAGAAAATCAGGAGGAAGAGGGGCAACCAACTCATCATATCCAGGAAACATTCAGCTCATAGTTATGGCAAACTTTGTTTTTAGCTGAATACCCTGTACAGAATGGGTTGCAAGCAAAACCATAAGATAAATCGGCTGCATCAAAAGTCCATTTTGCCAAGCTTTGTTTCCCCAAAATAGATAGAAAGTGTCAGGTTCAGCCCAAAGAACTACACGAGACAGTGCAATACAGTTCTGTTGCTTTTATTAGCTTCCATCTCCAGACAGAAATCTCTCCAGACTGAACCTAAATTCCCAAGCCAGCAAGCCACAACACCGTGAATTCCTTAGGGTGGTGCCAGTCTCATCTTCTTAAACTTCTCACACTCCTGCTGGGGGCTAAGGAAATGCTTATCTCCCTGAGCGTGGCCTTCATAACACCATTCCATCACAGAAAGCTTTAAAAAACACATGACACATCATGCTCCCCCATTGATACAACAAGTGGGAATCCAAACCTAAAACCTAGGAAGAATGACCGAGTGAGAAGGTGACTGTGTCTAACATCTGGGACCCACTCTAAGAAAGGTTAGCTGCAGTTCAGACAATTAACCTCAATGGGATTTTATTTGGTTTCTTTTAAGATCCATTAATATTAACAAGTGAAGTCTCCTTCTGTTGTTTTCAGGTAGACTTAGTCATCAACATATTTGTCCATAACTGTGCATATGTATCTCAGGTTTTTATTTATGTCCTATGAAATAATTGGACTAGCATTGAGTAGGTGAGGATGAATATTACTTAATGTTAAAGCCCAGGTTTTACTTCACATTACAATGCAGTCAAAG